>JAREIK010013778.1:105000-675172 GCA_029783825.1 Sapria himalayana | reverse complement strand
ATGACTATAATATGACATGATAAAATAAAATAAAATTAATTATATTTATATTTGTAAATAATATTCTTACAAAATAATAATAAAATAAAATAAAAATATCTTATAATTATCTTTATAAATATTAATTTTATGTAAAATAAAATAAAATAATAAAAATAATTATCTTTATAAAATAAAATAATTATCTTTATAAATATTATAAATATTAAGAAAATAATATTTATAAAATGAAAATAAAGATTATTTTTATTTTAGGGCAAGGGGGGCTGCTGTCGTTCCAGGATCCAATAGGATCAAAATCCAACAGTAGTAGCCCCCCCATTCCAAAATCGAAATCTAACAATAACCCCCCATGGACCTAACCTTTTCATTGTTGTTGTTGATACTCACAGCTTTGATGTGATATCCTATTCAAACTCACCGTAAGTTGAATTGCTCACCCCCTGCTTCAAACCCCCAAATCGAATATGTGTCCAGCTATGTACAACACATATTTAACCTCTATTTGATCAATGATACGGCACGTTGACATATCGGACACATATCCAACATGTATTGTATTCGTGTGTCCACGAGTCTGATATACGGACACTCCAATCCATTGCCATATTCATTCTTCATAGACCACAACTACCTGTAAGTTTGTGGTTTTTATTTGAATTGAAAGCTCCAAACCTCAAACAAGAAAGAAAATGCAGAAATAGGAATTAGATAAATATTCATGAGCACCTACAACACATAAAAAGAAAAAACATATAACATGGAAATAAGACCACGAAAAGAAACTTCATGTCAATCATTAGAACATATCAACATTCAACACAATTACACATCAAAACAGGCACAACATTATCATAATCACAATTTTGCAATATCTTTGCTCCAATGTAAATTATGGTTTTCCATATCAATCCAGCCAAATATTGCAAATGAAATAGTAGATAGAGTGGTGGGAAAATATTTAAAAAACATGAATTAATGTTCAGCAGCCTTTTGCATACAATAATACCTATATGTTGTAATTTCTTATGATTAGCAGCTTTCCAAACATTTCATGAACTTTAAATACTTGGATCAAAAGCATCAAGATGTATATATAGCAAAAAGAATAATTACAACATGTCAATGGACTGCATTAAGACTTACACATTTGAACAAAACATATTTGGTTGTCTCAGACTTGCTGAATTTTCAAGTAACAGGAGCCTAAGTTTTATCCTTTTCAAAATTTGGTTAATGTTTTTTTTTGTTATCAAGTAGGACAAGGTTTAAATATGCATTATCAAAGCACGATTGGACACACACCTCAGAGTGAAGCATAGTAAAAATTCTGTGACGCTATGAAAAGAACAGACGAGCTTGGACAGTTCATTCACGAAAGAGCTTTGACAAGTCATTCCAAGAAAGAGTAGACGTAACTCATTCCAAGAATGAGCGAACACAACTCTTTCCAATATATGAATAAGCGAACACAACTCTTTCCAAGATAAGAATGAGCGGATACAACTCATTCGAATAACAAGCATATACAGCTTTTTTCAAGAACGAGTTGCTCCAACTCATTGGTGAACAAGCTTGAAAATATATAATTAATTAAAATATTAATTAAATATATATTTTCATATTTTATTTGTGATATTTTATTTTATTTTATATATTTTAAGATATTAAATAATTATAAAATATGAGGCTCAAAAAATTTATGCATCAATATCTCAAGGCTTACACATTGCCTCGTAAATACAAAAACATCTAGTCTAATACTTTTGCCTTTTAAAAATTTGGATAGGACCTCCGAAGATTATGAACCATCCACCCGGACCTCAAGAAAAGGCATGACTACCACATCCTAATAATAGAGGGTAACTAGTGAAGAACGAACTCACCGCCCAAAAGTTGATAGTTCCTCATCTCACCAATCTAACTACCATTTGAGCATGAAGTCACTTGCATATAAATTGACGTGAGAGAATATATCATGAATTCATGATTTGCACTATAATTGAGTTGTTAGAATGGTAATAAAAAATGTTAATGTTATCACAGTGAATGAGAGTATTCCAATCTGTAAAGGCAAAGTATTTTACTTCTTTTAATATACACTTGCCTTTAACTTTCAATTGATGACAACAATTGTGATGTATAGCCAAAATTATATTTAGCTCCATATGGGATTTTAAAAACACCCACTTAAAAAATATATGATTACATATTGCATTTACTTGAAAATCATACTTTGATGTGATATCAAATACATTCGTCTAAGAACAGTGAATCTTGAATTCAAGACTCATAAGATGTGACATCTCTTATTTTTTAAGGATAAGACTACCGAGATATTACTATCTCTCACAGTCCACACTAAGCAAGATATTTATGTACTGGATTCAGCCTTTTTATGCTTCATTCACTTATCAAAACCTCATAGGTGATTTGTGTGCATGAATCAAAATAAATGAAGCATTGCTGAAAAATGTGTCATTACAAGAGACCAAAGGTGTTCACTAAGAAATGGCAACATAAGAGCATCCTGATAGATGTATCGTAACATCATTTAATGCTGAGGCTGAGAACTTTTTCCAAATTGAGTTGAATCAACTAAATCAATAAGGCCTAGAAACCCACCCTATTTTGGGACAAAACTTTATTCCCCGCAATATCAGGATTGCCAGAATTCCACAGGAATATCTACAGGAAGAATTATTAGTGATAGACCTCCTTTGTGAGAATTAGGTTTTAGATTAATAACGATTTCGCCATGTTTCTAAAGTGGAGACAAAACAAGCAACATGCCTACATTACTAATGAAGTACCTGTTGGCTACATAATGTACTCATGGATTGATCTTGATTCAAGAATTTACTCGATGACATCGACCACGGTAGTGAATTTTTTTAACAGAGCTGATTATTGGATTATGAATTAAAAAACATGAAAGAATGGCCAACCTGATGACTTTATAGGATCTCTTCCACGAGGCCATAATCCACTTTCAGCCATAGATGATGAAACGTTAAAGACTAGTTGCTTTTACAATTTTACAGCAGCAGGGATCCCTCCACACCATCGACTAGTTAAAGTTTTGACTTCCAACCCAACTTGGTTATTAACTTATAAGTTCTTGTTTTTTAGAGCTTAACTAAAAACTGCCAAACACGCAAGCCAAAATTAACCTTGCGGGCTGCGGCTGGAATACATGTCGGCGGCCGAGTATATTTTTAAAAATTTGAACAAACCCGAATATTTTGTGCATTCCCCACAAAATATCCTCCGCAAAAAATTTTTTTAGAGGAATTTATGTTTTGTGCATTCCCCACGAAATAATTAGAAAAACATAACCCAAATATTAATATTTGAAAAATATATATACCAAACTATTAACAAATTAAAATTTTGTACACTTAAATATATAAATCTTAAAATATCTTTCCCTGTAAAACTTGTCATTCGCCCCTCGCTCCTCGCCCCTCGCCCCTCTTCCTCTCGTCTTGCCTCTCGTCTTGCCTCTCGCCCTCTCCATCGAGGTGGCATCACTAGAGCTCCACAGAGGAGCTCGTGGAGCTCCTAGTTGGAGCTTGGGGAGCTCTGTGGAGCTCCTCCAACTCAATGGAGAGGGTGAGGATGAAGAGAGAATAGCAAGGGGAGAGTTTTACCGGATAGGCTGAATGGAGAGGGGGAGTGAATTATAATTAAGGGTAATTTGGTATTACTTTATTTGAGTATACCAAATTTTAATTTATTAAAAGTTTGATATACTTTTTTAAAATATTTTATTGAGACTTTTATATGAGCATTACCATGCAGAGAATGCAACATGAAAAATGATCCTTGACTTTTACTTTTGAATATAAATCTAAAAATATAAATCTATTATACTAGCATTCATTGTTAATTTTAATCAGCTGAGCAATCCAATATCAGAAAATAACTTTTTTATGTGGGTATTATAGTAAGGGTTCCACTATGTCCATCCCTTATCATGTGAATGACTTGACGAGAAATGTGTGTCAATGATTATAATGACAATTTTAGACTGATACTTACCTCTGTTAGCGATCATAATTTTTTGCATGATACATTACATAAGCTTTCAAAATTGGTTAACAATAGCCTAGGGTGTGTGTTACATGGGTCAATGTTTACCTACCTATCTTATTTACATGAATCCCATTATATTGTTTAGTGAGTATATATAAAGACTACATTTAATTCAATGATGTTAGATGGTTTCCAAATCATAATCACTTGTAGAGATGCATATTAATTATAAAGAATATAGTCACATTGACTTATTTTGATTTGATTCTCATGTGTACCGTGATTATGCATTGAGATCTAAGTATCATATTATTGAGGACATATAACAATTATTGATATTTTCAATGTGTGATTTTATGATAGTGATATATGGTTGTGCCTACTAGTACACATGTAACATTATCAATTTTAGCATGAAAATAGTGGCTAGTGCTACAAGATAATTTCAGCATGAAAATAGTGGCTAGTCTACAAGATAAATCTGGCATGAAAAAAATATATCCATTTGCAATTCTTAGAAAGTTATCTTTTTTATTGTCTTATATAACTTCTATTTAGTCTTCTATCATCAAGGCATTTTAACATGAAGTGAGAAAGTTATCTCTCACTTCGTATTTTGCTGGGATCTAACTTGCCATTAACAATAAAGCATTACATTTTGTAGTTTTCTTGGTAACAAAAAAAAACTTTTATATGAAGGTCAGCCATTATAGCTTTATTTTGGCTACAAAATCAAATGCTAACAAATCCAGACATGTTTTTTTTCTTATGTTTTCTTTAGTGAGGGTTTGGATGTGTACACCAACTCCCATCCCAAGGAAGTAGAATGATCCAATGGTATGGATTGTTCACTAGTTTTGCTTGCTTTGTAGTCCATTTTCTATTCTTAATTATATATCAAACTATTCTTCAGTTTTGAGTTAGCTTGTGCCATGACTTTTTATGGGAGTTAGATGAGCATATCTGTCTTGTGAGCCTATAAATAAGCAAGTTATTTTTTTTATAGTCATGCAAGGGTACGTAGTTGAACATTCCAATACAGGTATATTAGGTCGTAGTAACTACAAAGGTTTTACTTTCCTCCTTTCCAAATATTGCTAGAATAGTACGATGCTAATCATGATTATTGACAATGTTTGATAAATGTACTTTGATTTTTTGTACTTTGAATTACTTGGATAGATCATGATATATGTGAGTACAATGATGGATAAATAGTTTCACGTTGATTTCTTTATTATTTGAAGAACACTAAGAAATTAGCGGAGATAGTCATTTGATTGATTGTTGAATCTTCTCAATATAGCAACATGATTAGTTATCTATTGTATTTCTTTTAAAGTGGAGGACATGCAATATTCCATCATGGATTAAGTTATGTTTGATTGATTTTGATGCTACTAGATGTGTCAAATGGTCCTGGAAAACCAACCCAACATGAGCTATGGCCAATAATTTCGTGTGTTTGACAAGACACCTTGTAGCCCTTTTATAAGCATGGAGAGGCACCACATCACTTGACATGCCACGAATGGTCTAAGTCTCATGACTCAAGGATACATGACATGAGCCAGCTTGACATAATATGCTTGGTTTGTGTAAGAGAAACATGCTATATTACCTAACTTGTGACACAATCTAACCCATGTTTTTAATGTGACACTAATCTAGCCATTTTTATTTGCTTTTAAAAATGACTGGATTCTATCTTATTGATAAAAAAAATTAATTATTTTATTAAAATATTAAACATAACCATGTTATTTATAAATCCAACCAAATTAAATTTATTTAACTATAATTCTCACTTATCATATTTAATCTCCCTATTCTTTTACAAATTTCATATTCTAAGCAATATGAAGCAATAGTTGTTTAAAGTCATAAAATGATAAATACATTAAGTAATAATATATGAAATGAAAAGTTATCATCATCATTAGACAAGATTTATAAATACATATACTAGACTTTAACTTTTGACTTTAATCTTGGTAATTATTATTTTAATTTTAAATGAATCTTAGTCAACTAAATGATATAATTAATAAAAGTGAATTTAATATTTTTTAGAATCTTGATTTAGAGACCCACACCTCATTTAGTTCTCTCATACCTTCTTCTAACAAATAAAAAATTCAGGATTAATAGATATATTATATGGTTTCACTTTAATATAATAAAAAAAAGAAAAGTATTTGAGAAAATTAGGAGTGAAAAAATAATTTAGCCAAATGTTGACACAATGGATAAAGTATATAACCATAACACAAGTTATGGGATAAACCACCTCAAAAAAATGTCGTATAATTTACTAAAGAATATGGCAAATTTGACATTTGGCAAACATAGCTTAGTATAAATGAAATTTGATCTTCTTAAACTTCATGAATTTGTAAGATAAGGCTTAACTAGATTGATAAATGGTAAAAAATAAAAGAAAAGCATAGATTGATTTATTTTTTCATAAGTATGTGAAACCTACTTATAATAGGATTCCTATGTCCACTTGTGTGACTATCTATTATGATAATTCACATTAAATACTAAATAACAAACTTCTAGATATTTATCAAATATTTGATCATTATGGTATCATATACTATATATGATTTTTGCATGGCTATCAATTGAGAGTAATAAATTTAAAATAATATATTTAAATGTATATTTGATAATGATATAAATAATGATGTGGCAATGAATGTATATATAAAAAAAATTGCAAAATATCCACCAATTTAATTGTTTCATATTAAATGTATTTAACATATTATTAACTTAATAGTATAAGTTGAATAAAATTAATTTCACTCTTATTCGAAGTTATATGAGCTTCTATATAACTTATTAATATAACTAGCAAATTAGAAGAATTTTATATTTCATGTCTATTAGTAACTCTAAAATAAAAAAAAATTAATATGATATCGAACAACATTGGAATTTAACCTACCAAATGCTAAGAAGACATGCTTTTTGTTTTTAAAATTATTGAATGTATGATATAATGCTATTAGCATGTATTCCTCAATATATACTTTTATAATTTGCATCGTACTTAGGTATATTTTTAATATAAGTTGTGTTTCCAAGAATAAATAGATTTTTAATTTTTAGTGGAACATATGTAAAATTGAAAAACAAATTTTAATATATAAGACAAACAATCTATTGTTGCATTACTTAGATATATATATATATATATTATTTATTTATTTATTTATCTGATAGTTAAGATGGAAGGTATTACAAATATTTTAAGTTTCATAGCCATATGAATGAACATATATTTTGATATAGACTATGAGACATACAAATAAGTAAATAACTTATATAAATATTATGAGAATAAATATGTTAGTATGTCTCTCAGTATTGTGTCTCAAACCTTAGTTGAAAATGATTCATTATACATTCAATTGACTAATTGAAAGAGAAGAGGTGGCCTGGCCAATAGATATGATCTTTTAAATTATGTATATACATATTATTTTTGAAACCTATCCATAAATGACTTAAAAATGATGATATTTGAGTAAACCTTTTTTGTAATATCTAATATAACATGTGATTTTCTTAATATAATTTTAAAAAATAATTCACCATATATACTAAAAGCTTGGACAAGTTAGAAAGATTGAGATGATTTATACATCACACTTAAATTTAGTAAATAAATTTCATGAAAATTTTCAAAAAGAAAATATTCATATAGATTGATAATGTCGAAAGATGATAATGTGAACACCAGGTAAAGTTCAAAAATACATTTTTTTCTATTAATCAGGTTTTTTTACATTATTTAATATCTAGTATGCTTAAAAAAATATTTAGTTAGTCATAAGGATTAATTATTATACAATTCAAGGTTGAAGTTTTCTTTTAGTTTTTTTTTCATATTCATGTATTGAAAATTAATTAAAAAACTTTAATTTTTATCAATTATGAATGTAATCCATGGCTTACATGATATCCTTTGGTCAAGTTTAACATGATTTTCTTTGGTCAATGGTCCATTGAGTTTTGTTGTGCTTTCCACCTCAGCTTTGAGGCATGTTAGACAACCATGACTCATTTGATACCTTGAGATATCATTTTGAGTGGTTTTATATTCAAAAAATTTTCAAGAACTAAATATTAAAAAAAAGCTTATTTTAAAAGAGTTCAATTTCAACTGATATGCCCCATCAACCTAGAGGCCAACATGATACAATTCCATTAAATCACCTTCTTATTATTTTTTACTTTGTTAACTTTTATTTCCTTGTGTATGTAAATTGTAAATCAATAATTCATAGGAGTGGAAGTTTAATTTTCTTTTGCCATTTGTGATCATGCTCATTTTTTTTTATCTTTTTCACTTTATTCTCTGCAACCTTATGGAACTTAAGAATAACAATATGTCTTTTCATGTAACATTGTTTATTTTTATAAGTAAATTTTTAATATTTGGTATCAAAGTGTGCTAGATATCTCTTCTTCTTTATTTTTTTTAATTGATCTTTTTTTTGAAAACTCTCATATTCCAAAAAAAAATTACTCTAATCTTTATAGATTTAAATTTTATTTCTCAATATTATCTCAAATGACTAGATGTGAAAGATTACAATTAGACCTAGTAAAAATTATTGTCTAATATCATCCAATAATTTAGATTCTCTTTTTTGATAAATCAAATTTTAGATATGTTGAAATAAGAGATGTCACTTTTAACTTTATATATAATCAGTCTGGATATATCTTGATCCCCTTATTTGATGAAAAAAATTAGACTTCTAGAGTATTAAAATAAAAATACTCTTCAACTCACAAGATATATGAGGTATGGTAAAAAATTTGTTCATTGAACCACTAAACCTCATTGGTCTAGATGAAGCTAGTAAGATTCTACTCAGAGCAAAAAATTGGATCCTAATCCTTAAAGTTCATCCAACATGGGTGAGAATAAAAGTTTGTCTATGATAATGGGGTCAAATACATCCAAGTAGGTCTGAGACACACTCCAACAAGTTCCAAGAAGACAAGAGAGCTTGAGCAGTTAAGTTTTTCTCTTTGAATAGATTTTAAGAATCTTCAAATGAGAAAAGCTAAACTACCTTAACTTATCTTCAAAGTTTATTAATATGACAAATCAATTGAGATAGAATGAAGAAAACATTAATGAGAAGATGTTGGTGGAAAAGCTACATCAATCTTACTAATAAGTATGATGTTAAGCAATATAAAAGAAGACCAAAGATCTTGCACAACTATGAGTACAAGAAATGTTGAGTTCTCTAAAGTTATGTTCATCTCAAACTCCTTTGATAATAAGTTAACCAATATATGGTTTCTTGATAGTGTGTATTGAAAACACATGTTTTGAAACAAAAGTTTATTTTTTAATTTACAATCATCTATAAATTTATAAGTAACAAAGAAAATGGTGATATTATATCTATAAATAGGAAGGGAAGAATCAAAATAACTACTCTAAAAGAAAAAAATATTATGAAGATGTACTCCTTGTAGAAGCCATAGATAATGTTGCCAAGTCTTTAAAGCTCTAACAAGTGCAAAGATCTCTTTACCATAAGTTGAGTAATTCAAAGCTGCTCCTCCTAACTTCTCATTAAAAATGCTATTGGTTACTTATCCTGCATCAAAATAGCTTTAATTCCTATTCATAAGGTATAAAATTCAATCTCATAAATTTTGTTAAATTCGGGTAATGCTAACACATTTACATAACATAACACTTTTTTAATAACAACAACTATATTTTATTGATCATTGCTCCAATGAAAACCAATTTTCTTTTTAAGAATTTTAGTGAAGGGTACAACAATTGTACTAATATTTTTAACAAATCGTCTATAAAAACTAGTCAAACCATAAAGCTTCTTACCTCAATGATGCTCTTAGGTATTGACTAATCATTGATCACCTTACCTTTTTCTTCATCCACTTCAATACCTTTTTCCAATAATAAAAAAACCAATGAAAATTACTTTCTCCATGCAAAAATTATATTTCTGAAATTTAGCATACAACTTTTTATTTCTCAAAATAGCAAGCACACATCTCAAATGCTCAACATGCTCATCTAAACTCTTGTTATACACTAGGTTGTCATCAAAATAAACAACCACATACATTCCAATGAATGCACGTAAAACATTGTTTATCAATCTCTTGAAAATACTATGTGTATTAGTAAGATCAAATGGGACAACTAACCATTCATACGATCCATTTTTGGTCTTAAATATTGATTTCCATTTATCACCTTCTTTTATTCTTATTTGATGATATCCACTCTTAAGATCTTTCTTGCTGAAAATACAAGACCCATGCAACTCATTTAGTATATCATCTAACCTAGGTATAGGATGATGATACTTTAGCATAATGTTGTTGATGGCTTTGCAATCGATGCACATATGTCATGTCTCATCCTTTTTAGGTACCAAAAGTACTAGTACTGTACATGGACTCATGCTAACCCTCACATATCTTTTGCTCATCAAATCTTCAATTTGCTTTTAAAGCACATTTGTTTTCTCGGTATTACTTCAATAGGTTGGTCTATTTGGGATAATAGCCCTAGGTATGAAATCAATTTGATGTTCAATACCTCTAATGGGTGGTAGCCCACTAGGAACTTCATTTAGGAACACATCCTCAAACTCTTGCAACAAAGAAACAGCTAATCTAGGAGAAGATTGGTTAGTTTCATTGTTACTAGGTTAGGATTCCTTGTATATCATAAAATCATTGGTTGATTTGCCATAAAGTCATCTTAACCTCACTTTCTTTTGCATAAAAACTCATTTTTGTCTTTCACTATCCCTCAACTAATTCTTTTTCACTCTTTTTCTGTTCACTCTCATTTTTTCTTGAAGTTTCAGCCTCACTCTTTCTTTTTTTTCTAAACCTCACTCAACAATTTTATTGATCCTCATAGACTTGTTTTTGAGATACAGGAACAAATATAATTGAATTACTATCTTTTACATAGTTGTACCTATTTCTAAACCTATCATCATCACATTTCTATCATATTGTCATGGTCTTCCTAACAAGATATAGCCAGTATGCATAGGAACTACATCACAAAGTACTTTGTCACTATACCACCCAATATTAAAAGACACTAAGACTTGCTTATTCACCTTGACCTCCACACAATGATTCAACCATTGTAGCTTGTAAGGCCTTGGATGTTTCAACAAAGACAAGCCCAACTTCTCAATAAGGATATTACTAGAAACATTGGTACAATATCGCCCATCAATTATCATACTACATATCTTCTTGTTAACACTACATCTAGTTTGAAATATTTTTTTCTTTTGCCAATCTATTTTATCTACCTTGATTTATATGTTAAGAGCATGCCTACTAACAAGAAGTTCATATTCCTCAACATATGCTTTCCGATCATCACCATTAATATCTTCCATTGGTGACATTTCATCATTATCATTCTCACTCGCAGCCTCAACTTATCCATTGTATTTCATAATAATCAGCCTTTTGTTTGGACATTTTGAAATAATACGACATGAACCCAAATATTTGAAACATTTAATATCAAGATTATGATTGACTCGAGTTCAAATTTACCTTTATGCTTGGTAGAGTCATTTTCCTTACTCTTAGAAATCTCAATTTGGACTTTGAAATAGACTTATCATTGATTTCTCTGCAGCCCTACATCAATTTCCATGTAAGCGTAGAAACCAAAGATTACTTTGTTTGTCCCTTCCTTTTATTTTTTTTTTCCACCTTCATAGCCATATGCACCATGTCCTCTAACTCCACATAATATTATAACTCCATCAATTAGCAATGTTCCTATTCAAACATTTAAAAACCTTTCCAATGTAGCCTTCTGATCATCCTCAACATTAGCTCTAATCATAGTAACCTCCTCCTTGTGATAATCTTCCCCATTCTTTGAACATTGTGTCTGACTTTGGAGCTTTTGGAAAAGATTCCTATGATAATGGCTAGGTATAAATTTTCTTCTCATTAAAGCCTTTAAATCATCTCAAGTATCAATAAGCCTCTCCTCGTGTTGGGCACTAATTATAATCACCAAACAAGTGCGTATCCTTGGAACTCAACAACAACTAGTTTTACCTTCTTTTCCTTTAAATAGTTGTGGCAATCAAAGATTAACTCAATCTTCTTTTCCTACCCCTAATATGCCTCTAGATCATTTCTACTTTGAAAATATGATATTTTTATTTCAATACTCTCAAGATTCCCATCTACCATATCTCTACCTAACAATTTTCTTCTAAACCCCCTTTTATGCCTAATATGTCCACCTCTGCCCATATCAACTCCAATAGCATAATCATCCTCATTATCCTCAAGTACGAACTCATTTTTTTCATTAAATTCAATCAATGGTTAATGATCACTACCTTTGTTGCCTCCTAGCACTAGTTCCTCTTCATGACTGACCCCTTTATAAATTGGCTATGATATCATCTTGTGTTTTCATTCTATCTATGATTTCAATAAACATGATGTTTAGCCATTCAAACTATGGTGCTTGGCTCGCATTGTGAATGCACCATCTATATATATTCCTTGGTTTCTACCCTCATTAGACATATTTTAAATACCTACATGAACAATGTTAGTAATAAAATCTCATACACTTCCTTATGTATTATGCTGAAAGGATGACACTCATCTTTTCTCACTCTTTCTAGCTTTTTCAATTATTTGATCTCATACTCTAGCTTTTTACCACTCTTATTTTCACTCTCAAATTTTTTAAGAACTAGACGAACTCTGATAATTTCTCAAACTAGTGCTTAGTCTAACCACCAAAAAAATTCAAGAAATAAGAATAAGCAAAATATGTGTTATAGTTTCCAGAAAACATGAAACAAGTAAAGATCACTAGGGGCAAGAACAAATCAACTAAGAACTAGAAATCAACTCAACCTTTAAACTAGTTTTCTTTTTTTTTCTTTTTTTTTTCCTTTCCTTTTCTTTTCTCTTTTTTTTTTTGTTTTTTTTTTGAAGCTACAGGTAACACGAACTAGAAAAGCCCAAAAATAGAAATAAACAATGAAGAACAATATAATTGAAATATAGGAAACCTCACAAATGACCCAAAATGAAAATCTAGTGTTCGCACTGTAATCAGAAATGATAGTACCAAAAAAAATAAACAGTGTCAAAGGTATGATGAACTTACCAAAAATGATGACCGGTTCCAAAAATGATGACTGGTTCCAAAAATAATGATAAGTAGTATCGAGATAATGATGAACAATGTCAAGATAACAATGAACAATATAAAAATTACTATAAATAGTATCAAAATAATAATGAACAATATCAAAATGAAGGAATAAAACTAATAAAAATAGAAGATTTGATTTGTAACCTAGGCTCTGATAACAAATGACTTGAAACCCAAGAGAGAAGCTCATTTTTAACCCTCAATATGAATTGGTCTTCAAACCCCAAGAAAGAATAGCCCAAATAAAAGATAAATACTTCTACCCAATGATCAGTAAGGAACAAAGAACCAGGGGTTTGGAAGAATTTAAACCATTAAAAACGTGTCCAAAGAAATCATTGAAATCTTACTTAAAAAACCTTATGAAAACTCATTTCAAGAACTCAGATTTGATGAGTGAAATCGACAAATAATTATTTCTTTGATATATGTTCAGAAGTTCATTACAAAAAAAAATAAGAGAAAAAAAACTCTATCAATCTAAAAAATTTTAGAATCAATCATCCAAGTTCCAAGTTAGGCAACTCTTCAGTTGATTAAATCAGATTAATTAAGGCTACTCCCTCCTTATTGAAGCAAATCTTTAAAATAAAAGTCTTGTTAATTTGGGTGTCCAAATATAGCCCAAATGGAATGCACCAACTCAGTCATTTCTTCCTTGATCTTCTTAGCTTTTGATCTTGTAATTGTTTCATCTAGAATATTTAAGGGATCATGAACAGTAACTTCACCAATCGATTTTCCTAAGGATGCATTACAATTGATCCAAAAAATATTACAATTTTATCTTTGAAGGAAACTGGTGTGCCATTTTGGTTAAGAACCCCTTTCCCAAGGCAGACCTTATGAGATTAAAATTAATAGGTTATCTTTCCCAACAACCTATTTTCCAAGAACTCATTACCCCATAACTTAATATTGTGTGTCAATTGATCCAGAACATACTACATACTTATCTTTTAAGGAATTAAGTATGTCGGTTTCGATATGAACCCCTTTCCCAAGGGTATACCTTATAGTAAGTGCTATACCTTATGAGATTAAAATATCTTTGTTCATGTAAGATAAGTGTGTCATTGAGAAATACTCCAAGCACCTCTATCCCAAGGGTGTTGCCTAGAGGTCTCCATATCCTCTTAACTTGTTACTTATATATATATGTTGACTAATATTAACTCAATCACTTACAAGTAATAGGTACTTCATGTTTCTTGTTGATACCCACATTAAGATGATGTCAGTATAGTTCTTACAACTCAAAAGTTGAAGCTTTTATATTTTTTGTAAAATCTTAAAATATGGTTGAAAGACAATTTGGAATATTACTTATATACATATTTCAAAAGGGTATTTCACAATTTTTTGTTACACCCAAGTACTAAAATAGAATAGAAAAAAACTAGAATCTACCAGTTAAAGATCAATCATAGTAGGATATAGCTTAAACTTTAAAGTTAAAGTCTGTATACCTTGGATGACAATATATTTTAGATCAGTAAATATATATTTTCTAATGAAAATACTGACTATAAATAGTTAAAAGTAACCTTCAAAAATTCTACCTGAGTTGAAGAAAATAAACCAAATATAGATTACTAAAAATGAAATAGATGAAACAAACTCAGTATAGATCATTGAAAGATATCTTTGAATGATGTAACTTTACTACTATAAAGTCTCATAACTTTGGACTTTGGTGGAACCACCCAAAAAAAAGTATCATTGGTGCCTAAGTCATTATACAAATTGAAGAGTTTGACTAGTAGTAGCAAACGATTCTTCATAGCAAGATTGATTGTTAAAGGCCACACACAATAAAATGTGATAGACTATTCAAATATAATTTTATCAGTGGCTCGAATGGAAGCAGTAAGGCTAGTAATAGACTATGTTGGATAGAAAGGTTGGGCTTTATATCAATTAGACATAAAGTCTGTATTTCTAAATGGGAGTCTAAAAGAAAATTTTTATGTGAATCAACCCATTGTTTTATAGTAAAAGATTCAGAATCATGTATATACACAATAAATAAAGTATTGAGAAAGTTTAAGAAAATATCACAAGCTTGGTATACACTCTTTGATTCATATCTATCGATCGTGATTTATTAGAAGCTTGAGTGAACCAACATTATATTTATTGAAAAATGATACTTCTTATATTTTGATTATGACTATATATGTGGATTATATTATATTTCAAGTAATAACAAAAACATGATTGATAAATTTTAAACTAAAATGATAGAAAAGTATGAGATTTTCAGACCTGGAGCTTCTCCATTATTTCCTTTGATTTGGTAAAATACAAGATAGAGTATTTATCACACAAACCAACAACATTCATTCTATTCTAAAAGCATGGGATGAATACTTGTAAATCAATATCTATCCAATTGATAACTAAATCAAAACTCAAAGATCTTTGTAGTAGGATGGTTAATGAGAGCCTATACAGAAGTCTAATTGGAAGTTTATCTATCTCTCTACAACTAGACATGACACTATTTACTTTGTAAATATCTTATCTCAATTCATGTTATGAAACTCATTTTCATCTCAGAGCGACCTAACATGTTTTAAGATATCATAAGATGTCTTTAAGATGTTTTAAACCAATGAATATAAAATTATTTGGTCATTATAATAATGATTAGAGAGGATGTCCGAATGATTATAGAAGTAATATTTGAATATGCTTTCTATCTTTGTACTATTGCAATTTCATGAGTCTCCAAGAAACAACCTACTATAGTATTATCCAAAGCTAAAGCAAAATAAATTTCTGCTTCATTTGCCACTTCACAAGCATTCTAGTTGAATAGATTATTAAAAGATTTGAATGATAATGATGTGAAAAGCTACCTCCATCTCCTATGATAAAATACACCATTGAAAAAGTAAAGGATTATGTTCTACACAATAAATCTAACATATTTTCTTAAAGAACCATTTCATAAAGGAAGTAGTTGAAAACCTATAAGTTATACTATTCTACTGCAACATTGAAGACCAAGTTGCTGATATTCTGACAAAGCCTTTTTAAAAAAAGAAGCATCAACATTACAAAAAATTACTCAAACTTAAAACTACTTCATCAAGGAGAAGTATTAAAAATTAATGAAATATTTCATATATTGTGCATGTGTGATACAATTGTGATTAAATAACATTTTTATTATTTATTACTTTTTTTACATTTATTCTTTGTGTATATAAATTATAAACTGTACATATGTAAATGCTTAAGAGTGGAAGTTCATTTTTCTTTTTGGCATTTGTGATTGTTCTTTCATTTTCATTTTCTTCCATTTCTTTTCTATAACATTGTCTAGAACTTATGAAGAATAAAATGTCTTGCATGTATTATTATTTGTTAAGTAATTTTTTTAATGTATTGATTATTTCTTTTTAAAGGCATATCTTGATCTACCCTTCCAAATATTTATAGAGATAGCTTAGATATTTTTTATAATTGTGTTGAAGTTGTTAATGATAACCTCGAATATCTAGAAGTTATCTTCTTTGTTGAAATTTTGAAAGCTTGAATTGAGCAAAGGAGAGAAAATAGACAAAGCAACAAGATCAAATAAAATAATGCAAAGTAAAAATAATCATCACATATTGGTAAAAGTAAATATATATTTATATTTATATTATTTTAATAATGGCAAATTAATAATGTAAATAAACACATGTGATATATTCGCTTGACTTCTGTACTTTAAAATTGATGATTCAAGTAATCAAGTTTCTTAAGCATATACAAATACACTTGTTTGAAACTTAACAATCTTTCAATTTTGGTGAAGTGTCTGATAATCCCAACAAGACTCAGAGTTGATTGTGCCTCAATTTAGGTAATGACTCTGTAAAAATATTCATTGCTTGTTTTTTAGTGTTGCAATAGGTTAGTTAACTTTTCTCTTTATCGACTGCTTCTTAATTAAATGGTACTTCCGAGCTTAATGTTTTATTTCACTATGTAGGATATCATCACTCGCAATAATAACAACTAACTTGTCATAGTAAATGATTTTAGGATTAAAAATATTATCATCCAAATCAGCCATCAGCTTCCATAACTATATTGCTTGAGATGTAGCCAATGAAATAAAGATATATTATGTCTCAAATATTAATAGTGCTATAATTAGTTGTTTATTTGAGGTCCAAGAAATGACTACAATGCCAAGTAAGAATATATATCCAGATATACTTATCCAATCATTTAGACATCCAATTCAACCACTATCACAATATCTTAGTAGTTTGACATCCAAGGTTTTGAAGTATCTCAACTGAGATGAATGATACCTTTGAGATACCTCAATACTTTTTTTGAAGCACCAAGATGTAAGCTATTAGGTGAGTGCATAAAGTGAGACAAATATTCACCGAATACTTTATGCAAGGTCTAGTGGCAGAAGCATACAAGAGCCCTCCAACCAAGCTTCTATATAGTCTACCATTTATTAATCTACTTCTGGTAGATTTAAGTTTTTGAATTGTTATTGAAAGAGTGGGTTTTGGATTACAATATTCCATTCTTTTTTTTCTTAAAATAGTTGAATGCATCTAGATTAGTTAATTGATACTCCATTTGGTTCTAAGAGTATATTCAATCCTAGGAAGTGATAGAGAAGTCTCATATAATGCATTTTGTAATTCTCTATCATGTACTTTTTATAGACATTAATCATTTTAGAATAATTGCTTGTGAATATTTTATCATCAACATATGTAGCAATAACAAACAATCTAATTTATGATTTTTTAACATACAATGTAAGCTCACTCATACTTATAGAGAAGCCTTAATTTAATAGATATGAGTTTATTTGCATTTACTAAGCATGCAATTTTTGATTCAACTCATATATAACCTTGTTTAATTTATATATATATCATGTTCAATCTTTTTTTTTAAATCCAGGTGGTGGGTGAATATAAACTTCCTCTTCTAGGTTACCATTTAAAAATCCTAATTTTATATCTAGTTGGTACAGAGGCCTTCCTTTATATCTAGCTAGAGCAACTATAAGCCGTATAGTTTCCATTCTAGCAACTAAGGCATAGGTCTCGAAGTTATCAAGCCTTTTGTACTTAACCTTTGTCCACCATCCAAACCCTAAAATTGGTTTCTTACTATTGGACAATTCTACTAGAGACCAGGTATTATTTTTGCTAATAGTTTATTGCTCCCTTTCCATAGTTACGATCCATTCTTTATCTAGTAAACCTCATCAAAATTGAGAAGCTATACTAAGTTACAACTTACAATTTCTTTGTTCACGTATTTTTTCTAATGAATTATATTTTACAGAAGTAATTATTTCATTATGTGACTCAAACAAGTTAATTTTAGAGTTAGATTATAGTATTTTAAAGTCATATTTGGGTGAGCTGCAGGCTACTAGATTTTTGGCATGTTGAATAATAGTCTTTCCTAGCTGATTTTTCTCAATGTATTAAATTAAAGGTTTTTCATTATGTACATCATTATTCGAGGTTGAATCCTCGTCAACAATATATCGCTAGTTACAGGGAAGGTCTTGGTTTCTAATGAGTAAATTATGTATTCATTAGAGACTATGTTATATCCAACAAGGATACACCTAGTACTATTGTTATTCATATTTTCTTTCTTTTTTTTTTGGAGTTAGAGCATAGCACAAGCTTCAAAGAACTTTTAGATGATGGACACTAGGGTTCCTAACACTCTAAGCTTGTATTATAGTGAAGTTACTTAGAGCCATAGTAAGGCTTCTATTTAGCAAGTAGATTGTGGTGTTTACTACTTCAGCCCAAAATTATTTGGGCAGCTTCTTTTTAGCAAGTAATACCCTTGCCATTTCTACAACCATTATATTCTTTCATTCAATTACTCCATTTTGTTGTCGTGAATAAGCAATTGTTAATTTCCTTTGAACCTTCTTATTTTTATAGAAGTTAATGAACTTATGTGAGAGGAATTCGATGACCTTATCACTTCTAAAAGTTTAATTAGTTCCACCTTAGTCATTTTCAACCATTTTTTAAATTTACAAAAATTTTAATAGTATCCTATTTGGATTGCATAAAGTAAGCTTATATTATTCTAGTATAATCATTTACAAACTATCATTTGCTAACTCACAAGGGCACTGACATATGTTCACAATTGTCATTATATATCAACTCAAGTGACAATAAAGATCTAGATTTATAGACAATATCCTTTTGCAAGGGATGTCTATATAATTTTGATAATACAAACTTGTCACATATACATTAGCTAGCATGTTCAAGTCAGAAAGAATCCCACTAGCTAATTTCTCATGGCTAAGTATTTTTAGGATTTTACAATTTAGATGGTCCATATGCTAGAGTATTGATTGTTAGATATTGTGAATAATTAATATATTATCTATCTCAAAGTCTAGATTTAGTATGAAGTTTCTGCTTTCGGTCATTTCAACTTTCTAAAGTATATTTTTAGAGTATTTACTATAAATATGACAATGATTTTGTTCAAATACTAGTTTATATACTTTTTAGATGAATTGTCCACACTTAAAAGATGTTGGTATAATCCAGGCACTTGTAATGCATCTTTAATGATCTTAGTTCCAAATGATGTGGGTATTTTGACTTTAACCTTTCTATTTAATGTAACAAGATCTCCATTTCTCATTGTAACTTATAAACTTATTTAGGATTTTAAATTCACAAATAATTATATATTTATGATATGCAGTTTGAACAATCACTATATAAAAATTACATATTGATTGACTACGTATTTTTATCATGTGAAATGTAAAACAAATTTTATATTTGGATTGATGAGTGTTCTTCTTTTGGCAATCCTTAATTTAGTGTCTAAACTATTTATAGTAATGATACTTAAAATTAGATTCGAATCAACACTCATTCTTTTGAGTGGTTATTCTTCTTACATATTGTTGGAAGGTTCTGATTAGTATATTAGAAACAAAAGAGAGAACATGTAAGAAAAGAAATTGCACTGAGAGAGAGAAAACAAGATAAGAGAGAAGTTTTTGTATTTTTTAATTTTCATTACATGCTTTGATTCTTATATAGATGATATGAAGACAATTGTCATCTTCAATACCTAATTTGTCGATTAAAGTCAAAAGCAAAGCATGAACAACTAAAGTCTACAAACGAGGAAAGAAGAGCAAAACATGAAATCAACTAAAGTCAAAAAATTAAAAAAAACATGGATGTGTATCATTTTAACACATACATTACATGTTTAAGAAGCTTCTCCCTTAGTAAAGGAGTTGTTTAATATAGAAGATGAATATTTTTTATATTTTTTATTTATGATCACTTGGGTTGCGTTTATAGTCGGATTTATTGAATTATGTTTTGTTTCTTTAAAATTTCTTCTCTCCAATTAGCTTGAGATGACTTTGTTTAAAGATCTACCTCCGTTGAGGCTTCTGCAGTTTTGCTCATCTGAGTAGTCTCTACTCATATGATTATAGAGAGTTGGGTAGTTCTTACAAGATTAGTTTGATAAGCTATTTGGGCTTTTCAATAACTATCACTATAAGATCAAACTTATCAGTTAAGCTTATAAATATTTTTTTTATTAACCTTGTTTTAGAGATATTTTCACAATAAATTTTTAATTTGTTTACTGTGTTAATAAACTAGGCAGAATAAGTATTGAGATAGTCTAGATCTTTTATTTTTATATTCTTAAAATCTCTTTTCTATGATTGAAGTTTCATTCCACATTTTTTGGGGGGAATTATGTTTTAGTGTATTTTTTCAGAAATATTTTAAAATATGTAATTGATCTTTTAATATTTGAAAAAAAAAGGCACTAAACTATGAATAAATTAAAAATCAGGACACTCAAATTCATAAGTCCTAAATTGCCCTTATCCCTCGCCCTCATCCTTGCCCTTCTCCCCTCGCCCATCTCTACGAGCTCTATCGCGGAGCTCGCTGGAGTTCCATGATGGAACTCACTAGAACTCGTAAAGAGGGGCAACGACGAGGGTGAGGACGAGGGCGAGGGGCAAGGGCGAGGACGAGAGGGAAGGGCCAAGATGAGGGCGAGGAGCTAGGGAGAGAAGCGAGAGAAGTATAGGGCTTATGAGTTTAAGTGATGATTTTTAATTTATTTATAATTTGATACTTTTTTTTTCAAATATTGAAAGATCAGTTTTTTATTTAATATATTTTTGGGGAAGAATCCCAAAACATAATTGTCCCATTTTTTTTAATCTCCTTACAATTCATTTTGAAGCATTTCTTATGCCTCTTTTGACTTAAAATATTTATTTATTCTAGGAAATATGAAATTTCTAATACTATGTTATATGATCATTATTGTTTTTTGCATTTGAATTTGTCATATCTATTATTCAATGTTTTTATTTATGGTCACGAATAAATAGATATTTAGGTTCGAAGAACCCTTCATCGATCAGTCACATATGTCTCCAGACATAGACAAAGTTTTTATCTTGACACTAATAACTGTAGCTCTTTTCCTTCAAGAAGAGATATTAGTAGAGTCCATAAGTTTGAAATGATGATATTTTTAAGTGTCAATTTTTTTTAAAAAAAAAATTGAAGCCGATTTAAAAGAAAATGGGGATCTTGGTCAATTTGTGTGGAAAGTGGGATTGCATAAATAACTTCAAATTCTTTATAGATCTGCACTAAATCTAGAAGATTGATACATATGTGTATTCACGGTAAAGTAAAAATAACATCAAACTTTCAGTTCTGGGTCTACACTGGATTCAAAAAGAAGTAAGATCCTCCAACACCAACTATTAAAGTTGTTAAAAAAAACATCAAATGTTCAAAGGTTAACTTTTTGTTGAGCGTTTGAAAGTTTGAATCGAGCAGATGAGAGCTTTCAATAACGGCAATCACTTTAAGTATATGTGGATTCACGTGTCTGACTTGTGGACTTTAAAATTTAGGCTTAAGTAATGGGTCTTGCCCGAATACACTTTTCTGAAACTATTACGTTGTAGCAGAAACGTAGTAATGAATAAAATGTAGCACGCGATCATGTATATCACTTGTCTCATTGAACATGGTGAAAGAAAGAATATCATGACACTTTGCAATTTAGTATGTGTCGGTGAAGTGATAGTGGTGAGAAGTGAGATGGAGAAAAACGAAGTTTCCTGCTCTATGAGATACGAAATGGATGAGAGAGAGCATTGTTTGGACTCAGGATGAAGAGAAAAGCAGCAATTTCTTGGAGTTGATGTATATTTTTTTAATGTTTTATCCTCATTAATGGAAGCACACCATTGAAATTACAACAGCAGTAGTAATAAGAAAAAAAAAATTATATTATTTTATGCCTATGGAAGCCGGTGAGGCAGAGATGCAATCATGGAACAATTCAAAAAAAAAAAATTGGGCAGCTCGATTTTGCTGCAAGAAGATAAGCTTCCGGTAAGGTCTTCTACTCGGTGGAGAACTTGTAGATCATAACATGCTCATATGTGACTCCTGGATTCAAGAATTGGCAGGGGAAGTAATCATAGTTAACTGAGCTTGGAAATCCCTGAGTCTCCAAACAGAGCCCGGCGTGCTTCTTGTAGACGGCCCCATTTTTTCCTTTCACTTCAGTTATCATGTTGCCGGTGTAGAACTGCACTCCTAGTTGATTACTCCACAGCTCCATCTTCCTCCCTGAAACGGCATCGTAGACGACAGCCACCAGCTTGACGCCAGTGTGATAGGTGTTGTCAACCACGTAGTTGATGTCGTAGCCGTCGGGCTGGTCCTTCATCAGGCTTTTGATTTCGCGGGCAGCGAGGAAATCATATGGGGTGCCTTTGACGGACACGATTTCTCCGGTGGGAATGAGGTTCTCGTCGACGGGGGTCACTTTGGATCCGAACAATTGGATGCTTTCCGATAGAATGTCGCCGGAGTTATGGCCACCGAGATTCCAGTAGATGTGGGACGCCAGGTTAACCGGAGTCGGCTTGTTGATCGGCGTTGCTGTCATCGTCACCATCAGGTTGTTGCAAGATTCTATAAACTTGTATGTGATTTTCACGGTAAGATATCCTGGGAATCCTGTCGGGGAGCAAAAGTAAACAATCAATCTCACTTGTGTTTCTTACGGTGAACTGAACGAGGCCATGATGGTATCAGAAATTCAAGTTACCTTCTTCTCCATCATAGCTATGATAAGCGAAGGTGATGTGGCTGTCCATGTGGTAGCTCTTTACCTTCCAAATCACGTCGCTAAATCCTCTAGGCCCACCTAATACCACACCCAAAGTGTTGAGAACATAAAATTGATGCGAAAAACCAAAAAAAAAAAAAAACTGATCTTTTGAAGATTTTAGAGATGAACTTGTTGAATATTACCGTGAAGAGTGGTGCTGTTTCCTTCATTCACAGGCAATTTGTATGCTTGACCATTGAGAAAAAATTCAGCACCTTTGATTCTGTTTGCAACTCTCCCAACAATCGCTCCGAAGTAGGTAGTGTCATTCTGTGGTTGATTGATTCATTGATCGTTAGATATATTTTGTTTGTTCAAAAAATTCTCATCTAAAATTTTTAGGTGTTCACGTGATTGATATCTAAGCCATACCGTGTATTCTTCAACATTGTCGTACCCAAGAACGACATCATCCAGTGTTCCTGAAAAAACATGATTCTAAGGTAAACTCATACCCATTCAAGCAGGCACCATTGCGGATGATGATGACGAAGAAAAATTCATACCGTTCCTATCTGGTAGAACCACCGACATCACAGTAGCGCCATAATTAGTGAGTTTGACAGAAAAATTTCCCTTCCTCAACAAAAATATGCCAGCTCCAGGTATCATTTGGCAAGAACTGGGATAAATAAACAATGAACCCAGCAAGACAAAGAAGAAGAATTGCATTCTCATCATCGCTCTGTTAGAATCATACCACTCGAGTCGATTAGTCACAACGATTATATGAATTAACAGTGATCTACTACTAGAAATTCAAGCTGATTTTCGAATCAGCCATGCAGATTTTTCCATCTGATACGATTTCGCTTATGGTGAACGTCGCTACTGCCGTAAATGCTAAGAATTCGAAAACCAAGTGGAATTTAAGAAAAACACAAGAAGGAAGTCACCACGGCACTCACGCTTTCATTGACGCCATTGTTGATCAAGTGCAGAGATCGAGGCTATGATTCCACTCTCACTGTCCTTCTCTCGTACTTGTAGTATTTTCAGCGGAAGTTAGGGTTCGGGAGATGTTACCGCATGGACCGGCGATATGTTACTTAGATTGACCGCGTCTACGATGAGACGCCGTCCATCGACATAACCTCCGCTGAAACTTTCAGATGACCACGTCACTCAAGCTTGAATATCTTAAATCTTAACTTTCAGATGAGAGTGAAAGATTTACCAGTACGAAAAACATGACGTGGGGGAACAGATTTTTAGAAATGATTTTATCAATAATAGATTAATAAATATATTAATTTCTCGGTATACTTTTTATAATATTTTATACAGATGATATTTTTTGTAATTTTCAATATTTTTAAAGATGCAATAATTTTTAAAATTCATAAAATTATAAAATTGTCTTGATTATCAAACCTATAGCATTTTATTTAATAAAAAATTGTTATATTATATTAATTTAGGATTCATTATATTTAGAAATTGAAGAAAATAGGACATAATTAGAAGTTGTATATCCTTATATTACTAAAATTATTATCATAAATGTGTGAATAAAATCAATAGATATATTTTTTAGATATAAATATTATGAGAAATCATTATAAATATTTTAATAAAAAATTTAAGTTTTTATTAAGTAATATAGACGAAATTTAAAATCATTTAACTAAAATAATTATCAAGTTCTTAAAATTGTGATCATTATGACTATGTATAATTTCTAAAATTCATCAACTATAATATATTATATTATTTTTATACAATTTTGAAAAATCTAAATTAGATAGTTGTGAAACTATAAAATTATGAAATTATACAAATCACAAAATTTATATAAAATTATAAATTTTGAAAATTTTAAAAATTCACCAATTTTGGAATATCATAAAATTTATCAAGAAAAATTTATAAAGTTATTCAATGTCACAAAATTATAAAAATTTTTTAAATTATATAAAACACAAAAAGTAGACAATTATAAAATAAAATATATATCAAAATGATTGAAAATTCAATTTTATCAATCTTAGGAGAAATCATTAATAAGGTTTAGTTGGGATTTTGGAATTGGGATGAATAATTTCTAGAAATAATGAAAATTAATATAATGGAAAATATATGTGTGATACATGATGCATATGTTGTGTTAGCCAAAAAATAGTAATTCCTCTTCTAGATTTGTAGGAATGCAAAATAAAAGTAGAAAAGTGATATAAAGAATTTAATAATAAAGTTTGGCTAAATTTTTCTACGGCGTTAGACCTACTGCAGATCATTATACTAAGGAAAGAAAATTGTAACAAGTGTTTATAACACTTAAAACTCAAATGTAGTTTCACTCAATAAATTTTCTTAACAAAAATTCTCAAAGAAAAATCTTCTATCGACCCTTTAATTTTCCTCTACCTTGCATTGAGCTTCTTGCTCTAGGGTAAGGATACATTCCACCTCTCCACTTCATTTATATGGAGAGAGAGGGATGAGGTTTCCAAAATTAGACAACATGTGTCATTAAATAAAATAAAAGAAACGAAAAAGAGATTGTTGTTGGAGATGTAAAGTGCCCAACCCCTTTACAAGTATTCTTATTAACCCATAAAAGTCCAACCATAATGTTTGACTATAACAATCTCCCATTTGAAGACAATCCAATCCATCTTCATATCTCGATCAATACAATAAGTGTTCCTCGATGTTGTTACTATTACAAGCCAACATAAGTTGAACACAACTTCAGTTTATCTTTGGCCATAGACTTTGTTAATATGTCCGATTGATTTTGAACTCTATTAATCTTATTAAGTTTCAATATCCCATCTTCTAGAAGTGATTGAATTACATGATTTTGTAACTATATGTATTTCATTCTATAATCAAAAGATGGATTTTTCGTTGATTGATAACACTCTGACTATCATAATATTAGACATCATCTTCTTGTCTCTTGCTTAATTTTTTCAAGAAACTTTGGATTCAAACCATTTCTTTGTTAGATTCTAAAACAATGATATATTTTGCTTCACTTGTAGAGAGAGTGACCATCTTTTGCAGTTGAGAAACCTAGTCTATTGTGGTACCTCATTGAGTATAGATATAACCTGTACTACTTCTAATATCAATATTTCCTTCTAAATATGCTTCGAAATAGCATGTTAGTATCTTATATAGACCTTTGAAACAAAGTGATTTGACTGTAGTACTTAGCATATATCCAAGGATCCATTTAACTACTTCCTAATGTACCTTGCATAGATTATTCATGTATCTTCTAATATCTCTCATTGCTCTGGCAAAATCTATTTTGATACAACCATGACATACATCAGACTTCTTATTGTTGAGGCGTATGTAACCTTCGGCATGTGGGCCCATTATTCCTCTGTCTCTGATGACATTCTTTGAAAAGTATGAAATAGGCACCTAAAGGTGTACTCATTGCTTTAATTTTTTACATGTTAAGCCTATAGAGTACTTTGTTGATGTACTCATTTTGTGAAAACAACAAATTCAATTACTTTGTATCTCTCCTAATCCTCATTCCAAGAATCTACTTTGAGGCAACCAACTCTTTCATTGCAAACTGTTTTAATAATTTTTGCTTCAAGTTTATAATCTCTTGTATATATGATTTTACAAAAAGCATGTCTTTAATATACAACAACAGAATAATGAAGCTATTATCAAACTTTTTGAAGTAGCAACAATAATTTGCTTGGCATCTTGTGAAATTGCTTTTGCCCATAAAGTTATCAAACTTTTTGACTACATCATATAGATTTTTTCCTCCAACTCATCATAAAGAAAAGTTATATTTATATCTAAATGCTCAAGATATAAATTCCTTGCCAATACAATTTTCAACACCATTCTAATTTTAGTTAGCTTCACGATTGGGAAAAAAATTTAATTGTAGTCAACACCTTGTTTTTTTGAAATCCTTTCACAATTAATCTTAGTACGTAGTGTTTGTTTTCATCATACTCTTTTTTGATCTTGTAAACCTACTTGTTATGGAGAGCTTTCTTGCCCCATGGTAATTCAACTAATTTTCAAGTCTAATTTGATATCAGTTAGTCCATCTCATCTTTCATGGCACACTCACACTTAATTGAATCTTCTGTTTACATGATTTCATCATATACTTTGGTTGATTACTATTAGTTAGTAACAAATAGTGCAAAGAAGGAGAATAACACTGGATCAAAAAAGGAATTCTGGAGAGTCTTTACTTTGGCATGCCTACAGGTTCTTCTTGAACTACTTCAGGGCTAATATGAACATCATTTCCATAAATCTTATCGAACTCATTTAATTCCTTAGTTTTAGCTTTGGTATTGGAGCTACTTGATTTTGTAATCGACCTGCCCCCGTGCATCACTTTCTCATTGTTGCATTTACTTGATCTTTTGATTTTTATAATCCCAAAACTAATAACCAAACTCATCATCACCTTAACCAACAAAGACTCATTGACTTGACTTAGCATAAAGTTTATTTCTTTCATTAGATTCTATGTGTACATAGAAAATATAACCAAAAACTCTTGAATATGAAATGTTTGCCGCTTTTCGGCTCCAGACTTCTGGTATTCTATCATCTAAAGAAAATGAAGGCCCAAGATTGATTAGGTAGGCTACAATGTTGATGGCTTTAGCCAGAGAACATATTGGTTAAGTTGGCATGTACCTCTTCCATTGATGGCTTGAGAAGGTTGTTGAGTAATCTTTTTCGCCGATTTATCCCACAAACATAAAATTATTTCTAAGAGCCAAGAACCTATCTTACTCCTTACATCATGTGGTCTGATTTAGTAATTTTAATCTGATGTCTTCCTAATGATCTTCAATATATCATCATCAACTAGATAAACCTTTCTGAAATTACCACTAATATTGTTCTCCATAATTTTTTAACATTGGGTGGTGTGGAAAGATACCAATGAAATCAAAATCCATGATTCAATACGGCTATTGTTGTTTAGAATCATAGCATCACCAGCTTCCTCAATCATGTTGGAATATTTCTATGCATTGATATCTTTCTTCGATGCTCAAATTCCCTCTTGAAATCATATTTCTTTCTACGATTATAATAGTTAAAATCTTTCTTTCATAATCTAGATTTGTCTCATCTAGAATTGGATCTATAGCAATTTGAATTTATTTTTGAAGTTATTCCTTTAGACTCTGTGTTCAAGGCTTAGGAGTTTGAAGTTTCACTCAATTCTCTCCTTTGAATTTATTGACTCAATACCAAATATAGAACATCATCAAAATTTCAATTTACTACTTCCTACAAAATTATTGACAATTATAACTATAACATTCCTACTGTCTTGTATAGAGATGATAAGAGGATTAGATCTCAAACTTCATCATCAAATTCAATTTTTATGGAAACTAAACTGTGTTGTCTTTATGGTGATTCCATTTAAATTTGATGCATTGATGCCCTTTTTATCATCCATAAATTGAATAATCGCCTCATTAAATGAATTTTGTTTGAGGCGTTAGTTTTTCATAAATACTAGAGAGTCACAATAAGACTTGCAATGGTCATTTCCTTAAGTATGTTGTAAGAATTATTTCAAGATAACATCAATTGAATAACTTCTGGTGCTTGTCTATCAAGAAGATTATAGTCAACTTCTTTCATAACATCCGACACTGGCTTCTTTCCTAAGAGTCATTCATATATCTTTTTTTTTTGATATAGATAATCTTCAATTTGTAATTTCCAAATGTTGAAGTATGCGCCATCAAACTTATCAATTTTTACCTTCCCTTCATCTTTGGTCATTGCTCCCTCTTGAATCTAACTCCTTCCAGATATTTTCTAACTAAACTCTCTTTGATACCAATAATTAGCCAAAAAATAACAATGCCCTCTCTGCACATTTATAGGAAAACAAAATAAAAGCTGAAAATTAACACATAGAATTTAATAATGGAGTTAGGCTAATTTTTTCTCTCTTTGAGGGCTTATCCAATGACTAAAAATGATCATCCCCAAATTAATGGAGTATTTCAATCTTTCTTCATATCCAATGCTACAAAATCTATAGGAAAAATCAATATTCCAATCTTAATTATTACATCTTTAATAATAATTGCCAAATATACTTTTGGGAGCAAATCATCAATAATAAGTTTTGTCATTATAACAAAGTTCTAATATATTTTTGGTTCTATTGTTAATAAATTATTTAGCTTGGTTAATTAACTTTAGTTGACAGAACTATCTTTGACAAAAGATAATTTTGTTTCTATTTGATCTCTGCTTAATCTTTGTTTTGTATTTATGTTTGTTTTTCTTTTTTAACAAACTTTGACAATTCAGAGTAATGGTTGAAAAAAAAAATATTCTTGTTCTTTTTTTAAATAGATGCGGATAATTTGAAGAGATGTGAATAGTTTTGCTGCATTTCCAAGTTTACTCATGTTGCTTCTTCCACCTCACATGCTACTACCACAAAACCTTTAACAAGTGGATCAAATTATTTTTCAGCTCTTTGATCTTTCTATCTAGGATTTTATTAAAGCCTCTTCATATGTAACATCTTCACATAAGGGAACCACCACATAATCTAGCACATGGCTAGAGTCCGAATAAAACTTCCGTCGCATTGAGACATGAAACACATCAAGCTTATGTGCATGCTCTGGTGGTAGCAACAATTAATAACTTACTAGTCTTGTTCTTGTCAAGATCACATGAAATTAGACAATTATGAAATTAAAATAAATTTATATAAATCATAAAAATTATAAAAATTAGACAATTATAAAATAATATATATATATATATCAAAATAATAGAAAATTCAATTTTATTAATCTTAGGAAAACTCGTTAAAAGGTTCAATTGGTATTTGGGAATTAGGATGAATAATTACTGGAAATAATGAAAATAAAAATAATTGAAAATATATGTATGCATGATGCATACTTTATGTTAGTCAAAAAATAGCAATTCCCTCTCTACTAGATTTATAGAAATGCAAAATAAAAGTAGAAAAATAACATATAGAATCTAATAATGAAATTTGGTTAATTTTGTCTATGTCTTTAGACCTACTGTAGATCATTTTACTTAGGCTTTATTGTATCTGAACACTAAATTATAGTTGATCCCAAAAAAGTTATATTTATCAAGAAGTGACATGAATTTTAATATATCTCAGAGACTTAGTTTTCTTGGTAAAGCTTCTTTCTAAAAAAGATTTATAAGAGGATTTAACACTAATATGGCTCATATCATAGAATACTTAAAAACTAAGTTTCCATGGTCTAATAATGTTAGTTAAGCATTCATAAAAATTAAGATCAAATGAATAAGATACCTATTTTGAGGCATCCAAATTTTACTAAAGTTTTTAAGGTTGCTTGTGATGCTTCAAATGTAAGTGTTTGATGTTTAAATTGATACATATTTTTGTATATTTTGGTGGGTTATAATGATGTATAGATATGAAAATTGAGATAATATGGTTTGATTTCTTAACTTTAGTATTTTATGGAATTTTGATATATAGTCATGAAATTAAAATATTTTTAAGCTATTTAGTATATTTGATAAATCATAGTCTTACCAAGTTTTAATATCAATTCTTGACTGAAACACTACCTAATTGGTCAGGGTAATTCTTATATGTCATGATATTATTAACTCAATAAAAAAACTTTTATACCATAAGACATATTCTTAGTTGCTATGATATTATTATGAAGTCACAATCATATTTAGCTCAAAAATATTAAATGGTTATGACATTAAGTTTTCATCATAATAACCAAATACTTCACTAGTGCTTAGTATCATGGTCAAGTCCAAGCACCATGATTTTATTTTTAATATGACTTGATAGTCTCAAGTCAAAGTCATGTCATTTTTTATAAAGTCATGACTTTTGAGCTACAAAAAATTATTAAGATATAACTCTACTCATGCCAAAGGCATAAAAATTATTCAAAACTTCAACTGTTGGGACACAAATGTTATAAAAAATATTACTCGAGTATGATTATTTTTAAGGTTGTGATTCTTGTCATCATAAAAAACATAATTATGGCTTATATGCTCAAGCTAATTATTAGTGCCATGACATCCTAACAGTACCACGATAACATAATATATGAGTGAAAAGAAGGTCAACACTATTGTCACCCACAATATCATGGATAATTGAGAGATATGAAAGAAAACTTTTTTATCATTACTATTTTTTAGTACCATGATTATATAAAACTCAAGAATGACAATTTTTAATATTGTTGTCTCCATTTCATGTTGAGACTATATAATAAAATTAAAAGTCATCACCATTATGTGGCCACTTAATAGTGCTATAATCATTTATGGACTACACATAGAAAAAAGAATAAAGCTATGGCAATTTCATAGTGTTATGACTTTATGTTACCGAGATATTACGCCCAAGTTACAGTTATTGTCAGTACCTTAACTTTATGCTACAAAAAAAGACCAAGATTCAGATTAGAATCATGGTCATTTTCTAAAGTCATGATCTCAAGCAGAAGAGATAAAGATAGAAGGTGTGATAGTTCTCTAAAAATCATGACTTCCTACTTAGAGTAATACAATGCCACGTAAGCATAAAAGTAAAAGATAAAAAATTTTTCAAAAATCTCTCATTTTTCTATTTTTCTAGCTCACATGATAAGCAAAGCCATAATAATGACTAAACACTATGGGATAAATTTTGTACTTCCTAGGGGTTCCACAAAAAAAATGGATGTAAGATTAATGCTAATCCCTAAAGTTATGGAGCATGAATCTTAAACTCTTCTCCTCTAGGGAGGAAATTATGATTTTAAACTAATATAGCATGAGTCTATGACTTGTGTAAATTGACATATGTGATGTGAATTAATTTTATTAATCAATGAATGAATATTTTTTGATTTATTTCATGTATTGATATTTATGGATGATAATTAAATATAATTTGAACTAGGATTTCAAATATTGGTAAGTTTGTGAGAAATTGTGATAGTAAATGATATTAGGTAAACTATGAAGTTGACTTATGTATATGGTAGGAAAAAAGTGACAACCCTTCCAAATATGATAGATGAGATAAATTGATACACTAAAACCAAAAATATATGTTAATCATCATGAATATTATACTTACAAAATCAAAAATACAAATACTTTCACATGCTAATCTATTATACACTTCTTAAAAGAATCTGGTTCTTAATTGGGATGGAGATTATATAAAATTTTTTTTCGATGGGTTCACCTTAAGTATGTGAGTTGCATCTTCATCAAAAATGATGGTGATATAAATCTTTTACACATGCATAAGCATGTTGTGACTCACATGGTAGTGATAGCATTTGTAAGTTATTTTTACTCGTGTGATTCATATTGATGAAACTTATAGGAAATATATATTAATTATGTGAGTATCATACTTATGAAGCTTAAAGTATAATTACTTATAAATCATGTCAATCTATGATTTTTATGATATTTGATGCCAAATAATAATAGTGTTCATATGAAATAACCATCAAGGATAGTTGATGAAGTTACCCAAGGGTTTGAGAACATCTCATGAGAAAATGAATTATTATCTCAATGATGATGTACTAAGAGAACATCTATGAGTTGACTACCATCGGGATGAAGTTAATAATAACAATGACCATGTAAACTTTTTGGGAAAGGAATCATTACACAACACCCAATTCATCATCATTTGTCTATCATAATATAAGTCGACATGCATAAAATTGTTTCTCTCAGATTAAATGAATAATTAATGGAACTAAGATCATCTAATGATTTGAGTATCTATTTTACTAAATATGAGTTGTCCCATTATTGAATAACAAAACTATTGATATGATCCCTGTGTGATCGATATGCTCATAAATGTATGTAAATTTTGGTTGTATTTCATATGCTCATTTTATTATTTACTCTCTATGGTTATATGATTATTCTAGAGAGAATAACATTATTATGTCATTTTTATTGGTATCACTTTGATGTGCAAAATATATTGAATAAATCAATTCTTTGATTACTTGATGATGAATTTCTAGACCAACTAATTCATACTTCCCTATTTATTTTATTATGTTTAGCTTTTGAAGCTCTTGTAGAAGAATAAGTTGATATAATATGTCTGTTAGTATCTCCCTTACACTACAAGAAATCCCTAGCTAAATGGGCATTTTCCGTCGCTAAACGGGATATAGCAATGAATTACCAATGGATCGATTCCCTATCTAAAGTGCCTCTTGCTAAATTTTAGCGACGGAAAAATCCTTTGCTAAATAAGAACAATTCCGTAGCTAAATTAGTAATATAAATGAGATATTCCATCGCTAACAAATATAACGACGGATGATTCCCTAGCTAAAGTGCTGATATATAAATTTTAGCGAAGGATATAATCCCTAGCTAAATAAATTTAACGACGTAATATCCGTCATTAATTTTAATATTTCCCTAGCTAAATGAGCTAGATAAATTTTCCTAGATAATTTAGTAAGAGATTTTTCCCTTGCTAATTTATCAAAGGAATTTTTCCTAGCCATTTTAATTTCAAAAATTATTTCATAATTTAAAAATATTTAAAATTTTTTAATTAAATAATTTAATATTTTTATATCAAATTGAATACAAATTGAAACTAAAATAATTTATAATCAACAAAAAATAAAATCATTTTAAATATTTATATAAATTCAATATTCTACATAATTGAAACAAAAAAATAACAAACATTTATTTGATCTTATTCATCAATATATCTACCAATAGTGCATAAAGTATAATATATCCATTCATTGGCGTTGCTTTCTCTCTTTCAGCTCCTCCGATCATTATTTTTCTACCACGACAAAGTTGTCCGAGTCACGGCATGTAATGTCAAGTGAAAAATCTCATTACTTATAGAAACTTTGTATGAGGAACAATGTGGTATAATATCTGTAAGAAAATTAAACAACTCAGTCAAATTAACAAAAAAAGTTATGTTTTGATACATATATAATCCTATAGTATATATGTAAATATATACTAGTATTTCACTCGTACATATATTACTGCAGTATAAGTACATATAAACAGCATTATTATGTGTACATATAAACTAAGTACAAATATACTCATTATATACGTACATAAAATACAACATTATTAAATGTACATATATATTGACTTTATTCGTATGTATATATCTCATTTGGTGCTGTTGCTGCTGCTCCCGCTACTGCTCCTACCACTGCCGCCGTTGCTGCTGTCGCTCCCAATACCACTACTGATGTCGCCGCTGCCGTCGCCGCTGTCGTTGTCGTCGTTGCCGTAGTTGTCACCACCATTGCCACTACTGTCATTGTTGTCGTCGCCACCGCTGCTGCCGAAGCTGCAGCCGCGGCTCCCGCTGTCGATGCTGCCACTACATGTCGTAGCTTTTGCTGCCGCCGCCGCCGCTGCTACCGCCATTATCGCCGCTGCTACCATCGTTGCCACCGCTGCTACCACTGCTGCTACCGCTGTCACCACTGCTGTCATTACCACTACTGCCGCTGCTTCTAGTACTGCTGCAACTTTTTGTGCAACTGCGCTACCGCCACTCTTCAGATGCAGCCACTACTGCGGCCGCTACATCTGCATCCTATGCCGCCACTCCTACTGTTGCCACTCCCATCGCAATTGTCGCCGCTGTAGCACCCGCTGCCGCCGCCGCCATTGCAACACCCGCTACTGCCGCCACCGCCTCTACAGCTTCCACTAACACCTTTGTCGTCGCTGCAGCAACTACTACTGCTGATAATAGGCTTTTACATACCTATAATAGGCTAAAACTCTTCCCAAAAAATTCGGAGACACACAAATATTTTCACAAATATATAAAAAACAATTATTATAGACATAAACAAACACAAATTAAAGTTTATTGTCATTCAGCTTAAACTAAAGTTTAATTAAATAATTTAATATTGATATATTAAATTTAATAAAAAGAAAAACAATAAATGAAAATATTAAATTAAACAAAAAAAATTCATTAATAACTTATTCTAATACAATATTTTAAATAACAAAAAAAAATAAAAAAATTATATTACATAGTAGTAATCAATGTATCTACCAACTGTGCATAAAGTATATTCTATCAATGCATTAACGTTACTTTCTCTCCCTCTGCTCCTCCAATCACCAACTTTCCGTAGTGAAAAAGCTGTCCGAGTCACACTGCTTCATATTTGTTGAAAAATCCCTTTAATTATACAAGCTTCGTATGGAAAATAATGCGGTACCACTTATGTAAGAAATTTAAACCACTGAATCAAATCAAAATAAATTAAAAAAAACTAAGTTTTTTTAAATATATATTACTGCAGAAAAAATGTACATATATACTAGCATTTCACTTGTACATATATTACTGCCGTATTTGTACATATAAATTGTAGTATTATTCGTACATATATACCGAGCATATTTATACTCAATATATATGTACATAAAATACTACAGAATTATATGTACGTAATCGTTGCTGCCCATGCCACTGCCAATGTTACTGTTGCTAGTGTAGCCTCCGCTGCCAGTGCTATCGCTGCTGCCACTGATGTCACTGCTACCGCCGCATCCTTCGCTGCCTCTGCTGTAGCTGCTGCCATTGCTACCGTCGCTACCACTGCTTCCGCTGATGCCGCCGTAGCCGCTGATGCCGCCGTAGCCGCTGATGCCGCCATAGTCGCTGATGCCACCGTTGCCACCGATGCTGCTGATGCTACCACTTCCTCTGTTGCCTCCGCTACAGCCACTGCTGATGTCGCCACTGCCGCTGCTGGTGCTGCTGTCGTCACTGCCACTTCTGGTGCCACTACCGCTGCTGCCGCAGCTACCACTGATGATAATAGGCTTTTAGATACCTATAATATGCTAAAACTCTACCCTAAAATTTGGAGAAACACAAATATTTTCACAGATATATAAAAATAGTCATTATAGACATGAACAAAAAAAATATACAATTGAATGTCATACAGTTTCAACAAAAATTTAATAAAATAATTTAATATTTTAAAATTAAATTTAATAAAAACCAAAATTCTAAATGAAAATTTTAAATTTAAAAAAATTCATTCAATAACTTATTATAATACAATTTTTTAAAAAACTAAATAATAAAATAATAAATTATATTACATCTTATTAATCAATATATCTACCGACTGTGCATAAAGTATAATCTATCAATGCATTGACGTTGCTTTCTTTTCCACTGCTCCTCCGATCACCAACTTTCCATTGTGAAAATGTTGTCCGAGTCATGGTGCTTCATGTTTGTTGAAATATGTTTGTACGGTGCTTCATCTTATTAAACTAAACTATATAAGCTTTGTATAGGAAACAATGCGATATCATATCTGTACGAAATTTAAACCACCAAATCAAATCAAAATAAAAAAAAACTATGTTTTGATAAATAGATATTGTTGCAGTTAATATGTACATATATAGTAGCATTTCACTCGTACATATATTACTGTAGTATATGTACATATAAACTTCAGTATTATGCATACATATATACCTGTGAAATTTATATCCATTAACAAAATACTCATGATAGGTTGTCAAATATTGAAATAGGCATTCACTTAGATTCTAAATAAAAATATTTCAATCTCCATTTGAAGGATCAATTGTCTGTGACATAAATTAAAAAATTGATATTAACCATTAAAATATAATAATAACTTAAATAATTCAAAATTTAAAACTTAATTATTCTCACATAATTTTTGAACCAATTCGCAAATTCAATTTCTAGCATATAATCGACATCATTGCTAGAAATTACTGGTTGCCTATATTTTAACTGCTCAACATAAATACGGTGCAAAAATAAAAATACAAAGAAAAATGTATATCAATTTTTAATAATTCCTACTAAATATAAAATTAAACTATGATTAAACCTGCAACCATTTTGTGTATACATACTCGATGTATGGGGTAACCTCTTCACAATTAAGTAAAATGTAGCTCCGGGTTCCTTTGTACTCTTCATCTGTCATATATCTTTTCATTGTTCTTCCAAATGCTCTTCCAGGGAGCTTGAAGATAAATAATTTATCCACAGAATCATCTTCTACCATCACATGACCTTCATAATTCCGCGGTACATTTCTATTCTTTGTATTGACATGATCATCAAAATTATAAGAACAAAATGATGATGCTTCTTCTATCAAGTATACATTGCAAATTGAACCTTAAACATTTGTCTTGTTTCTAACATTCAATTTAAACTTATGAAGATCCCTACAACCACAATGTTATGTTTCAATTTGATTAAATTACAATATTACTTAAAGTATGAAATAATAAAACAGAGCAAAATATATGTATTTACCTCTCAAAATGATACATCTACCTGAATTACACTGGCCCTGAAATCTTTGCTTCATATGCCAAATGGACCGGAAAATGCTTCTTTGAGTCAAAAAAAAACTCGGTGGGAATATTCATTCAAGCTTACAAATAATAAGTGGAATCTCATTCTCGAGCCTCACCATGCCATATATTTTGATTGTGGTTGTAGTTAGCTGTTTGAAAAACAAACTTAGTTCTGTAAGGACCTTCCAAACACTTTGTTGAAGTAATTCACGGAATGAAATTGGTATTAATCTATGGATAAATACATGACAGTCATTACTTTTCATTCCAAATAACTTAAGATTCTTCATATCCACGCATCTACCCATATTTGACACATATCCATCCAAAAATTTCAAAATTTTAACCCATTCACACAAAATCTTTCTTGCCACTTATCAAGTGTGTAGTAAGCTTTAGGGAATTTTTTTGTTTCCTCATTCAGTTTTAATTTAGGATGCCAACTGTAATCATTCAGCTATTGTCTTAAATTTAAAGTATCTTTTGTCTTTCAGTCTACATTAAGTACAGTGTTAAAAACATTGTCAAAAAGATTTTTTTCAATATGCATTATATCTATGTTATGACAAATTAAATTAGACTTCCAATAGGGCAAGTCCCAAAATATGTTAACATTTACTCCAGCCAAATAATTTTTCTATTGGTCCATTATTTCTAGTAGCATCAATTTCAATTACCTTCTTCAAACCCAAACTATGAATCTCTATAATAATTTCATCTTCTGAACGAACTGTTGGTGCAACTATCATCATAGTTGTTTTTTTTCAAAATGCAGTTCTATTTCTTCGAAATGGATGATTCGTAGGTAGAAACTTATGATGGTTATCAAACCATGACTGTTTACCACTAAATTTGAGGGTAAATGCATCAAAATTTGTCATGCAATACGAGCATGCGAATCATCCTGCATTACTCCAACCAGACAACATTGAATATGCAATAAAGTCACTTACCGTCCACATAAGGGCTGCCCGCATAATGAAAATTTGCTTCTTTGAGATATCATATGTATTCATGCCAACATCTCATAGATGATTTAACTCTACAATAAGAGGCTGTAAGAAAACATCTAGCATGTCTTTGGATTTTTTGGCCTTGGAACCAATATTGAATAAAACATATATTGCTCCTTCATACACAACCACGAAGGCAAGTTATAAGGTGTCACTATCACTGGCTATGTTGAATATTGTTGTCCAGATTGCCTTAATGATTGAAATCCATCAAAGTAGAGACACAATCTCATATTTCGACTTTCTGCTGCAAAATCTTTATGTATATAATTAAAATGCTTCCAAGCATGTGAATCTGATGGATGACATATTACCCCTTCTTCAACCTCATGCTCGGAATGCCACCTCATATCATTTTCTGTAGCATTTGATGCATATAGTCTCTATAATCGAGGAATTAATGGAAAATAATACATCTTCTTAAAGACAACCTTACATTTTTTTTCGCATATCTACAACACGAGGTGCCTTCCTAAATCGAGGATGGTCACAAAACTTACAGCTAATTAAAACACTATCACTGCCCAAATATAACATGTATCCATTTAAATAACAATCAATTTTTTCCACTGGTAGACCCATTCCTCGTAGTAACTTCTTAGTATTGTAAAAGTTGTTAGTGATCAATTTATTATTTGGAATAATCTTCTTCATCAGTTCTGTCACCTGATCAAATAATTTCTCAAACATATGATTTTCTGAATTAATGCTCATTAGTTGAGCCATGAGTGATAATTGCGAATGTGTTTTACAACCATGCCACGACTTTTTATCTGCAGCTTTAAGCATTTCATAAAATTTTTGAGCTTCGGGATTAGGTGGTTCATCCATGTAATCCATATTGAAGTCAGCACCAGTAGCTTTCATGATCATTCTATGGTATGTGTTTGATGATTCTTCACCACAAAAAAATAATTCAATACCCTCATTTTGTTCATTATTCAGAGCCATTGTACTTTTCCCATGATAAATCCAAACAAAATAATTTGGCACAAAGTCATATTTTTCCAAATGATATCTTATAGTGTTTGCATCACGAAAAAAGATATTTTGACACTTTCGATGATTACACGGACACTTAATTTTTTTCTCCATCCATCAATCTCAATTGACTACATGCAAAATTGATGAAAGTTTCAAGCCCAGTGCAAAAATCTTCATTTAAAAATCCATTAATAACCCTTCTATAAAATCCACTAACGATCTGAGCTCATTTTGACATGTTTTATTTACAAAAAATAATGCTCAATCATTATTATAAATAAAACATTCTATTACTTCAAAATATACAAATAAAATAAAATTAATTACCGATGAATATTTAAAATTTAAATATCATGAATATCGAGGCAATGCGTTTGTAGAATTTACATTAATAGATAGCATAAATTTTAGCACGATAAAGATTACTAGATATCACGGTTATACTAGATAAAGGGTACAAAGTACGATAATACACAAGAGATGAAAGCAAAAAGAAGACATTTAATATTTGAAGGAGGAGAGGGAGAGAGAGAGAGATATAGAGAGTGCAGTGCTAGAATAAAAAATTATATAAAAGAAAATAATTTTTTTTTATATAAACCTATCAGATATTACATATTTTGTCATACATAAGTTCATATTTGAGCCTGAGGCTCAAGGACTGGGATTAGGTAAGAGTAGGACCCTTATTTATATCTTATACCATATATGAGCCTGATCAACGGACACTCTCATTCTAAGTGCTTACATATTATTGATATTAGATCTTATCCCATATATAATTATATGTTAATATACATATAGTAAATGTAGTTATAAATAGTTACATATAGTTAAACATATAATTATATATAGATATATGCATACAAGTAGTTATAAGTAAATATAAATAATTGTATACAAAGTTATAAATAATTATATAGATTTACATATATGTATACATATATGTATACATAATTAAAAATAAAGTTATATTTATTTATATAGAGTTAGTTATAGTTATAAGAATATTTATATATAGTTATACACATATAGTTAAACATTGTGTTGTATGTTTTTATACATATAATAATAAATATTGTTACATGTAGTTATAGATATAATTACATATATAGTTAAACTTATATTTATACATTTATGTATATATATTTGTTCATATAATTTCATATATTTATACATATAGTTATATATAGGTATGGATATACTAAAATACATTTTTTATACTAATATATAAAAATGTATATTAAATATATGTTGTTAATTATATATTTAAATATAGATTATATATTAATAATATAAAATTATGTAAAGTTATATCTTATTATACATATAATATTAATAGTTATAAAAAAGTATATATCATTAAACATTTAGTTATATATTCATATGATAAGTTATATTTAGTTATACATAAATATATACAAAGTTATAAACAAGTATATAGATTTACATATATGTATACATACATATAGTTATACATATAGTTACATGTATAGTTAAACTTATATCTATACATGTAGGTATATTTATTTATTTATATAATTTTATATATCTATAGGCTAATAACATAAATTTAATAAACAAAATTATAATACAAATAATAAATTAAATAAATTATATAATTAAATAATGACTATGGAAATACCGTCGCTAAATTCATAGCTAAATTACAGATTTAATTAGCTATGAAAATTCCATCCCTAAATCTGTCACAAAATTAAGGATTTTATCTTCAACTGAAATTTCGTCACTAATTTATGAATTTTATTAGTTAAGAATATTTGCTCGCTAAATTCGTAGCTAAAATATAGATTTTATTAGCAATGAAAAATAATTCGCTAAATCCGTCACTAAATCATGTATTTAATTAGGAAGCAAAAATCTGTCGATAATTCCGATGCTAAATCATGGATTTTATTAGCAATGGAAGATTCGTCGCTAAATTGGTCGCTAAAAATTAACAAGGGAAAATCCATCGGTAATTTTGTCACTAATTTCATGTTTTTTTAGCGAGGGATATTCCATCGCAATATCCGTCGCTATTCTGTAGCTAAATTCATCGCTAAAATCCCCACTTTTTTGAGCGGAATTTATAAAAATTTTTCATCGCTAATTCCCCCGCTTTTTTTGAGCAGAATTTTGGAAAAAAATTTTCTTGCAAATCCGTCACTAATCCGTTGCTGTTTTTTTTTTCTAAAAATATCATACATCCTTTACTATTCCCTAGCAAATCCATTACATTTTAGCTAGGGATTGATCCCTAGCTAAAATTCTCTAACTAAATTAATTTTTTCTTGTAGTGCTAACATTGTCAGGTATAAAGAGAGAAATAGAAGAAGAAAAAAAAGGAAAGAAGTCAATACTTGATGAGGAATGACCAACTAAAATTTAGAAAGAATGCTAATTCTTCATCATGAATGACACACAAAAGATGATAAAAAGGTGAATAACACAATAAGATGATCTAGCCAACATTGAACACTTATTGAATATGGTGGTATATTTATAAATATATTGTGTATTAAAGAAAATGTGAAACTGAATGTGGAGCAAACAAGGAAGAATTGAAAAGAGTGATTAATTTCTTATGCACATAAGTGGTGGAAAAGAGTGAAAAAGATTGGAAAACATGATGCAATAGAGGTGTCAAACGGGACGGGCCGGGCTGGCCCGGCCCGTTTTTTTTTTGAGCACTAATGTGCTTTCGTGCCTAGCCCGGCACGGTTTAAAAAAAGCCGGGCCCAGCATGGCCGTGCAGGCTGGTAAAAATTTTTTTTTTTTATTAAATATATATATATATATTATTAAATTATATATAAAATTTTAGATAATGTATAATATTATATATTTATAAAATGAAAAATATTAAAATTTATTAAAATAACAAAGTTTAAATTTTTTTTATAATGTAATATAAAATTAGTTTAAAATTTATTAGAATTATATAATATAGTTATAAATTTTTAAATGAAAAAATAAAACAAAAAAATAAATAAATCAATACATTTTGTTTAAAAAAATAAAAATTAAAAAAAACATAAGCAACTCAAATGAAAAATGACCAATCAGTCATTTGATACCGAAGGTCCGAACCAAACAAATTATAGTTTCAACATAACGTATAAATAAAGCATACAATCAATAAAAAATAAAACATCGAAATCAAAAAACAGTAAATCATCATAAATCATCAATCGGCATATAATGAGAATCATCAGCCGCAACATCAAGATCAGTATCATATGGATCAATATTATCAGCAATCAACTCATCCGCTATCATAGTGAATGCGGCTGTAGTCTCTGTCCCAGTCCCAGCTCCAGCACGATCATAGATGTTAAACCTCGAATCCTCCCAATCCTTCAAACAAGCCAAGGCCTCAATAATATTTGGACGTAATCTCGATCTCCTATTCGAAATCACGTTCACTGCAACAGAAAAAGCAGACTCCGATGCTATGCTCGACACTAGAGGAGTCGGTAGATCCCGTGTCATCCTCCATGGCACGGGAAAGGTGGACTCATATGATTTTCACCACTATAATATATCAAGATTCTTAGTATCAGAATGTGATAGGATTGAGCAGTAATTAGTATCTAAATACCGAGAAAGCTCACTCCTATGTGATAGTCCACCCCTACGTTTCCCCTTCACTAGCTGAATGAAAAATTCATCATCTCCGAACAAGGTACCAATGGCCGTAATCACAGTCTCACCACCACCACCACCATACCTAGTATCGTAGTATGTGAACAGGACAGTCAACTTCTCGTGAATGAACCCTTCAGGTGGCTCTTCCAGGTTCATGCACAAGGAAATGTAGGTCGGGTGTTTTCTACCTCTTCCACCTTAACCTTAGGGTCCATGCATGCAGGGAGGCAATAAAGAGATGGAATGGTGGACCAGTACTTCAAGTAATTGGTTTCCATCTCTACAACCATATGGCTAAGTATTTGGTCAGCTCGATACTTCCTAAACATGCTACTAATGTTGCATATGCACCGGAGTGCAATGCAAGTAGTGGGCGTATAAACCGACTAACACATGTTCGTCGTGTCATAAAAAATCTTCAGGAATTTCATAAATGAAATTTCTGAAGCCTAGTCAGTTTCGTCAATAGTAAGTTCGTCACTCTTACTATAGACGTAGTCAGATATCACGTATTCGTATCCAACACACGATTCTAACATCAAGTACGTGTAATTCCAACGATGTCTCACATCAGATTGGAATTTTTTCATCTTAAGATTCGCAGACAAACAAAGACTACCAAACTCTTGTTGTCTGCGAGGAGTGCGAATATATTTTAGTGCATTACGTATATTATTCAACACAGGGGAACACACCTTCATACCCGCTTGAACAATCAGATTAATCACGTGACACATGCATCTGAGATGAAATATCTCTTCTAATGGTGCATCTCTAATATTCCTAACAAACATGTTGATCGCTACTCCATTATTAGATGCGTTATCGAATGTGACACTAAAAATTTTATTTTGAATTTTATATTCCCTAAAAATTTTCATCATACACTCAAAAATAGCCGGGCCATCATGAGGATGAAGAATCTCAGAGAATCCTAAAATTTTTTTATTCATAGTCTAATTAGAATCTACATAGTGGCTAGTGATACATGCATAAGATGATTCATCGTGACTTGTCCAGATATCAGACATCACGGACACCACTCCACTATATTTCATAAATTCATTAATTATATTTTGTTTTTCTAACTTATATATCTTTAGTATGTCATTCTTAGATGTGGACCTAGGAATCCTACGATAAGCAGGATAAAAATATGTCTGCATGATGTGCACTACCCTTTGATCATCCGAAAATCTGATCGGAAGACCCATCAATGTGATAAGCCTGGCCATGCTGTCCCTACCCAACTCGCTGGAGTATATGAAGGAAGTAAACTTTGAGACTGAACTCGATCTAGTCTCAAAAAATGTAGTGTCAAGTTGGGTTTGCCTAGGATCTAATGGACCATGTTTTTTGGTGTATAATTTAACATGCCTCTTAAGTTGCCCAGTCCCAAATGAACTCTTACATGTTAAAAGTCTCATACGATATTTGCACTATGTCATTCTTGTTCCTCACACCTAACATTTTTTTGTTTTATTATATTAAAATGAGTCCAAACTACAGAAGTCCTCCTAGTTTTTTGTTTTTTAGAAGTTTGGGTTGAGACGACTAGAAAAACCAAAGTTTTAGCAGCCTCAGACTTCTGTGTAATATTTTTTTTTTCAAAATTTAAATATGTTTCATTAGTATTTGTCATTTTTTAGGATTTTTGCTATTCAGAATAGTTATTTAGAGACTAGAAGACTGATTTTAATATTTTCTATTTTGGTCTAGAGAGAGAAACTAGAGAAAGAGAGAAAGTTAAAAAAACTTAAAATAAATTACCCGGTAAAAGCAGTGAGGTCGGTCACGTGCACGGTGCACCACAGTCAAGCTCAAAGTTCAAAACTCAAGTTAAGATTCTCAAAAATCCAAGCCGAATGCCGAAATCTCGAGTCCCGAGAGTGAGTAGCAAGATTTTTGAGAGAGAAAATGAGCAATTTGAGAGAAAATATGTTTATGAAAGCATAAATGTTAAAGAGAGAGGGGGGGTAGAATTTATAGATTAAAGAAAATATTTTTTTTCAAAAAAAAGTAATTTTTTTCAAAAAAAAGTAATTTTTTTTGAATTTTTTTAAATTTTTAGGGTGCAGAATCTTGAGGGCCATTGGATTCTACCCCATAGCCGTTAGAGGCAAGATCCAACAGCTGAAATTTAATTTTTTATTTCCCATTGGGGGGGAATTGGGTCGATTCAGGCCTCGTGGGACCGCGGGCTGGGTCCAATCAGACCCGCCCCATGGTCTTTTGGGGTGAGGGGGTGAAGCAAGGGGGTTGGGCTAAGGGGACACCCGACACGGGATGAACACGTGCCGGTGTACCGTGCCGCGGGCACCAAACCGTGCTGGGCCAGGCAGAGCATGGGCCCGGACAGGCCCGGCCCGATTGACACCTCTAGATGCAATGTGAGAAAAGTATATCCATCAATAAAAAATGGTTTTTTTCACAATGTAAAAAAAGATTAAATATCAAATTTATAAACTCTTGGAGAAATGAATGTGACACATGGATATTAGATTAACAATAAGTGCCATTTTATACAAAATGATTATGATGGATTTGAAAAAGCAATGGAGGAAAGGGACAAAGTTAATAGGAATGAAATGACATTTATGGAGAACTAGTTGATGGATGAAAAATGAAAGTCAATTGCAAAGCAAAAAGATTTGTATTTTGCAATGAAATAGAAAAATTATTACTTATGGATGAGCAATTATTTTAGTGTATGAGTTTATCTTGTATTCAAACTATAAAAACATTTTTGTGTATTTTAGTGATTTATAATTAAGTGTAGATATAAAAATATAGATAATATACATTGATTTCATGACTTTAATGTTTTGAAAAATTTTGAAGAATAATCATGAAGTCAATAAATTTATGGAGATGCCTAACAAAAGAGATAGAACATTGAATCTATTGTATATAATTTGTTTTTACTATCTTTTTTGTATAACTGGAATGTTTTTGTCTAAATATTTTCATGTAAGTGTAGGAAATAAAATATTAAGAGGCCGGTAATGTAGCAATAGCACAATAATAAAGGTCCCGCTGACCGGTCATCGGGCAGAAGAATTTTTGGACAAAGCCTGGCCCGTCCGAATGATCCAACCCACTCTAGTTAATTAATATGAGAAATTGTATTAATATAAATTATTTTTATTTTATGTTTCGGGCTACTATTTTTTGGGGGTGGAACTATACATTTCCGGTATTTTCTTCTCTTTGCATGATTTTCATCACGACTATCTTCTACACAAAATATGTAAGAATATTTTGTAATTATAATCTATAAACACATACACATTTTTTGTGTGGATATAGCTAGTCATGTTGAACAACTAGTGAACTACGTTATATTGTGTTTTTCTGCTGTGATTTGTGTGTGCTATAATTTTATTTTGTTGTGGTTATGTTGGATTGGATTGTGGATATATATCATTTATTATTTTTGGTGTTCTCTTCTTCTGAATCTTCTGAATCACAAATGTGGAAGCGAAATTGCCCAATAGAATCTAGCATAATTTTTTCATCTCCTCTTAGCTAACACTCTAACTAATTTTAAAGTAATTCTTGTATGTCTTGATCCTACTAACTCATTAGTACAATCTTTCTATTATGGTATACATTATTAGTTACTATGATATTATCATGGTGCCATAATCATACTTAACTCTAAATATTTAAATAATTATGATATTAATTTTCCATCATAGCAGCCAAGTACCACTCTGGTGCTCAAGGTTACGTCCAAATCCAATCACTATGACTTTAACTTTATTATGACTCAGTAGCTTCAAATCATAATTATGACCTCTATATAAAGCTATTAATTTTGAGCTACAGAAAATTATAGAGCCATAATAACTCATGCAAAAGCCAAAAAATTCTTTAAAGCAATGATTTTTGTGATACTAAATATTATAGAAGTAATTAGTTAAATATGAGTCATTTCCAAGGTTGTGACTCTTCTCCTTAAAGGAAAACATAGGCGTCACTTATCTAGTCAAGCTAATTGTCAATGCTGCGACATTTTCAGAACACCATGATAACATGATATATGAGAGAAAAGAATGCCAATACTACGATCATGGACAATGCCACAAATACTTGAGAGATATATAAGAAAACATTTGTGTTGTAGTCATTTCTCAATGTCATATTCATATAAAACTCAAGAAGGACCATCGTCAATGCTATGACCCCTACATAGTTTTATGACTATAAACTAAAATTTGAACCATCACTACTTCACATGCACTTCTCAATGTTGTGGCTTTTTATGGACTATAAATAGATAAATGTATGAAGCCATGACCATTTTAAAAGTACCATAACTTTGTATTATAGGCCTAAGTCATGGTTTTTTTAGTGTTGTAACTTTTCATTATAGAAAGATTAAGATGCAGACAAGAGCTGTAACTATTTTATAAAGTTGAAACTCAAGTGAAAAAGATGAAAACTAAAGTTGTGACCTTTTTCTAAAATCCATGGTTTTTTACTTTGAGATGCAACATCGCCTGGATATAAAAGTAGAAGTTAAATTTATTTTTGAAAATCTTTCTTTTTTCTCTTTTTCTTCAATACACAATAAGAAAAGCCATGATAACTACCAAATTTGAGGAATGAATTATGTTACACCCCAATCCCTAGGGGGTCTCATTCTTTTCATCACATAATAAAATGCACAATAAAATTAAATATTCTCAAATGTAGCATATAATTTTTTTATCTTATTTTATTTGCTCAAAGAAATAAAAAAACACATAATATATATTATTCAAGCCACTACTAACTTTTTTCACATGTGCAATCTCCCATGTGGGTCTATCATCTGTTCGTTATACCACACCTAAAAGGAATCCCACAACGGAGTGAGCAAAGCTCAATAAAGATAAATTCCTACAGGGCTACTCCCTATTTAAGTGCACATAAAATATCATGTATATATCAATACTATTCAAGTATAATGTTTACATGAATATAATTATGGATGATATGTTTATATGCCCATATTCTGAGTCTCATCAACTCACTCAATACATGTCGAAACTAAGTGTGACATATTATATATATATAGAATTATTCCATAAAATATTGACCTCCTTTGAAAAATAATATTGGATATTCTCCTAACAAAATATAATTTTCTTGAACATACTCCAGGAAATATAAACCTTTTTTGAAAAACTATATTGAATATTTTCTAATAAAATAATTTTTTTCCTTGGATATTTTTTAAAAACCACCGTGTAACTCTGCCTAGATATTATCGTAATTCGAGTTTGCATATTTATATTAGTCATGCTCCTGAAAAAAATAATACTTGACTTAGTCTGGACGTTGTCCCAATTCAAGTTCGCAAAATACAATTCATTTTATATATATATATAATCATGCACTCACTCATTTATATGAAATATTTCTATACATATGAAATGCAAATATGTCATTTATGATTAAACGATGTTCTATGCATAATTATTATAACTATTCAAACCCAATTCACATTACAATATGTTTTACTAACAGAAACATAGAAACTTTTTACCAATTAACTATTCCTAATGAAATTCATAAACAGTTCAAATTGAAATATAAACCATTATCATTTACGACCTTTAAATAGAAAGAAATTCCAATAGGAGAAAACTACAACCTCTTGGAATATTTCATGGAAACTTTATAAATTTGAAATCAAACTGAAACTCTCGCCGCATAGAGTAACTTTTATTCTTAGACTATTATATTCTAACTTCAGAATAATTAGTTATAATCATAAGAAAATCAATGAACCTTTTGATTTTTTTCCTACACTGTGTCTCTCTCACTCTTTCTCTCCACAAGTATTATTTTTTTCCATCATCTCATTTTCCTGATTCCCATTAATTTTTTTAATTATTATTTTATTAAAATAATATTAAAAATACTTATTATTATTTTTTATTCTTTTTTTATGTTTGGACTGTGCATGGCGCGGCCACGTGCCTGACAATGTGGCACGTCCTTTTTTTAAATTTTATTTTATTTTCTAATTATTCTAATAATAATTAAATAAATTAAAAAAAATAACTAAATTTTGACTTTTTTAGAATTTGATGAAATTTGTTTATTCAAAATGAAATAAGCAATGACAAAATCCATTTTATCAACAGGGTTCTAAAATTTTCAGCTTATTTTTCTTATTACAAAATTACCATTTTGCCCATTTTTTCAAGAAAATAATAATATTATTTATTTATTTATTTTCATGGATTTCAAATTCTCTCCTCAAAGAATTTCATCTTGAAATTCTCACAGATACTTCTTTACAATTATGAGCATACCCTAAAGTTAAATAATTATTAAATTACTAAAACACATGCTTTCATTTTTTAATAAAAAAGGATAAGCAACATGCATCATGTCTTCACGTTCTCATATTTCTTCTTATATTTTTTGTTACTATCATATTACTCTTACTAGCCTCGTAGTCTTTCATCGTAAGACTTGGTCTCAACTAGCAATGATACGTACTAACATTTCTTTAAAATGTTTCATTTGTATCAATAACGAGTTCACACCAATCCATTACCTGAGTTGGATCAAGAATATATTTCCTAAGAATAAAGACATGGAATATCTTGTGGATACCAAATAAATATGGTGGTACTGTCAATCGATAAGAAATAAAACCTACTTTCTCGAGTATTTCAAAAGGCCCATTATATATTGACAATAGCTTTCCATGCTTGACAAATTTTATTATTCCTCTTTGTGACATTACTTTCAATAAAATATGATCTCACACCTTAAATTCTAGAGGTTGCCATCATTTATTAGCATAAATTTTTTGTTGACTTTGAGCTATAAAAAGACATTGTCGTATCAAATTTACTTTTTCTGAGGTGTCTCTAATCATATCTGGACATGTGATAGATTTATCTCCCACCTCAGTCCAATAAACTGGAGATCAATATGGCCTTTCGTAAATACTTCATTAGGTACCATTTGGATATTTGCTTGATAGCTATTATTATTGGCAAACTCGACCAAAGGCAGATGTTCTTTTCAGCTACACTTGAATCCAGACAATAATCTCATAGTATATCTTTCAAAACTTATATGGTCCTTTCTGACTGACCATCTGTTTGTGGATGAAAAGCAGTGTTCATTACTAACTATGTTCCATTGTTTTTAGAAACTCTTCCAAAAATGAACCATAAATCTTGGATCTTTATCCGATACAATAGATACTGGCACTCATTGTAATCGAACAATTTCTCATATGTATAACTTACACAATTCCTTTCGTGTGAAGGTCATGCACATTGCCAGAAAATGTGCTGACTTTGAAAGCCAGTCCACTATCACCCATAGAGCATCATGTTTTCGTGATATCTATGACAAGTGAGTCACAAAATCCATCATGATATGCTCCCATTTCTACTCTACTACCTCCAAAGGCTAGAGTAATCATGTTGGCTGATGATGCTCAACCTTTATCTGCTGACACTTAAGACATCGTCGAACAAAATCTCCAATGTGTCTCTTCATCTCATTTTAGTAATACTAGTGATGAAGATCAGTATACATCTTTGTGCTACCCAGATGTACCATAAAACAAGAATAATGAAATTCTTTAAGAATCTCATTTCTCAATTCTACTATCCGGGGAACCACAATCAATCCCCTAGGCTAAAGACTACCATCCATATGAATAGCATAACCCTCATCACATGTACTAGTCTCTACTTGGTTCTTTATGAATAATATTTCTGTATATTATTTCTGGATCTCAATCATCTTATTTAATAGGAAAGACATGGCTACTAAATTTCAAATAACATCATGACTTTGCTTGCTAAATAATAAGCTAAACTGTTTAATAGTTTCAAGCATATCCCATTCTTGCGAAGCTATATTAGCTAGTGGACCTCGTGACTTTTGACTAAGTGCATCAACAACCATATTTATCTTACTTGGATGGTAATACAAAGTAAAATTATAATCTTTTAGATACCTCATCTATCAGCCTATCTCATGTTAAGGTCTCATTGTGTAAAATATATTTTAGATTTTTGTGATCTGAAAATACCTCAATTTGCTCACCATATAAAGGTGTTAAATGGGTTGGATAGCTCGGGCTCAGCCTGAGGCATGACCCAATTATGTCGTGCCTAGCCTAGAACGGCACGAGAATGACCCATGCTCATGCCCGAGTTGGACCTAGGCCAATCAGGCCGTGTGCTGGGCTAGGCACGGCCAGACACAATGGTTCATGGGCATGGTATCTTGGCACAATCAAGATATGCCCTGATCCAACCCCACGCCCCCAACCCACATCCGAGGCTCAACGAATATGAAATTTTTGTCAGGCCCAAACCCGACCTACAGTCTTTTCCCTCACCCCCCATATATGAGTCCTAGGACCAAACCATTAGGGTCGGTTCGATGGTCGAACCGACCCAATGGTAAATAAAAAAAATCAATCTAAACCATTGAATTTCACCTCCACGAACTATGAAGCAGAATCTGACAGCCCTAAAGATTCTGCCCGCTTTTTAATTATAAAAAATTAAAAAAAATAAAGAACAAACTTTTTTTTAAAAAAAATTTACTTAATTATTTTGAATGTCAATTTCAGCCTTTCATTATTTTGCATTTCGAAACTTAGCTTTGGTGTGGATTGTGGTGCACGTGCGATATGGACATAAAACGCTAAAGTTTATGCATTAAGTTTTATGGGTATTTTTTTATTTATTAGTTTTAAAGTTTTAAATTTTAAATGTAAAAATAAAATCTTCGACTTATTGTATCTAGTCTAGTCTCTCTCTCTCTCTAGCCTAAAAAACAATTATAAATAGTAATTATAATAATGAAAATGAAATTAATTTTAATTTAGATAATAAAAATGATATGGGAGGGTTCGAGGCTACAGAAATTTTGGTTTATCCGGTCGCCTCGACTCAAATATCTAAAAAATAAAAAACTAGAAGAACTTTAGTAGTTTTAACTCGCTTTAATATAATAAAACAAAAAAAAATTAAGAGTACCAAAGAATAATCGACACAGTGTAAATATTATAAATACAATTTTAACAAATAAGAGTTCGTGTGGAACTGAGCACCTTAGGAGGCATGCCAAACTATGCACCATAAAATAGTGTGCATTAGATCCTAGCAAACCAAACTCAGCGGTGAGTTTTATGAGGCTGGATCAAGTTCATTCTCAGAGTTTACCTCTTTCATATACCTCAACAAGTTAGGTTGGGAAGACATGACCAAACTAATCACCATAATAGGTCTTTTGATAGATTTTTGAAGGATCCAAGGGTAGACAGTATCATAAAAACATATTTTCAGCTTGCATATCATAGGATTCCTAGGTCAACATCTAGGAATGACATACTAAATATTATAAGTTAAAAAAACAAATAATAATTAATAAATTTTAGGAATATTATGAAGTGGTGTCTGTAACATTTGATATCTATACTAGTTATGATGATGCATCTTATGCATACATCACTATCCACTATGTAGATTCTAAATGAATACTATATAAAAAAATTTTAGGATTCTCTAAGATTCTCCATCCTCATAATAGCTTGACCATTTTTTGAGTGCATAAAGAAAATCTTTAGAAAATATAAATTTTAAAATAAAATTTTTAGTATCACATTCAATAATACATCTAATAATTGAGTACGTAGCCATTAATATATTTGTTAGGATTATTAGAGATGAACCATTATATATTATATATAAAATATAAATTTAATATTTAAATATAATTATGCATAAAACTTTTAAAGTCATATACACATAGTAAGATATAATTATTTTATAATTATATATTATTTTACATATAATATATATATTTATAAATAGTTATATATAATTAAACATATAGTTATATATAGATATATTCATACAAGTATTTATAAGTAGTTATACATAAACATAAACAACATTATAAAAAAATATTTTGCTTTAATTATGTTAATACATATATGTATATATAGTTACAAATATATATATATATATATATATATATATATATTATTTATTTATTTATTTTGTTATACAAATATTTATATATAGTTATACACATGTAGTTTAACATAATGTTGTATGTTGTTATACATATAATTATAAATATAGTTACCATATGTTGTTATACATATAGTTACACATATAGTTAAACGTATATTTATACATGTAGGTTGTATATTTGTTCATTTAATTTTAAATATTTATACATATAGTTATGTATAGGTATATACATAGTAAAATACTTTTTTATATACTAATATATACAAATATATATTAAATATAAGTTGTAAAGTATATATTTAAATATTATTATGTATAAAGCTTTTATAGTTATACATATAGTAATTAAGATACAATTATTTATAGTTATTTAACATTATTCATATAATATATATAGTTATAAATAGTTATGTATCATTAAACAAATAGTTATATATAGATATATTTATATAAGTAGTGATAAGTAGTTATAGATAAATATATACTATATTATAAACAAATATTTTAATTTAATTATATGGATACATATATGTATATATAGTTACAAATATAATTATATTTAATGATATAGAGTGTTACATATTTATACAAATAATTATATATAGTTATGTACGTATAGTTATAAATATGTATGTAGTTAAAGATATAATTATTCTTAACATTTATATTGGTATACATTTAGTAAAATATTATTATATAAAGTTATATATCAGTATATAGTTATATAGAATTATACATATAGATATACATTATTATGTAGTTACAAATTAGTTATGTAAAGTTATAAATATAGTTATAAAAATAGTTTACTTTGTTATAACTATAGGTATAAATACTTTTATATAAAATAGCATATGATTATATAATAAAACACGTGTATCTATATAATATTTGTGAATAAAATATTTTTATAAATGTCACTTAAATATTTTTATATTTATATGCAACACTTTTATAAATAATATATAGCATATATATCACATTTATATAAACATTAAAATATTCTATATTTATATAAAAAATAATATGTAATATAAATATTTACAAAATTGTATAATCATTTAATGTTACATAATTATTATATAAAAAATTATATAAATAGATAGTTTAATGTAATTGTTGTATAGATATTTATGAACATTAATACATATGTATTAATATATATATATATATAACATTATATGTTTATATAAACATATTGATGTGTATTTATAATGTATTACATTTATATATATTAAAGTATAGACATTTATACATCATGTCATATGATTATATAAATGTATAAAAGTTTATATATATTCTTATGGACATTTAAGATTAACATTATATAAAAGTTTGATTTAACATTAATCATTAAATATATTAAAGTTTAGACATTTATACATAATTTCATACGATTATATAAATATAAACCATTAATATTAAGATTATTCGGATGCAAACATTCTGTAATTTAAATCAAAATCAATAAAACCCTAAAAATATAAACAATAGAAGAACAAAGATTAAACTAAAAAATTATAGTTAAATTAATTGTATTGAGTCAAAATCATGTTTTGTTAAATAAAATTGAAGTAAAAATTAAGAAATTAGGAGGAGGAAAAAAAAACTTGATACCTGAATATACTGAAAAAATGAAATTTCAATTGTCTATATATAATTTAGAGAGATGGAGATGTGTATAAGCAATTTTAAAGAGAAGAACAAAAAAAAAACATACTTGGATTCAGAAGAAATATCAATTTTTTTTTTGATTTCGTACTTACAATTGGCTCTGATTCGAAAAAATGACGGATTTTCGATGATTTTAGGTTTTAATGACTTAGCAAATGATTTTCAAATCAAAAGATTAAAACAAAGAATTATTGACTAAAATTATGGTCGGTAAACGGTCGGTAGGAAAAAATCTATAAGTATTTGGAAGTCTACTATACCGACTAATTTTAATGGTAATTTGTTTTTGGTTGTTTAATAGTCGGTAATTTGTCGGCAGTATCTATTCGTTATTTCAATCCTAATTTACTGACCAATTTCCTGTCATAAATATTTGGTTGGGAGATATGGTCGATATTTGGTCGTGAAAAGGTCAGTAATTATTGACCTAAATATTTGGTCGGTAATTACAATCTTATAAATATATTGGATAATCACTGTACCAACCATTTTTAATGGTAAAAAATTTTTGGTCGTTAAATGATCGGTAATCTTTCGAAAATATTTTTCATTGATTCTCTCCTTATTTACAGACCATATTCCTGACCAAATATATTTAATTGGTAATATATCATTGGTAGTTGGTCATGAATTTGGTTGGAAGTATTTTTTTTTCGATGCACCTATTTGGATTTCTAAATTGGTCGTGGATTGATCAGTAATTGCCGACCTATATATTTGGTCGGTAAATAATCGGTAAGTATGAAGTAATAAATAATTTTAAAAAAATACTATGCCAACCAATTATAATGATAAGTCATTCAATGGTCGATAATATATTTGATAATCACTCAACAGGCCAATTCCCGACCAAAAATATTTGGTCGGTAATTATGGTCAGTTTTTGGTCAGAAAAAATTATTATCTTCGATACCTTTTTTTGGTCTCTAACTGGTAGTGTTTTGGACAGTAATTACCGACCAAATTTTTGGTTGGTATTATCATAATTTTTAGTAGTGATTATTGAAATTTTAATAAATATAAGTGTATTATTTAAAGAAACATAAATATGAAGTCATTATGTTTGAGATAATTTTGAGATACATTTAATTTACAAAATGTTAGATACATGGTAAATATAAATCTTTAAACACACACACACACACACACACCATGATAATTTTTGTCAAAGATATGTGCAACCATTAGAAGTAGATGAATCATGTAGGAAAATTATAATAAAGTCTGAAAACCTTAATAAGAATAATTATGTTTATATCATATGTTGACTTACAAGCATATCATATGCTTACTTGCATGAATATCATGTATTAGTTTGCATGATTTCCATGTCCTGGCTTACATGAGTGATAAGTATTGATTATGTGCTTTCTAGCTATGTGCTCTTGTGCATTAATGCCAAGTGCTTGAAAGTGTGCTTGTTATATGATGATGTGTATACCTGCCAAGGATTGACTTGACATGTGAAAGCTATGTATTGGCTTACTAAATGTTAGATCTAAAATTAACTAAATTGGAATCTTGCATATAAATAAAAGTGATTTGGGGTTCCTAACACACAACACATATCATAATAACATTTTAGGTTTTAGTTGATATGTGTGGTGATGTTTTTCTCTCAAAGTCAAATGTGATAAAAATGATAAGTTAGGGATGTCTCTTCAAGTCTATTTGCATTCTATTCAGCTCCTCTATTTTTTTGTGGTGAATTATAGTTATTGCATAATTTCTCTTCGATATTTCATGTTCTATTGATGTTTCATGTTAACTAGTAATGATGCATTATTTCTCATTGTTGTGTTCCTACTCATTCACCATATTTCCTAAGTATATCACTTTGCTATTGTCTTATCTCGTCACAACATGTTAACTCTTGTTGTCATATGCTAACTCTTTACTGCCATGTGAATCCTTGTTGTTGCATCTATGTCTATTCTTTTTGTTGTCTTGGAATAAATATTAGTATTATAGTTTTAGATTATTACAAACCTTGCTAAATTTTGTTTCAATGAAAACCATGCTAAATTATACTTCATTGAAAACTTTATGTCATGATTTCGCAAACTTTAATATCATAATATTGTTAGCTATTGTATTCTACTCTACTGTGAATTCGGTTTTATTTTATAGTTATTTGGAACACATCATACTAAAGAATAATATCACACATTTGCATAATAAAAACCTTGCATGAGATTTTTAGGAAAACCTTAAAGAACATCATGGGAGAAGACATTCCATTCTTTGACAACGTGACAACCACATTTTAGGTTTTGTTTTGCTGAGTTATGGTTGAAAGTGTACCTCAAATCAAACACTCTTCCATTAAGATAAGTGATGAAGAGTTATGGTAGAAAGCATACCTCAAATTGATAAGAACTCATGGCTATGGCCGAAGGAAATTGCTTACTCTACTGTTAGGTTTCATTTTGAATATATTCGAGTCGTGAGAGAGAGAGAGAGGGCGATGAAGAAAGTTAGAGACTTAGAGTTGTCTATGAGACTCTAACTATTAAGTAATATGAAGGAAAACGCTCCTCAAATCGATATGGTTTATTAAGTTTTAAAATTTTGTAATTTTTAAAATTTTTAATTATCAAAACATATATATATATATACACATATATATAACATAAATACTCATCTTTTTTTATTTAATAAATTATTTTCAACAAGTTAATGTGCGTGTAGCAAGGCACGCATGAAAAATAAATGCCTTACAATTTTTAATTATCAAATTAATTAAATAATAAATATATAAACAATTTCAAAAAATAGATACTTGGCCTTCCAAATAGAAAAAAAAATCAGATGGCTACAAAATTTGTAAACTTCATATAACAAGGCAAACAAGAAAAGATTCTTAGTCTTCAAGCATTTTCCTAAGAATCATAAATACTCTTTATGTTAAAAATTATATAAATATATATATTTTGTGGTTATAAATTTTTAAGAGTTCATATAAATTCTAATGAAGATAATATGAAATAATTTTAAATGCATAAAATTTCATATTATTTGATATATATATTTTATAATCTATAAAGTTCTAAAATTACTTAAAGTGAGATGATTATTAAGAAAAAATCATGTCAATTATTTTAATAGAGACAAAAATTATTTAGTTCTTATAAATTTCAGTTGGGGTAAACATCTTTGCATTTATCTTTAAATATCAATTTATTCTTTTTTAATTTAATGAAAAAATTGAAATTTTTTTATAATTCAAAATTTTCAAATTTTTTAGTTATTATTTTTTTAAAAGTTTTTTATTATCATAAAACTATTTTTTTTACATAAAATAATATTAATATTTACTAGTTTTTTCATTAATTCAAATATTTTTGTAAATATATTTTATTTAATTATACAATGAATTATTTTAGCTTTTTATTAGTAGAAATCTTAATGCATGTTCATTTATTCTTTCAAATATCTTAAAATAAATATTATAATTATAGAATTAATTATTAAATATTTTTAATACAAATTTTTAAATTTATAAATTAAGAATTTTATAAAATTTTAATTATAATTTTTTAAAAATTTTATAATCATAAAAATCATTATTATAGTTTTTATGAACATACAATTTTTTTGTATTTATATATTTTTGAAATTATTTATTTATCATAACCTATTTTTATAATTATAGGAGGAGAATGTGTCTTTCATGGATCGTTCATCTATAGACCATGGCATACCTTTAATATACAAAATTAATTTAATATTAAAACAAATAATATATTAAAAAATTTTAAATCATTAAAGATTAGCGATGAAAATTATCCCAAACCCAAATAGCAAGTAATACAAATTTAACATTTAAGGAATAATCACTTGCAATTAAATATACAATTGTAAAAAAAAATTCAGATATTTAATTAGTGAGGGATTTTATCTTGTTCTAATTAGCTAGAGAAAATTCGTCTCTAAATCTATTGCTAAAATTCCCGCTTTTCTTTGCGTGAAAATCTAAATATCAGCGAGGGCAAATTTTCAATTGAAAATTTCAATCACTAATCCGTCGTAAATTTTTAATTCAATGTAAAATCAAAAATCTTTTGCTATTACCTGACTAATCCATCGCTAATTAGCTATGGATTTTCACTAGCTAAATTTCCTCAAATAAACATACATTTTCTTGATGTGTTTGAATATGATATATATGTCCGTACTTAGAATCTCACTAAAATTATCATATTTATCATCTTAAAATTTAAAATAACTTAGGTAATTATTCATAAATCTCAATCTATGGTTCTTTTGGTTGGTTCATGCTTATGAATATATATATTTTATAGTATTTTTCATTTCTTCCACCTTAACTCGATGATCTAAATAGGCAATCAAACAATAAATATATTGAATGGATGACATACTTCGATGTTATATCATTAATTATATTTTTCATTGATCCAGGTATTATCATGTGCATCATTATCTATATCTAGTTTAGACACTTGAACTTGATTCTGCAAAATATTAAAAGCCACCAAAATAGCATACTCCAGGTATTATCATGTAGCTTCTATGATATCTAGTTGTAATATTGTCATACTATCTAAAAAAAATATTAAAAGCCACCAAAATAGCATACTTTGATGTTATACTAAATACCAGCTATATCAATAGATCAAATATTATTTTATAAATAATTAGAAAAATAGATTAAAATGTTTTCTATCAACTCAATATGTATAAATATTTCATATCACTCTAGGTAAAGATATAACAATAATTAGTGGACAAATTTCTCGACATATCTTACCTATTTGCTAGAACACGCAATTATTTATCCTTTGTGTCAACGAGATGCAAAATTCATTATCATCGAATATGGTATGAATTTTCATACTCGAAGACTCACTAAAAATTTCATACTCACTTTCATAATATCTAAATAAGTTTTTTGATTATTCATAAATATTAGTATATTTTTCTTTTGACTGGTTAATAAAAATAGATATGTATTTCATTATATTTTCTACTCATTTGGCATCAATCTCATACTTGATGCATGTAGCTAAGCAATAAAGAGATATAAAGATAAACTAGTATTTTCAATATATATTTTTTAATCATAACATCAATTTCACCAAATATATGGACATTCTCTATATTAACTAAATACATAACTCATGTCGCCTATGCTTCATAGTGTAATGTTGGATTTAGAAGTATATACTACTAAATACGAGTTCATTGTGTTGTCATTATTTTAATGAACTTTGAAAATAAAGTTATTGTGTCTCAATTTGATTCATTAATTATTTTCATACAAATGAAATCATATATAATATGATAGTAACTAGCTTATGAATTAGATATCATGTATATTAAATTCTAACACGTGTGACACATAGTAGGAATTTTTTTTTGGTTACTGACTTATATCAATTATAAGAGTTCTTAAAGCCTATAAGATATGCTAGTATATTTTATTATATAGCTAACTTATTTTAATGACTTATATTAACATATTAAATTCTAATATGTTAATATATTATGCTAATATATTAATTATTAAAGCCTGTAAGATATGAGTATGCTTGTTTGTAGCATACTAGATTTATTATATTATACATGTCTAATATGAAAAACCTAAGCTAAGAAATTATCTCTAATTATTACTATGATATACTCATAATGATACTATTATTAGAATCACTATCGAATATTAGAAAATAGGTCAATTACCTTGTTGTGCTGTGGCAAATAACTTTTGGCATCTGAGTCATATTTCCAAGCTTGACCTAGCATGAGCTATGCCATGTGCCGATCATATACCAGGCATAGCTCCTAACACCTCGTGTTAGGGTCAATGAAATAGTGACATGCCCAGAACATTCTTGAGCTATCCGATTCATTTACCTCATTTTGTCAAGTGAAATTGCCATCATTTTGATATATATATATATGAAATTTTAATTTTTGGTGATGGTAAAAAAAAATTTAAAATGGTATATAAATTCTTTATTAGAAAAATCTAGTCACCATTTAAAAAAGATCCTCATTTCCATTGTTTCATGCAAAATGACATTTATTTTTTTTATTTAATGCTGAATAAATTTTTTTTTGTGATTAATACAAAATAGTACTTAATAGCAATAAGTATTAAGTCATTTGTTTTTTTTTACATAATGCTAAATAGATAAGTGGAGACTGAAGTGAGAGTTTTGATTACGTGGGAGTGAATTTTTTCTGAATGGATAAAGTTAACATTTTTTGTTTTTTTATTTTAGAAATTTTTTCAAAAAATTCAGTGATAAGTTAATAAAAAAATAAATAAATGGCTGAATGCTGAAATCAAATTGGTTTCATCATTTAGCCAAAAAAACAAACATGTTCTAAGTGTTAGAGCATCTCCAACGGGCTAGCTATTTATTTATTTTTGGCTATTTTAGCTAGCTAAACACAAAAAATCATCTCCAAACTACTCTCTATTTTATTCACTATTTTATAGTTTACTCAAATGGCTCAATAAATTTGGAGAGTCATTTGAGTTCTCTAAATTTGTTCTCTCCCTTTTTTTTTCTCTATATATATATATATGTATATTTCGACTTTTTTAAAATTATCAGAAGTTAGGTGTAAAATAGAGAGTGTGGTTAGAATGTATTCTAAAAACTTACTAGCTAAATTAGTGAATTTAATATTTAAATATATTTTGAGTAGTTATTTTGTTAAATGTGGTTGGAGATTATTTTAGTGGCAATAATTTAAATGAAATGTTTTTTTTGGGCTTGAGGCCTCGTTCTGTTAAATCCTGGGAGATAGATTGTCACCTGGTGGCCCATGTTTGTAAACTTCTTGTTACATTAATCGAATTTCTAAATTAAGAACTGATTACTGACGAACAGAAGATCGTCCAGCCACTGAAAGGGAAGGTCAAAGGAATCGACGCCATGAGCGTCATCGATATTCTAACGAGAGTGGATGCGATATGCCAGAAGTACGATAAGTACGACGTTGAAAAGCCGAGCGATACTAATGTCGTCGGTAACGACGCCTTCGCCAGCAAATACGATGCCATGGTTGCTGAAATTGAAGCTGTTCTGCAGGTCATTGGCGTATTGTCATTTAGTATTTAGTAATCACGCACACTCCGGCCATTCCTCTTCCAAAATAATTTTTCTTCTAAATTGCACAGAAAATTGATTTCAAACGTGTAATTTCTTTCTTGATCGTCTGCCTTTTTGTTAACAGAAAGTAGAAAAGGTTTACAAGGTGAAAGATAAGGCGGCTGCAGTTAGTCTCTATGTTGAGATCCGTCGAACGAAGAATACATTGATAGAAGAGGTTTCACAGTTGCGCAAATTGGCTGTTAAAAAGGTTGATATGTTTTCTTTTATCATATTCTCATGCCTTCACCTCTTTAAACGGTGACTTGTAATAAGACGTCAATTTGTTCTTTATCAAATAAAATTTCTGGCGCGTATGAACTATACATTCTTCTATGTTTCAAAACATGCACATTATCTTAGTCAAATGTGATGATAATATTTTTGTACTATTGACTAGCAACATCCAGGTAATGATGCCACTCTTCGACAATTGAATTGAATCTGTTCTGCTACGTTATCCGTTAAAATTACAATGTTGGTTTTCAAGAATGGAACCTCGTGCGTGGGCACTAGGTATCAATGTTTTGCGTGTTGGCCTCTCAAATTATCTCTGATGGTGTCCCTTGTAAATTTTTTTTCGTATTAATTGGTCACAGTTGCACAATTAACGATATTAATTGAGTTTGTGTAACCAAGAGTGAAACATTTGGATAGGTCAAAGGTCTCTCTGCTGAAGAACTTGCTGAGCGCAATGATTTAGTTATTGCATTGAATGATAAGATTCACTCTATACCCGATAAATACTCTGCAACCAACCAGACTGCAGGCTGGAGAGCTTCTACTTCTCGTACAGAAATTAAATTTGATTCTGGTAATATTTTCATTTTCATGAAATTAACTTGTCAAGTTTTGATATTAAACTGATGATGCAACAACAGTACCTTCGGCCGTTGTTGATGCCTTTCTAATGCAACGCATCACATGTATTTTTTTGTGTATAATATCACATCTTAGACCATATTATATCTTTATCGATTTCTTTGATTATAGATGGCCAGTTTGATCGTGAATACTTTAAAGTAACTGAAGAGTCAAGCCAATTTAATCAGGAATATGAAATGCGGAGAATAGCCCAGGTATTTAAAAATTTACTTTTTTTAAAATATTTTATGTCGCTGACATGATTTTATAATGCTCATCGACCAATTGAAATGTGTATCTTATTGGTACTGGAACAGGATAAAGGTCTTGATACGATATCAGAAGGTTTGCACACCCTGAAAAATATGGCTCATGATATGAACGAGGTGGTCTCCATGTCTAGTGTCTTGTTTTTTTTTTCTTGTTCATAAAGTCGTGCGTCCTGCAATAAATTTTTAACATGGAGGCCCAAATAATTGGGATTTTATACAGTTCCATGCCACTTTACAATGAGGATAATTTTAGACAGTGAAAAGACAAACTAGTAATAGTTGAAAAAGAAATCCTGTCAGAGATGTAATTTAATTGACACTAGGCATTGAACGCGGCTCAATCGGCATTCAGAAGCTTGCCTTCTTATAGGTTTCACCTCTTGGTAAGTCCAGGTTGGCAAATCCCTCGTACATAGGTGGGATTCAAACTTAGAATCTTATGGATAAACTGAACCACCCTGCAGGGTCTGACTTAATTGTTATTATAAATTATTTGAGTTAGTCATAGCCCATAGGTATTGTAATTTAATTTTTCTGCTTAATTCACTGGATTGTGAGCAGGAGTTGGATAGACAAGTACCTTTGATGGATGAAATTGATACAAAGGCAAGTTTAATTTTCATCTCCTATTACTAGATTTTGTTCATTGCAATATATAGTTTACCCGTGTTATGTGCATGCATCCAGGTTGACAGGGCAACACATGACCTTAGAAGTAACAATGTTAGGCTCAAAAAGACTGTTAACCAGGTTAAAAGCTGCAACTTTGCCCTATTTCTGTCTTTTTTTTATCTTGGTCATGTACCATCATACGTAATACACATCTTAATTCTCTTTCAGCTGAGATCCAGCCGAAATTTTTGTGTTGATATTATTCTCTTGTGCATAATTCTTGGAATTGCTGCATATCTGTACAAGTGAGTTATAATATCAAATAATTTGTTCATATTAAAGCAAGCGTCTACTTCTTTTTGCTCTGTATCATTGCAGTTTAACTTGGTTTCATATTCAAGTTCATTAAATAGCAGCTTCTATCTAATGGTTATGGTCTTTTCTTGGGTTAAAGGGCCATAATTTTTATTTTAGGGAGGCTACTAAATGCTCCTTAACATTGATTTAATTTAATGTGCTATCGGATGGAATTTGTTAGAAGTTAGATTCATTATTTTCTTTAAAAAATTTGAATGTGAAGCCTATTGTGGCCTTGTTCCTAGAATGTTTCTTCCTTCATCTAGGTAGAGTGAAAGAACATTTGGACATGGAGCATTCATAATAACGTCTGCAAGAAAGTCAATGTTCCCTATAAAGATAAATGTTATTCTGTAAATATTAATGCTGGTCAGACCTGTTGAAAGCTCAATTCATGGTGTCTCTTTGATGCAATTTTTCAAACAGAAACAACCAAACATGCTTATTTTTCAGTAAGAATATTATGAAAACTAAACAATCCATTTATATATAAAAAGTTGATGCCAAAACTTGAAGGATACTATCACAAAAATTAATTTTTATTGAACTTCTAGTATATTTTATGTTCATAGATTTTCATCATCTAATCATTAATTATTATTATAAATAATTAAATAAATATTAACATATTGTATCTCTTAAGAATCTTAAAATTAAATATATTTGAATGAGAATAAAATTAAAATGATTGATTACTTGGAATTTATGTGGTTTATACTTGTTGTAAGTCATACCTTGGTGTAATAACAAATATTTTTGTTTTAGAACAGTATGTCTCGGGTCTTAAACTCATCATATGCAGTCTCTTTGATTTTTGGGAATAAGATTAATCTCTTATAGATTACATGCTAAAGTATGAGTCTTGTGCACTTAGTACAAGTACAACCTCCATTATCATATGTAAATCATTATTTCTGAATATTTGTTATCTATATCTATCACAATTTATGAAACATAAAATTTTATTATTGTTGTTTTAAGTTTCATAAATAAAATTTTATTTATGAAATATTAATCTTTCACAGATTATGTGCTAATGTATATTTCATGACAATTTTATTCCTTGTAAATTATAATTTTATTTAGTTATCATTTTTAGTTTTAAAATTTTTGAGGAAAAAAAAATGAAAATGACATGAATTATATTCTTGAACAACTCAATGAAAAATAGTAAATACTATTATGGTTGGAGAGAAAATGGAAATCTAAATAATAAAAATTAATTTTTTCTATATTTACTATGTGATATGAATATCATAATTATTGAGAAAAGGTGAAAAGAGAATTCTTATTTTATGCCATGATGTGCAATCATGTAATATACATAATATAATATAAACTCAAATAATATAAATTGATCTACAAGATTGTTAATTTGGAAAGAGAATTCTACTTATTTACTTTAATGCATATCTTCAACATCAAGTTTGAAAGGAAAGAATGAAACTTAAGGCTTTCTTAGAGTTTTTGTAAATATATTTGCTATTTGGTCACAAATAGGTATGTTGGAAACAATAATAGAATTATTATGAATTTTCTTTTGAATGGAATAATAATTATTGCAATATATTTTATTTGCTAATGAAAAATTAGATTAAAAATGTTATATTTATGCTAATCAGTTGTTATAAAAGTTGTATGATACTAGTCATATAAAATCATTTTTCTTTGTTAAATGTCCGATTAATAGAAGCTCATTGGTAGTGGATTCTATGGCCATGTATTCAATCTAAACACTTGATTTAAAAATTGTAAGTTGTTTCTTATTTTTTTAGAAGTTATGACTACTTGTTTAAAAAATATAAAACCCTGTAGCAAATAAGAATCTTTGATTGCTTTGGGTTTGAGGTCTTCTTGATGTTCAACATGGTTGTATGGGCTAAAAACTATTTTTACCGAACCATAGATCATTTATGAATTGGCAGCTGCAAGTTCTATTTTTTGGCCATTGTGGCTATCATCTCATCCCCAGGCACATTACCTATAGTAACAATTGGTAAAAATTTTATATATTATTTTTATTTATGTTTTATTATTTTTTAAAATTAATTGTATTATAATAATAAAATTTCAAATATTTGTAATAATTTTTTTTGTTATATGATATTTCATTACATGGACTTGATGAAATACTTTGCATATAATAATTATTGATAAAATTTTATGCTAGAAAATAATAATATGATAAATGTAAAAAAAAAAAAACAAACAAATAACATAAAAGATAAATATTGCTTAATTAGAAAATAAAAGTATAAATTTCTTGAAAATATTTTCTCTTAGATTCATCAATGCTTATTTTACGATAACAAAAAAAATTGTGAAATTTAAAAAAACAAAAAGAAAAATTTAAGTATTAAAAATGTGATACAAATGAAGTGAATTTGATAAAAAAAATACAGAAATTTTTATAGGAACTTAAAATATTTTGCTATTAATTATTATTAGTTATTTTTTATTTGAAATATTTCAATTTTTTAGTGAGTATGCTATAGTTGAAAATCTCATTGAAATCACGACTGAACATGATATAAATCATATCATCATTGATGTTATAGAGTTGTATTTGTGATAAAATAATTAAAAAAGATTAATTCTCAAAGAATTTTATATTAGTACATGAACTCATTTTTAACTTCGAATAATGACTTCTATATTCACATCATTTGATGATAAAAAAATGTAAGGCTCATAAGAAATGTGTTATTGAGTATTATTACTTATTTTTTTTATTATATTATTGTAATTTTTTAAAATTTAATACAAAAAGATAAACGTAGTGATAACTTAAAAAACAATAGTATGAGTCCATTAATAGAATATCTAAGTTTGATATTGATTAAATTAATAAAAAAAGATAAATTCTCAAATAATAACATATTTGCATATATAACCATTCTTATCTTTGAGGAATAATATATGTATATCTTTTGAGTCAATGAGTAACCAAACATACAAATTGTTTGATCTTAATAAAAAAAATATAAAACTAATGATAAATATATTTTAAAATATTATTATTTATTTTTTTTTTAAATTTTATTTTTCACTCCATAAAATTTATTAAAACTAAATAAGCTCGGTTGTATCTTTAAAAATAATGGTCTAAGTGCATTGAATGAATATATAATATTAATTTTCAAAGAAAATCATATTAGCAAATGATAAATATATTCGAATATTCATATCATTTGATGTTGATAAAAAAATATGTAAAACTCATGAGAAATAGTATAATTATTTAGTTTTCTTAAATTCTCTTTTTGTAATTTAGTAAAAATAGACAAACTGAGTTATATCTATAGAAACAAAAGTCTAAGTGCATCAATGAATATCCAAGATCATCATAAGTAATTGTTATACACAATGTACAAATACTTGAATGATTCATATAGAATGAGTATTTATTACTATTAGTTTGATATGCTTGATAATTAGTTTAGTATGATTCTTTGATGACACACTTAATAATCTATAGATGTTATTTTATTCTTTATTTTATAAGTTTTAATTTTGGAAAATAAGCATGATCAAGTTGAGAAAGAATGATCAAAGGATTAATAAAGACTAGAGTGATGAATAAAAAGTCATTATAGGAAAGTCATCTTAAATCTTATGAGATTTAGGTTAAAGAAGAAAATGTATGGTTCGTTATGTTAAATTTTTAGGAAAGGCATCATAAATATCAACGTACTATTCAAGGTTTCGAATTGCAGAGAGATGAGAGTGAAGAGACGAACATAGAAAATCAATACAACATGACCATATATATAGTTTGGGGCAGACCACAAGTCGGATGCTCACAAATAATAAAAAACAATTAAAACAAGTAAAAAATAATAATTTAAAAGGCAACACGTTTTTTTTCAAGTTGTGGGATACATATCATAAACCCTTAGCTTAAAATAAAGGAAAACAAATGTAACCATGATTTTCTTAGAGATTTCTTGAATATATCTACATTATGATTGCTAGTAGATTTATAGGCTATGATAATTAAATTATTTTGGATTTCCTGTATGAATTTATATTAAATTTTAATTTATCTCATTTTCTCATGATATATTTGGTTGATTTCAAAATATTAGGTTGTTTGACTATCACAGTAAAGTGTCACTGGTCTTTCAATTGATAGGCAAAGTTAATCCTATAAGTGACTAGTTTACTAAAATTCATAAGTAACTTACTCAACTATAACCTAAATAGACTTATATTTAATTATGCTCATGATCTATAAATGTAATATTTTGTTTAAGAGTTTTTTTCATATATATGAATGTCTTAAATATAATATTCATATGAATCTATCAAGGAGAGTAAAAAATAACTAATTATACTAAGTTAGTATAATTAGTTAGTATTACTAACTAATACACAGTAAATTTAGACTATATACTTGGATCAAGTGGTAAGTTAATTGGTGCATAACTAGACATATACATGTTAGATAAAATATCCAAAGTTTATCTATTTTGTGAAAGAAAGATTTTGCATCATGATTATCGTTGACCTTTATACTTATAAATTATCTTAGATATCTTAAATTAATCATTAGAATCCTAGTCACTTGGTTCCAACTAGACATGCCTATGTGATTAATTTTTTTTTTGATATATACAACTAATATCATATGCTCACCTATAATCTATATTGTAAGAAAAATAAATAGTTACACATGCATAGAGGTGTGAATTAGGACATGCTGGTTGGTGGCTCCATTGAGCTTCCGTGCCATGTCTCATCTGCACGACATCATGGAATGTAAACTCGACATGGCTTGAAAGGCTCGTGTTCCTTAATTGGTCATGCTAGGTTATGTTGGGTTTGGCGATCATGGCCTGTGCCCTCTCACCTTGGTTTGCCAACTTCTAGTTGTTGGCACTAGCATTTGGCCAGTCAGCAATTTGCTCTAAACTACTGGCAATTGTCAGTGCCATTTTGTGTTAGGGATGTTGTTGTGAGCACTGTCTTTGGCATATAGAGTGCCTTAAAAATAAAATTTAATTTTAAAAAATTTAAATATAAAAAATAAAATATGCCTTTTTGTAATTGAAAATAAATAAAATTCATAGTTTAATAAAAATTATATCCATTTTGTGGTTTTGATTTCATTAAAAAATCATAAATAATAATAAATTGGTATTGTAAAATAATTGCAAAATAATAACTACAAATTTACAAAGGAGATCTAGAGAGATAGAATAAATAGAATATAGACAAAAGTTTTCTTTTGATTTTAAGGCATATATTTTATCTGGAATTTAAGTCTTATATAGATTTTTCAATATTACTATTCACTCATGACACATTGTTTAATGTGACACATTGTTCATGCAGTCACTATCCATGTATGACTCACTATTCAATTCAATGTTTTTTTGTTCATGCACAACTCACCATTCATGTGATTACTATTCATGCACCACTATTCGTGTGATCACTATTCATGCACCACTAATCGTGCATGTGCAATGTTCAACCTCATACCCTGTTCATTCATATGTATTATATAATACTTCCCCTTGAATGAACATTACACATCCAAGAAAAATTATTAGGATTGTATTGTTAAAAATCTCGTCAATAAAACTCACTAGGATAAAGCTTGGACGAATGAAAAAAAGAGAATATAGTATACAAATTTCAAATTATATTCCTTCTCATGTCAATATACGTAGGCTGATTCATTCCAATCTTGCATATTAATTTCATGAATGTTGATGTTAATAATAAATTTGTGAACATGTCTGCTAGATTATCACTTGAGTGAATTTGTTTAATATTAAATTTTATCATTTTTTTAAAGCTCGTGTGTATAAAAAAATTTTGCTTAAGTGAGTTTCGTTGGATCTTCTTTGATATAATTTTTTTTTAATTTGTGCAATACATGCTCTATTATCTTTAAATAATATTGTTGAGTTATCTTTAATAAAGGAGAGTCCACATGATTCTTGAATGTTATGGATCATAGATCTTAGTTACATTTATAATTTATCTCATGAATTACAAGAATTATAAATGATTTGATAATATTATCATCATTGTTTATTTAATACATCATGATATAATAGTTTTATTATAATTAAAAATATTTCTGGTTTGTGATCTGACTTTATGCAAATTTGAAAGATAGAATATACATATTTGAGTAATTATTGTTTTGACTCATTTGAGTAAAATAAGTCCATATCAATAGTTTCACAGAGATAATGCTACACATGTTTGATTCCAATTAAATGGTTTATAGTTGGAGTACAACTCCATGTAGCTAATAATTTAATAGAAAAGTAATATCTGGACGAGTACAATTAACAAGATACTTAAGTATATCAATAACACTAACATATAGTGTTTTAGGGCCATTTCTTTATCATTTTTGCAAGGTTGAAATGAAATTTTTTTTCCTTCAAGTGATCAAACAACTATTGAATAAAATAATGGATGTGCCTTATTCATATTAAATCAATTTATGATTTTTTTAATATAATTTGATTAATAAATTAATACTTTATTTGGAAAATACTCAATCTGTCAATTGAGATAAATTTTATTTTTTAAGATTTTACTTTTCAATTTTATTTTTTAAATATTCATTTATTTTTGTGAGCTCTTTAAGATTTTTAACAAGATTTAAATCATCAACATACACAATAATAATTGAAAATATAATTTTTGTTTTGTTAATGAAAACACATGGACATATAGGATTATTCACATATCTTTCTCTTAGTAAATATGCACTAAGACGATTAAATCATATGCATATAGATTATCTTAGTCCTTATAAAAATTATTATAATTTGATTAAGTACATGTTATGATGTTTTATACTTTTTGATTCAGGCAGTTTAAATCCATTAGGAATTTTGGTGTATATATATTTTTTTAAATCTCTGTAATCATATTTATGTATTCTTTTAAAGATTGTCAAGATTATCAAAAAGTGAAATGTAATTGTATTTATGATAGGAGAATATATTTTCTCATTGTTAATATTTAATGAGAAGTCTTGAGCTTTTAATGGTGCTTTATATCTTTTGTTATTATTACTTTCATTTTGTTTTTGTACAAATATTAATTTATACACAATAAGCTTTATATTTGCAGGTGTCTGGACTACAGTTCCAAACATTTTTTATTTTGCTAGTGAATTTATTTCATAATCTATATATTCTTTTTATTTTGACTAATATTTTTGATGTCTACATTTTTTTATAGATATTGGTTCAAGATTTTCATGTTTATTTATAATATTTTGCATAACATAATTTATCATTGATGATTATGTTATTTCGGTTCCATCATTCCCCATATACTACATAGTTATATAGAGAACTTTTCATTTTTCTTAATTTTAAGTACATGATTCTCATTGGTAATTAACTTATCCGGAGTTTCATTAGAAATTTTTTTTGATTAATATTTCTTTCCACTTGGTTATTTGTGTGCTTTGCTCTTTTTTTTGTATGTGGATTTTTATCTTTGAAATTAATTGATCTACCACCCCTCATTTGCTCTTTTATATTATTAGTGGTTATAGGTTGTCTTTCATGAACAACACTTCTGATAGGAGCATTTACTATTGGTATATATGGCTTAGATACTTTTTGTGCCAGCAAATATGTAAGGTAGTTGATTTGTTAAAATTTTAAATGAATTATCTTTTGAACTTCTTATTCATATTATTTCATGTGAAGATCATACTGGAATAATGATAATTCATTCTAGCTGATATTTATTTCCCACTACTTAGTTTTTCCTCCTAATGTTAGAAAAATTGTTTCTTCAAAATGACTATCGACATAATATGCCATAAATAAATTATTTGTAGATGGTTTAAGATATTTAATTATAGATAGAGATTCATATTCAACATATATTCTTAATTTCTTTGAGATCCTATCACGTGCATTGTGGTGGAGCAATTGAAACATTGATCGCACATCCAAAAATTATTTGTAATGGTGTGAATTTATGATAATTTGTTGGCCCGATGTTAATAAGTGTTGTTGCATGTAAAATAATGGTATAATCATTTATTAAGTAATTGTTTCTTAGTATGAACATGTGCAAGATCATTCTGAGTATGAACATGTGCAAGACCATTCTGAGGATGAACATGTGCAAGGCTATTCTAAGTATGAACAAATGTTACAACACTATAATTAAATGCTTGAAAAGTGAACTCGTTTATGAATGATTTTGCAATACCATTCTAAGTATGAATATCTGCTATAGGATGTTTAATATTTATTATAATAGTTATATAATAATCATTGAATGCTTGAAAAATAAACTCACTAATATAATTAAGGTGTTTTGTTTTAATTTAATTATCTAGAAAGTGACCTTGCAGACATATTATCTGAGATAATAACTTGCAAATGCCATGTTGCAAATTAACAATATGCATATATATGGCCATCTAGTGGAATCATTAATTAAATCCATAAGATATTTAAATATTCCACATTGTGGGTGTATAGGTTCACAAATGTCATGTATGTATTTTAGAAATCCATATGATTTAGTCTCAATCTTAGTAGGCAATGGTTTAAAAATTAATTTTCTTTGAAAGCAAGTTGCATATGAGAATTTATTGAATTATAATATACTTTAGTTTTACAATAAATGTATACATGAATTTTATATAATCATTCTCATAATAATTGAACAGGGATGTCCTAATTGATTCTATCCATAGTATTAAAAAGTATTTTAAAGATGTGCCTTTATGCGCTCCTCAATGTGAGACATTTTAAAAACACCTCAATGTATTAAAAAAAAGCGTGGAGCTCTATGGAGCTTCGTCAAGCTCCATTATGGATCTATACGAAGCTTCATCATGGAGCTCGATGGAGCTCCATGAGCTCCAAAGAGGACCTCAAAAAAGCTTCATCTAGTATTTTGTGGAGCATGGGAGAGGGCCGAGGGCAAGGGAAGAGGGGAGGGGAGAGGGTGAGGCGCAAGGCAATGGTGAGGAAAAGGGAAAGGAGATAGATTTTGAGTATCTTATACTATTTATTAATAAAAAAATAAATTTAAAATTTTAATTTAATAATGATAAAATTATTTTAGATTTCTTAAATTTTAATATATTATAAAATATTTATTAATTATATTTATAGTCAAAGTATATTTAAAAAATACTTTTTAAAATTTTGATTTATTATGTTTTTATGTATGTCATTTTATTTTATATATTTTAAAATATTAATTAATTATATTTTGTGATGCTCAAAAAAATTTACACCTTAATGTATTGAGGCTTATGTCTTGTCTCAAGAACACAAAAATTTTTTATCTTACATATTTGCCTTTAAAATTTTGATTACGTCAAATTATACATTCATGGTTATTAGTGAACTTTTAGTTTACTATGACTTGTGCCTTTATATTGCCAATACTTATATAGAATAAACGTGAAGAAAATACATGCAATTTTTCTAGTAAACTTTTTTTGCTTGAAATAATAGTTGTAATACATAGATATTCGATATTGGCTTCATGAATTACAAATGTAGTTTCATTAGTCAATATAATATGAGCTCTTTTAGAACTTTCAATTTTGTTTTGCACTACCATATATCATTCTTAATTTTGTTGTTTGCCTTTTTATGGAGGAGAAATATTTTAAATCTCTGAGTATAGTGTGCATTGTAGCACTGTGCACGAGGCATAAATTTTTATTATCATTAAAATATTTCTTTATTATAATTTCATATTCATCATTGAAAGAGTCATATGCATCAATGTAAAATTAAATAAATGAATAATAATATAGAGGAGATGTAATGGTGAAAAAACATTAATTAATATTTGTATTAAACTCACATAAAAAACATATTTTATTATTTAAGAATTTCTTTAACAACATAAATATTACAATGATGTTTAGAATGCTTTCTTAATTTGTTTATCTTTGTAGATTATTGTTATTTTATCAGATAGAAAAATCTACAGCATTCAGATGAGCTATGTTAGCTTTTATTTTTGTTTCATTTTACTAGATGAGTTATGTTAGCTTTTATTTTTGTCTCATTTCTCTAGACGAGTGTTATTTTATTGGATAGAAGGATCACACTTAGCAATAAAATTAGCCATCATTTATGTCTGTTTTTTTTTTCAGTTATTTCTGATAGACATATGGTAACTATGCGACCAATGACCATCATTCCATTGTGGTGGTATTAGTTTTTTTCTTCAAAATTTTTATAAAAATATTCTTTATTTTTATCAATTTTTTTCTCATTTCTCTTACTTAATGCGGCGAGATTAATTTTTAAAATATCTATGTCAATTATCAAATTGACCTAAATGGATTCAACCATGTTTGTGTTCACGGCCACGACTATGATCTTGGATTTGAAAATGATTTTAATATATAGTCACATTCACTATAGGGAATGAAGCACAATCAATTGGACGTGCTTCATGATTTCTCATTAAAACCAATTGAAGTAGAATGATTGGCTGAACGAATTGTTCAGTCATAATTGGATGGGCTTCGGAAGGGAAATAGGCATGGCTTGTCATTGTCCTTGTTGGAGCCCTATACTTGAAAATGCAACAGATGGTAAGTGAGGTGTGATTACCCAATCTCAAATGGCCACTTAAATAAAATCTGATTTATGTGTCTATTTTTTTAAAAAAATTTGCCCCTTGGGTGGTCAACTGATCATACTTGATCCATGATCCATGACTTGATTATAGCCATTCTCAGGTTTTCTTGTCGGTTGATTGTGCCCCCTAACTAGGCGCATAGTTGTGCATGGCCTAGCTTGACGTATAGTACATTATAGTCTTTTGAGTTCTTCTCCTGATATTCCACAAAAAAAAAAACAAGTTGCAATTGCCTTCTTACCTCTCAATGTACCTTTGTCAGTCCTCTCTGCCTCACACTGTACCTCTTTTAGACCTCCTTACCTTTCAGTGCACCTTTTCCAGGCTTTTCTATCTCTTAGTGTACCTCTGCTAGGCCTTCTTGCTATCTCATTATTACTATGTGATGAAGATATAATAATCAAGTGATTAATTATACCAGTTCCACTTGAGCTAGGTATAATTGTAATCACTCGAGTTATTCTCTAATAAATCTTTTAAAAATATAGAAATATCTTCTCTTTAAGAATAAATGGCCGCAATCTATTATTTTGTTTTTCTAATAAATTTTTGTAAAGAATTCTATACATTTTCTCATCTATTAATATTGTTATCACACCAATAATTTTTTTTCATGATCGTGTCCAAGTAGTATAATGTCATAAACTTAGTTTTACTACTAAGCTCAAGTGCAACATTTAGACAATTTACCTCTTAAATATTGTTAAATCTGTCTCTTATTCACTTAGCAAACTATGCTTGGCTTAGATCACATTTGAATTATGGGAATTTAAGAGAAACTCAAAAGAAAAAAACTATTATTTATTGAAATAATAGAAGCTCTCAATTTGCTGGTTTGTAAATGAGGCTACAATCTTCTTATATACATATCCATGAAAGTATTTACAAGCTTGGAAAATTTAAGAGTATTTAATCATGTATATATTTTAAAGCCATCTCTAGAATAATCTTATTCTTTCCATGTTTTTCTAATAGTAGAAATTTCTCTAGAATTTAAAGCATTCTCAAGTATTTAGAATCTTATAATCTCTTTATATAGAATCTCATAGGATTATTTGTTTTTATTTGACCAAGAGGAGAGCTTTCAATGAATGAATGTGTGACATTTTCTTTTATTTAACTATAGACATCTTTGTTGATTTTGTCTGAAATTGCTCGATTTGTTCTTGGAATTGTCATAAAGCCATTCTTGGATTTTAATTATTTTTACTTTCGGATAGTTTTTTTCATTTTATTAAGTATTCCTTGTAGAGTTTGAAGTTATTTTTTTTTTGAGACTTGGTTTGTCATAATACAATCCACTCCCTTGTCATAAGATATCATTACTACTTAATCTTGTAGAAAATCATATGAATTTGTCTTAGTATGGTTAAAAAAGTCTCTGTACTTCCTTACAAGCTCTTTTTGTATCTTTCGAAAAGATTCAAATTGTTATAATATAAGGTTGACAAGTACAAAATCTTCAACTTGAAAGTTTGTATGTATTTTCTTCTTGTTAGATCAATTTTTCATTTTTCTTGTAGTTTTTCTAAGTATGAGCGTGCTATCCTATCTTGTTCGTGTTATCATTTAGCAAATTTGTAGGTCATTGAGACTTTTTCTTTTGTCTTTTTTTACCAGGGTGTGATGAGTAATTGGTTGATGCCCCTTCACTATCTCGATTGAATTCCTTTCTATTGCATTGCTTTTATGTAGGTTGAAAGAGAATTGAGTCATATCTAGCAGCTTAGCCCATTCAATTTAATTAGTATTCACAAAATATTATAAGTTTAGCTCCAATAGCACATTAATTCATTATGTCTGTCCATCTATATGGGGGTGAAAGTTAGTTTAGAAGTTAATCTTTGTACTCGTGATCTTGAAGAGTTTCATCCAAAATTTTCTAGTTAAGTGTGAGTCACAATTACTAATGACTAACTTTGACAATTCTAAATATTTTATTATATTTTTAAAAAATATCTTAACTATCTCCTTTACTGTGCAATCTTTCATTACTTATATGAAGGTAACTTATTTTGAAAATTAGTTCATGACCTCTATTATTGATCCATATATCTCAAATTTGGGTAGAATAATGATGAAATTAATGATAATGTTCTTTCAAGTCTGCTTTATTATAGTTATTGGTTTTAATAATTTTTTACGATGTTATTACTCTACGTTATTTTGTTGGCACATAAAATAAGTTATCTCATAATTTATCAAATTATCCTATATTTGTGATCATTTGTAAATAGACTCTAGTGGTGCCCTAAAGCATTGTTTCCCTAAGTTATTAGGTTATTTGGAGTTATGACACTTTTTGATAAGTTTCATTCTGATACTTCTCTACTTTGATCCCTTAGAATTGTTTCTTTTTTGTATAAAGTAAATCATATTCCACCCAAAATTACCATGTCATTCTCTTGTAAGCTATTGAAATGAGGCTATTTTTGATAGAATTGTTTTGTAATTCACCCCCACGAGGTCTATCACTTGTAACAGGGGTTGGTTAATCATTAATGCTATCTTTGTTTTATAGCATAAGAAATCTGCTTTGTGATTAGTTATGTATAGTTTGTTTTTTAATTTGTAATCAAACTTAATCAGAAAGTCTTGTCTTCTTCCGTGCTTGGGGCTTAATTTCTTTTGGGTTTAAACGGAGTTAGTAGTAATATTATTTATCTTTATTATGATGTGCGATTCTAACATATATTGACTCTTGGTTCACAATGAGTTGATGATTGCCTTCATTTTTTCTGGGCCATATATCTTTTTTTTGTGTTATTGAAACTGTGACTTTCAAAAGTTATAATATATCTTTCTTGTGTGACTTTTAAAAGTTATAAAATATATTTCTTGTATTAGAACCTCCCCAATAGCAAACTTAAAAGCATCATTGTGTATTATAAATATCTTGGTATAGTCAGATAGTGCAAACATTGACTCTTTGTTATTATCTTTTTTAAATCTTCTTAGGCTTAGTATTTTTTATTTCATAGTCATATCTTTTTTTTTTTTTGTGAAGATTCATTAATGGAGCTACTCTTTTTGAATACTACATAGTGAATCATTGATAATAGTTATCTAGGCCCATGAAGGATCTTTGTTGTGCCACCTTATTTAGGGGATCTCATGCTTGCTAATAATTGAAAATCAACAACAAATTTGTTGTTTTTTAAGAGGATGCATATATTGATTCTATATTTTTAATATTAATTTTGTTCATTGATTATCCTTTATTTTTATAAATATTCTATGAGTTTCTTGTGTGTTGTGTTCATACTCCCTTGAGATAATATAATATACTGAGTTGTGATACTTGATCAACTGGTGGAATATCTTCACTTATAGGACAAAAAGTGCTTGCTCACCAAATTTGATTTCATAATTGCTAAACATATCAAATAACTTGGGTTTCATGTAGTATATGTGAAAAAATATGTGATTCTAAAATATATGTTCATTTATTCAAAAAATATGACTAAGAATATTATATAAATTTATTAACTTTATTCTGAGATTACTTATTTCTTATGTTGCTCTTATTGATTCATTATTCTTATATGTTACAAATGATAACCTAATAAATATTAATTGTAAAAAAATATATGAAATATTATATAATAAATACCAGAATATAAAATTGTTGTATCATACAAAGTTTTCAAAAATTCTATTATTATCTCATTAATAAAATAATTAATATCAGTTAATAATTTTTTTGTTGTATTATAAAATATTGAAATAATTTTTTATGTACTACTAAATCTTTTTTATATGAAATTTATAGAGTTTTCCATTTCCTTGATATGTATTTCAAAATTTTGAGGTTTTAAATATTATGGTTGATAATATCTATTAATTTCGAGGCTTAAATACTTGAATATTATTCAATCTAGTGGAAGAAGTTGATAGTTTTGACTTGCAATGGTAACTTCGTAGCAGTCAAGGATGCTATTATATCAAATTCATCAAATAAAATATCATACTGTATTTCATTATTAGAAGTCAGGAGATATAATTTTATACTTAATATAATAATTTCTGTAGTTGGAGTACGAATGACTATACCAACTCATACTCTTGTCATTTACAATGATAAATTATTGCTTATTCATTTTCACAAAATTTTGGTTACTTTTATGGAACATCTTAGCATTGCCCCAATGACGGTGATCTTAATGCTAGATGAGGCATATATCATATTTCATATTCAATGAGTTCAATTTACTACTGAATTATTCTTCAAAACATGTTTGCCCTATGTTGTGTGTCATTTAGTGATAGGTTGGTGTGCATTTTGGTTAAGTGTGAAAATATGGACGTAGTTTCTCAGCTTCTATTGGAGGGCCAGATCCAAACCTTCCTAGAAGGTGTTGTCGGTTTTAGCATCTTACCTGATTTTGCTTAAATAATTGATTGACTTTTGTTTTTTCTTCGAGTATTTACTAAATAAGACAATACTAACTTTTTAGTCTCTTCTAAAGAAAAATAAGATGAAAGTTCTGTATTCATGAAAATGTTTGCTCACTAATCTACTGTGAAAATATAGGTTGTTGTAAAAAATGCTTCATTAATTTTTATTTCTAATGAAAGAAATAATTTCATATATATTTCATTTGATCATAAAACTCATGTTTAAAAGTTATATATATATATATATATATTGTCACTTGACTATCACATTAAAGATTAGTGAGAGAATGGATATTTAATTTCTTTAAGTTGTCATATTCTTGAATTATGTTTCTGAATTTAACCTTGAAAAATTGTGTATTTTTTATTTTTAAAGGAAATTATACAGTGTCCACGAATAATATAAAAAAATTATTATATATTTTATCTCTATTCAAATTAATCTCCAACTTGAATCTAAATGCCTTATTAATTTTAGGTATTTGTGATGGTTGAAAGTAATCATAAATTTTAGAGACTTATTTATATATCTCTATATGCGGACTCAATCTAAGTGAATATGTTGTGGATAATCTAGGACATAACTAATTTTATTGATTATATAATTTATATCTTGTTTAATTATCTTTAGATAATTAATTTTTTGTATAATTTTCTTATAAGTAGTAAAGTCAATTGGATTTGTCAAATTAGAAAAACTATAGTGTTTGTGTATGTAGGAATATTTATTATAATGCAACCCAAAAGATTGATATCTATAAAAGTGTCAATCCATTGCTTTTTTTTAATGATAAAATAATTAAACATATAGTAGAATATTTTTATGTCAAGAAAGTATTTAGGATTTTTTTTGTATTTTTTTTTGAAATTTTGACTAAATATGCTTATTGGATTGAGTGATTTTCAACTTGTTATCTTTCGTGATAAGAATATATTTTATATATACAAAAAATATGATTAATTATACAATTAGAAATTTTCCAAAAAAGTAACATAAGCTTTTAATATACTTGAATACTTTAAATAAGATGATTTCTTATGAAAATCTCATAAACAATCTTCTTGAAGATTATTTTATGTCATATAATTGCTTCTGCAATCTGCCACCTAAATATAATTGTGATGCATGAAATTGCATAAATCAATTTTAGTTGCTATATATATACTTTCTTATAAATATTATTATGAAAAAAATATTTTTAATGTCTAGCTAGTGTATTATCTATCTGTGAGATATAATTAATGAAATAAGAATTCATATTAATGTTATTTTGACTACTACAAAAAAATTATTCTCATAATCCAAACTTGACTTTTGAGTTGATCTTTTAGAAATAATATCATCTTATGATGTTTTATCTTTTTATGTAAACATGTCTTCATAGTGAATATTTACCTCAAACAAATTATGGATTTTCTTAAAAGTCTTGATTATATTTCTCATGTCTAATAGAGTGGAAAATACTTGTCTCCTACAACATGACATGATGATGTTCTAAATGAGATAATATCTCTTAATAATACTTGAGTATTTTAATATCGTGGTGAGAAGTAGTAAATGAAGTAAAAGATAAAAAATACATTAGTACGATAATATGTGTGAAATTGGTTGTTGAGTATAATTTATCTATTTTTTTTTTGAAGTGTGATCGGTAAATAAATATTAGAAGAGTTGCTTGTAAGAACATTATATTGTTTGAGTATCTTTTATATATTCTGAACAAAATATGACACTTTCTTATAGTATGTATTCTAAGTCTTTGGTAGTCAAATTTTTGATTTATCATCATCTAAATCTAGAGTAAACTCTTGCATTATTGTATTGTTTGAACTTGAGAAAGATTTTAATTTTTTAGAAACATCACTAACACTAGATTAAATCTAATCTATATAGGTCAAAACATATGATAATTTTATAAGATCATCATCATATTATAAATCAATATGGTTAGATATATTCAACGAGTCACTCTCTCTCTTTAAAGAAGGTCAAAGTGGGGTTGTAGAGAAATGAAAAAAGTATTGATTTCAATTATGTCTCGCAGACTCTTATTTTTCATTTATTTGTTAAAATGTGATTCATAATTAAAATAAGGTCACCCTAACTTTTATAATTAATATAATTAATAATACATTAGACATTGATAAAAAAATTGTCTTTTTTTGGGTATTATATTAACCAAAAAAGATATATCATATACACCTAAGTGACATCCTATCCTATTGTGGAAAAACATCATGAAAAAAACAAATATTCAAAAATTCTGAGTGACATCAAATAATTTTTTTCTAGAATTTTGGATTTTTAAAATAACTCATTTTGAGAGACATCAAATAACCCATTATACATTGTGTATATTTACACAATGTATAAACATATATGCACAACATACATAGAACATATATGCAAAGTATATATACAATGAAATATACTATATATATATATATATAATCTGAATGTATATGTATATACTCAGTTTATGTATGTAAATACCTAGTCTTTATGAATTTTGAAATAATGAATTAAAAATTTTTAATTTTAATATTGAAAATTTAGAATATAAATTAAAAAATATTAAAAAAAATATTCATAATAAAATAAATAATAAATGTACACATTCGGATACTTACAAAATAAAATATGATACTATAATCTTCCAAAATGAAATGATAAAAATATGGTAATTAATAAATATATAAATGTTAAGTGATAAAAATTATGTGATTGTCATCACTATCTTTTTGTCTGATTGGTTCTCATCTTAATGGTTCTAAATTTTATCTTATATATCATCATTTGCATCTTGTTGTAGTTTTTGGACTTGATCTTGAAGATTTGTACATGTATCTTTTTAATCTTTTAGTCCTATAACATATTATTATAGATATTACTTTGGGATAAAATATAATAATAATTTGTGTTTAATTATCTTAATAACTTATATTTATATAGTGGATTATTTGATTGCTTATTTTCTAGTTAATTGAATTAAAAAAATCATTTTCAAATATGATATTTATTTCTATGCTCATGATCTTATTAAAATAATTATACTTATTTTTGTAATATTTAAATAAATTTTTGAATTGATTATAAATTTTATCATGTTATTATTGTGACTGATTAATACAACTAGATATATGTAGTTTAATTTTACTCATTTGAATATTATTAAAGATAATATTGTATTAGTTTTTAAATATGTAGCTGAATTTAATTATATGATTTATATATGTAGCTGAGTAATAAATGAGTAAAATGATAGTTTAATTTTTAAAATAATTTTTTGCCATCTTAAAGATAATGTCACCTAAATATAAATGTTGTATATTCTTATTTAAAATTACTACTTAAGTTTGTTGTGTCATAAAAAAATTTATTAATAAATTTGAATATTATGCATTTGTAATAAATGCATGGATTTAGTATTAGGTATATTGAATTTCATTGGTGTTTGATATCTCATGCTTTTTTTGTTTTAGTATTGTCAGTTACATTTTTTTAAGTTAATTATACTATTAGGTTATTTATATGACGTATATTATATATAAAATGAAAAATCTCAGACAAAGGACTTTTTTTTATTGTTATTACAAATATACTCACAAGAATATTATTATTGAAAATATTATCAAATATTTTACTATATTTTTTTTGTGTATTTTGTATTTGCTAAAATTTCTTACAAGAATTTCATACGAAGATACAAAATTTAAAAATGTATCTAAAAAATATAAAAGTTTTTATTATCAAGTTTATTATGAAGATTAAAATTATTCATGAAACTTTAATATTTTTTTTATTTTGGTTTCACATAGATTCAACCAAGTAGGTGATGATACATACGAAAGAAATATTATCATGACTAATATATATAATTGATATCATCGATGACATTCTAATGTCATCTATATTAATTAGTTAATATTTTTTTTTAAATTTGTAATTTTGTATTATAACACTTTTTCAAGTCTATATAGAGATTCTCTTATAAGTTGGTTGGTTGTATTTTTTTATATAATAAATTAGTTTTGAATCTTACATAAACCAAAGATGACAAATCATACTGACAATTAATTTAGAACTATTTATCTAGCAAATTTATAATATTAAACGAAAAAAAGCTCACTTAACTATTTATCTAGCAAATTCAAAGTTGACAAATTCTTTATAGTACCTAAATTGGGAAAAATTTTTATTTATTCTTCTAGTACTTTGTTTTTAATTAGGTTATAATGATTCTAAAATTAAGTTGTTTGTTTATGTAACTTAGGTTATTTATTTGTCTGGATCAACATATGATTGTAAGAAATTAGGCTTAGACATTTTGGTTTGGTTGTCATTATTTATGTTAATGGTAGAAACCTTAAATTGAGGAATTTAATTTTTTTGGTGGGTTACAAACACATGCCAAATTTAAATGGGCGGGTGAAATTGGATTGTTCTACAATTGTTTTTTTGTTGCCTTGTCATCTCAATAAGCATATCTTATTTATGTTTTTAGGAATAATTAGTTCTTGTGCTGATACATGAATGCTTCTTTTAGATTTTAATAAAGAAATTTAATGTTTGTAATTTGTTGATCTATAATTTTTCCGTGTGATATTATAATAGAAAGTAATATCTTAATAATAATAATCAAAGTTTCAAATGTCAGGTGAGATTAGGTGCTTTTGTGTTCGTAAGGTGAGTCATAAGGTTTGAGACGTTAAGACGTAAATTTTTTTAGTAGCCTGATATAAAATTAATTAATATTTTAAAATATATAAAATACAATAATATAAATAAAAAAAATCAAAGTTTTAAAAAGTATTTTTAAGACTCCCATTGATTATTAATATAATTAATAAAAATTTTATAAATTATAATATAACAAAAATAAAATATAATAGTATGAAATACTTTATTGAATATTTTATAATATATTAATTTTAAAATAAATGTATTAATATAAATAAAAATTTATTTTTTCATTTAAAAATAGTATGAAATACTTTTTTTTTATTAATAAATAATATGTAATATTTAATAATTAATACTATTTATTAATTTGATAGTTTTATCAAATTATCAAATTAAAATATTATTTTATATTTTAATAAATTTAAAATTTAAATTTATTAAATTCTCTTTTTTTATTTTATTATTGATTTAATATTATTTATTAATTTAATACTATTTATTAATTAATATTATTATCAAAATTTAATAATTTTAATAATTTATTAAATAAATTTATTAATTTGTCCTTGCCCTTTCCCTTCTTTCTCGCCCTTGCCCCTCTCTCTCTCTCTCTCTCCCTCGCTGCTCTCCCCTCTCCCTTGCTCCTCTTTTTTGCCCCTCTTTCTTGTTCCAAGGAAAGCTTGACGGAGCTTCGTCGAGCTCTATCGTGGAGCTTTCGTGGAGCTCAAGAATTTTGTCGAGCTCAATTTTTCTTTTTAACGTCTTGAGATATTTTATGAACACCTTGCCTTGAGATGTCCGTCAAGGAGTTAAAAAAATTATTTTTAAAACACTGATAATAATGTTTTGGTCATATGAGAGTCTCTTGGTAGTCAATGCTATATATCTGTGTAAAGTTTTTTGATACCAACCTAGTATTGAGCTAATCAATATTTTCTGCTCTTGAGTTTTATCTTTATAATATGTATTAATCTAGATCCTACTAATAATTTAATTGAGTTTTGATAGAAGATGTTATGTATGATTAAGTTTGTACTTAATTCTTCAAATATAATTTGTTGCTATCTTGGATTACCAAATCTCTTGAAAAAAATAGTTGAGATTCTGTAAATATCAAAGTGAATATAAGAAACTAGAATATGTAATACCTAAATAAAAATAAGAACGTACTAGAACATGATTAATAGCTCATTATTATCAACTCATTATTCACTGATATGATATGAGACTTATCTGAAATGAATTGTGATTATATCTATTTAATATATACATTTAAATTGGAATTATCATGTCTTTCAAAATAGCTACATAAGTTTCAACATTCACTTGCTCCAGGCATTTGTTTGTGTGTATTCGGTTGTTTTTGGGCTACTTTTTGTGGGATGGATCATGCTGCATGTCTTTTTTTTTTTTAGTTTATTTGCTACATCTATTTAAAGGTATATACCAGATGAATACTTTGATAATTTTTTCCTAGATAAATCTTCAATTGCATCAACAAATCTGGTTAGAGTAGTGACTTGTTCTTCTTGATTACATTGTGGAAGGAATTAATGATATGTTCTATTTAGTATTAATTATTATGAGCATTTTTTATTTTATTTTATTTTTGACAATATATATTCTAATTTCTTATTTATTCATGATGACAATAGGATTTAAGATATATTCTATTTTAGTGTTTATTATTTTGAGTATTTTTTTTTAATTATCATTTTGATAAAATATCTTTTAATTTTTTATCTACTTATGATAGCAACTTGATTTAAGTTTTTTTTTGAAGTATTAATCTATGTTGCACGGATACGCCTAGGAACTGCCGTATCGCCGTGTCCGACCCATGTCGCCATGTCCACGTGTCCGACACGTGGACACGGGTCGGAAACGTGTCCGATACGCGTCAGAGACATATCCGACGCATTGTTCAGAAATAGTCGTCGTTAACAACAGACACGTCGTTTACCAACTGATACATTTTTACGATTTTAACGCGTCGGAAATACACTATATATTAACTATTACTCCTACATCTCCAATAAATTGAGGAGCACACCGCCGACAGTGAGTTGCCGACAAACCGATTGCGAGAAATAGTTGTCAATTGTTATTACGTCAAACGGGAAGGGGATGAGCACACCGCCAAGGCGCTGACAATACCTATGGTAACCTAATTCTATAAAGGGAATTAGGAGTTTTGGAATCTGTATTGGGAGGGGGGAGAGTTCGAAAATTGAAACTGTAAAGGGAGGGTGGTGGGGGATGTTTGATGGTTTAAATTTTTTTTTACATTATTTTAAAATACAGAATTTTAAATTATTTTAAAATACCTAATATTTATAATTAATAATTTTTATTTTTAATTTTATTTTTTTTATTATGACGTATCATTGTCGTATCCGTATCCTAGTTTTTTAGAATTTGCCGTGTCCTCGTATCCTGCCGTGTCGTATCTCCGTGTCCGTATCCGTGTCTGTGCAACATAGGTATTAATCATTTAGATGATGACATATAATATTAGATGAACTAAGTACATTTACATCTAATCATATTTGTGATCTTATTCTGAAAATTTCAATTTAATCATAGTTAAATGTAGATGTGCATACAAGATAATGGCTGCCGTTCACAAAGTCGGCCATTGTCATGCTGTTTTCAGACGTGCTAGTTTGGACATATTTTTAAAAATAAGATTAAATTTTAGATTTTTTATTTTAAATATATAATTTTTATACACAATTCTATATATTCATATTTATTTTGATTATACTTTACATATGTTTAACTTTTTAAAAGAATTGTCATTAATGAAATATTATTGTATAATTCTAAGTAAAATAAAAAGTGATTTCTTTTATTTATTCAATGTTTAATTAATTTTAATTTTTTTTTTAAATTTTGGCAAGCATTCAATTGGTTGTGCTTTAGTAGTATTATATCAAGTTTTGGCTTGTGCCAGTAGCCTTAGGCATGAGCAACTGCCTCATGCAGTCTCTTGCTCGGCCTTGGCTAGCCAATGGCACGTGCCATCCCAATGCACCTCATCAAGATGAGCTAGCAGATTATCATAGACATTGTCTTCCTACAAAGATTTCGTGGGTCACCAAGACCACTCCCTCATAAAGTATTGTTAAGTCAGTGTCTCATTTGTCTTGTAGGTTATGCTCGATTTTTATATTCGCTCTAGAAGTGAAGAGAACTCAAGAGGGGCTAGAGGTGAGGGTAGATAGGCGAGGGTAAAGGGACGTAATGGGATCTCTAAATGTTTTCAATAGCAGACATTCACAAAGTCGATCAATGATTTTAAAAAATCAACAGCGTGATAATGACCGCCGTTCACAAAGGCGGCCATTGTCACGCTGTTTTCAGACGTACTAGTTTGGGCATATTTTTAAAAATAAGATTAAATTTTAGATTTTTTATTTTAAATATATAATTTTTATACACAATTCTATATATTCATATTTATTTTGATTATACTTTACATATGTTTAACTTTTTAAAAGAATTGTCATAAATGAAATATTATTGTATAATTCTAAGTAAAATAAAAAGTGATTTCTTTTATTTATTTAATGTTTAATTAATTTTATTTTTTTTTTTAAATTTTGGCAAGCATTCAATTGGTTGTGCTTTAGTAGTATTATATCAAGTTTTGGCTTGTGCCAGTAGCCTTAGGCATGAGCAACTGCCTCATGCAGTCTCTTGCTCGGCCTTGGCTAGCCAATGGTACGTGCCATCCCAATGCACCTCATCAAGATGAGCTAGCAGATTATCATAGACATTGTCTTCCTACAAAGATTTCGTGGGTCACCAAGACCACTCCCTCATAAAGTATTGTTAAGTCAGTGTCTCATTTGTCTTGTAGGTTATGCTCGATTTTTATATTCGCTCTAGAAGTGAAGAGAACTCAAGAGAACACTAGGAAAAAACACTCTTTTTTGAAAAAAGAACTATTTACAATGTTTTAGAAAAGTTCACAACTTGGTTGTATAGTTGTTTGTTTGTAAATGAGATCATTGCCTCTTATATACATATCAGTAAAAGTATATAATTTTCGAAGGCTTTATTTTTAACTTAATCAATAGAGACAAATGCTTTTGACTTTCTTGCACTCGGCCGAACTTCCTTAATCACGGCTTCGCTAAAACCACCTCATGGTCCTATGCCTCGAAGCTGCCTTTCTTAACTGGACGAATAGGAGAGTCAGAAGGGCTTGGCTGATGGACTAGTTAGAGTTTTTGGACGAAAGAGTTCAAATCGAAAGCAACTTGCAAACTCTGTGCATTACAAGTAGGAGAGTGTCCAGTGAGACTAGTTTTATTAGATAGCTGGGTAGTGAGCGAGTAAAGGCGAAACTGAGGTTTGGAACGGAACGAGCGCCCAAGGGCGTTTAGCTTTGGGGTGATTCTCATGATGAATCATGGAGAGTTCTATTTTGTACATATAATTATAAGTTTATCATGAAATATTTTAGAATACTCTCTCATATTTCATGATCTTTTATATCCTTTCACACTTTCATAAAAATGTTGATTTCTCTAGAATTTTTTAGATTCTTTCATATTTATCTAGAAAGAGAGGTTTTAAAGTTTTCTATAATCTTTTTATCATCATCTACACATATGTTAACACTTCTAGTATTTTATATCATTGTCTAGTCTTCTATACCATTTTCTTAATCTTCAACATATTTTTAATCAAAAAAGTCTTAGCAAGTCTAGAATATTCTCTCTTTGTGTATTGTTCTGAGTGGCTCTCTTATGTGCTTATAGAGATATTTTTCTTATGATGGTAAGATCTAGAGAATGAGTTTGTTACACTCTTTTCCACCCATGCCGTCAATGACCCTGTCAATATTGGAGTCTCAAATCTTTGATTAAAATATGTGAACTTGTCCAACATATTATCATGTTTTTAGCTAGCTTTTTTTCTCGGTAATCCTTACACTGAATCAGGTACTCTTGTATTGGAGGGACTCCTTATTTCATAGTGACTTGTTTAGTTATGATAGTCTCCATCTCATTCTCTCGCGTGCTTTTAGCCTGTTACTGGTACCCATCTTTTTGAGGTATGTAATGTCTTCCCTTCTTTCTCATTGATCTTTCCTTATCCTTAAGGATTTTGCCTCGATGAGGATTGGCTACCTCAGTTTGCTCTTCTGCCTTGATCTCTTGGAACTAGCCTTGGACATAAATGGAAGGCACCTATCATCTATATCAAACCCAGGCATGCATCCTCATCTGCATTTTCTTTTTCTTTGATAAGGATGTTGAGTACATTTCTTTTAGCATATTTATATCTCAAATACAGACTATCACATAGGATGCACTTCAATTTTGATGCAAACTTTTGCTACTTTCTTTGCCCTTAATATACATGGCAACTTTGTTTGGGGGGGAACTTCTCATCCATCTCTATTTTGGCTATTTTTGAATGGTGGTTTAGCTTGAGCTGAGTCTCCCTTTGAAAATCCATGAGTTTCTTTACTATCATCATAGTTCTGGCTAAATTTTTGATACTATGACTTCTTAATTCTTGCTCGGCCCAACTCTTCTGTTTGTCCATAAAGTTGAGTAATCTCACTTCTCTCATATTAGGAGTCACAAGTATTAGGGAAGATAACTTTTTATTTTTTATGTGTCATATATTTATATCATATATGTAGAACTGGTTGATTTTTCTCTTGATGTCAAGCCTAATATTTATAGTGTACATTTTCTTTTCTATTTCAATAATTATTCTTCGTCATCATAAAATTACATTATCAATGAGGTAAAAAGTAGTAGTATGCATTTTTGTTGCATCATTGTTTAGTGTAATTATCTAAATGTATTATTTTCTGTGCAATAAGTAGTCTAATTCTTTGGTATTTCGTTGTCTATTCAATATGTATTACTTTGACACCTCCACCCTTAGAGTTTGCGAGGCCAAAATCCAAGCTGACAGTGTTATCTTATAAATAATTATTTCTTGATTTAATTCCTTTTTATGCTTTGTCAAGATTGTCGCCATTGATTTCAAGCTAGCTCGTATGTACGAACTCATGAATTTATCATATCACATCAACTGGAAAGTCGAGTTTTGTATTTTCTCTTGATGGTCTTATATCTGCACTTGAGATTCTCCATGGCTTTTTTTTCATATTTTATTCTATGAGGTTCATTCCTTCTTTGATGTCTCTCATAGCGACATTTCAAGCTCGTGAAAGGATCACATAACTAGAGATGTCAAATGGGATGTGCCGGGCTGGCTTGGCCCTTTTTTTTCAGGCACGACCGTGTTTTCGTGCTGGGCCAGGCACGGGCCTGCAGTACGATCCGCTTAGTTCGGCCCGGTCGGACAAAACCCTAAATTAAAAAAAATTAGGATTTCGGCGTGCCCATAACCCTAATTTTAATAAAAATTTGGTTTCAGCACGGTGCCGTGTTAACGAGCCACGGTAATGTGCCGGGCCATGCACGTCATGAGGCCCTGTTGGCCTCGGCACGGCACGGCACGAGTCTGGGCACGTGAAATTTTTGTGCCGGGATAGCCCCGACACGGCCAAATCATGCCGGGCCGGGCCGGCTGACACCTCTACACATAACTTGTCTTATTTTTTTTTTGTCTTTTCCTTAGTCGGATTGTCAAATTCACATTCTCTAATTTTATTCAAGATCTTTTTCACACGAGAACTTACCATCTTTTATTTTGAGTTACTCCTTATACCCAACATTGACTTTGATACTAATTGTCATCGGCGCACGCCGTGTTTGTTTTTACGGCTTAATGCTGAAATCAAATTACTTTAAGTATTAAGCCGAAATGTGTTTTTTTTTCAAGATTTTTTATTTAAAATTTTTTAAAAAATGCTTAAAGCATTAAGTAAATTTTTTTAGTTTTTTCTATTCAGAAAAAGCAATTCAAAAAACACTAGATCGAAAAATGATCAATCTAGTGTTTTTGGACTTTCCGTTTGAAAATGAAATTATTAATAGAAATAAAATATTAAAAAAAATAAACAACTTTATACTTAATGTTATTAAGTACTATTCAGCATTAAGCTCAAAAAAAGTTCTATTAAGCATTAAGTAAAAAAAAAAAACTCCCCTTTAGTCTTTTTGTTAAGCTTTCATGTGAGACATTGACAACTAGCTTCTCATATGTTGTTAAGTCAACCTATCACTCTTTTTGCAATCGATGCTCGAGTTATTCCTTTTGTCTAGAAACAAAGTGATTTAAAGAGAATATTATAAAGGAATTAAAAAAATGCTTTAGAGGATGATCAAAACGGTGTGGTTTAATTGATGGTTTATAAGTCAGGTAATCTACTCCTTATATAAACAAAATGGAGTGGGTAGAACTTTTTGAAGATTTTTTTTTTTTAATTTATAGAATTCTAGAGTTTTATTATGTTCATGTAATTATACGATTATCATGGAATATTTTAGAATATTCTCTTATATTTGATGATCTTCCACATCCTTTTATACTATTCCACATAAGTGTGTACTTTGCTAAAACTTTTTAAAATTTTTCTTTTTCTTCTAGCAAAATGAGATCTCTAAGTTTCTAATATCTTTTCGCTATCTTTTACATATGTGTGGACACTTCCAGTATATTCAACTATTGTTTAGTTTTATTCAAGGTATTCAAGAATCTTTCATATAATTTTGGTCAATAAGTTTATACAAGTCTCTAAAGCATTCATCCTTATATATGAAAATGAGGGGCCCTCTTGTACCCCCCATAAAGAGATCTTTCTTTTATCATAGTGTGGTCTACGAATGGATTTGTGACAATGTGGTTGTCTCTGCACTATATGTCCCTTTAACATGGTTGTGCTAGATTAATCGTAGATCATGCATGACATAGCCTAATTTGCTAAGTGTGTCTCATGACATGACCTATTTTTTCAAGCAGGATTTATGATACGTCCTAATTGGCTAATTTTCAAAGCAAGCCTCATGATATGATTTGTTTGTCATATCATATATTTTATCTTATTGAAAGAAAAAGATATACTCACTCTAATGAGATAAAAAACTAGTATCTCGTCTTATGTGAATGTGTGTTGTTAGTGATAAATAGATATTTATTTTAAAGACTGGTCCAAATGAGAAGATATATTATTTTAAGATAAGACTTGTTGTGTAACAATTTACTCAGATATTTAGATTATTTAGTCAAAATAATTTTTTTCTCTAGTAGCTAGGATTTTCTTGCTTTTTTTAAATTATTATTTTAATGACAACTCATAAATGGAGATTTTTTGGCTAGATTTGATTCTTTTTTTTTTTTTGCATTGTTACCTTATAAAGAGATGCATATGGAGCATCACTTGTATTTTGAGCTACCCAATCAAATGTAGATTATATTTTTAAAAGATATTGTATGATATGAAATTTTCATTGAAAATTTAGTTTATAAGATTTTCATCATAATTGTCTTTTTAGGTGGCTCATGTGATGATTTTTTTTTTTATTTTTTCAAGTGATCTTAGTTGACATATTGATCATGGTGATTATATGTATGTATTATATTTTTATTAAGGGATGCAATATGTTGGGAATCATCCAACTTAAACGAGTAATTTCAATTATTGTAACATCCGAACAATCTTGTGAAGCTCATATACTTTATTAGAATAGAAGAATATCCTGAGATGTATATTATGCTCTCACAGTTGAGGTATGTAGTTGACACTCTCACATAAATATATTTTTTAGGTTGTATTCTATTAGATATTGGTTGAGTCATGTATTAATTTTTTTAGTTGTGATTATTTTTGTTGACTCTATCATATATATATATATATATACACACACACACAAATTGTAATGAACACTATTTATCTAATTATCACTAAGTTATTTTAATTTTACCTTATGTAATTTGCTTAAGTAGTTATTTTTATATTTTTTATGATAAGTTTACATAGACATAATTTTTTGCATGATGAGATATAAGAAAAATGATTTACATCTTGAGAATTTCTTTAATGATCATATGTCAAAAGAGAAAGTTGAGCATTAAAATTTCAGTCGAGTGCCAACTTTTATTGAGTGGAAACTAACTTTAAAATTTTTAATTTTTTTACCAATAATCTTCTCTTTAAAAAGAAAGAGAGATTCTTAATTGTTTTAAGATTCTTTTTCCAAAAAAGTGGCTTTGTTCAGGGCGACAACACTGTTCACCAGTAAGTTACATTTGATCATATATCTTTTTGAAGAGATTAAGAAACTTCTTATATTTCTTACAATCTCTTCTTTCACAGCTCAACAATAAAGTTCAAGCTCGACAACTAGACATATTCATTAATGTTTAAAAAAGAACTCAATTTATCTCTTTTCTTTACATTTTTTTTTTGATGTTTATTTACCCTTTTGTGGGGAGTGTTAATTTTATAGTTATTTGACTTTATTTTCTTGATAATTATTTACCTTTACTTTTGATGTGATTTGTCATTTTTTTGCACGAAGTTGATAATGATATGAGTAGCTAAACTGAGATGTACCATCTTGATTATTGTTTAAAAAAAGTATCTTGATAATCAATTTTAAAAATGAGTACATTTTCGTATCACAGGTCTAGTCTTTAGGTGATCTACATTTTTATTTAGAATAACATTCATAGTAATCACCCACGAACAATAACAAACAAAAATTTCCAAAAGTAGATTTGATTGTTTTAATTTTTTATTAGAGTGGAAAATATTTATTTATTTTTATCACAATTTGACATTATTTTTAATTAGATAATACAATACAATTAGACTTGAATATTTTAGTTTCATTAAAAAATATATATTAAAATAGGCAACATTAGTTGACATGCATGAGTATGATAAAAATATTAGAAATATGATTTTGTATATAACTTGTAATTTTTTTTTAGAGAATAATTTGATGTTAAAAATTAGAAAAATTGATTGCATACTCTAATGAATTCTTCATATATATTTTTCATGTTGAATCCCAAACAAGTTTCTTACTCTTAGATTAAACCCAAATGATCTTAGGGATTAAATTTTGTAGCTCTCATCTCATTAGAGTTGAGACTAGAATATATATGAGTTCTACACCTTCGGCACTAGATAAGGATTTCATTTTCAAGGATATAAATCTTTCTAGAAATAATCTATTTTGTAATTACTAGTATGCATGATGAATAATATGATTTGATAAGTTCATAAGTAACAATTAGGTGACAATCTTTTTGGTTGAGATAATACTTGATAATTAGACTTGAGTTTCCAATATAATAATAATAATAATAATAAATGAGGCACAAGAAGTAGAAACGAATAAATATGATAAAATTTATAAAATATGATATTGAATATAACTCATGTATCTTCCTCTGAGAGTAATTGGAAAATAAAAATTAGAAAAATTGTCATGATCTTGGAGTTTCACGATTGACTTTTTCTCATTTTGAATAAGCTGCACAATTTTTTTTTTCAGATTTAACACGAATATTTAAGGGAAAGTTTCCCAACTCTCATCTCTTTTAGAGTTGGGACTAGAACATATACGTGTTCTATCTCATGTGTACTAGAAAAGGCTTCTTTTTCCAAGGAAACATAATTCTATCTTGAATTATATTATTTTATAATTAGTTGTGAGGTGACAATTTCTATTGTTTGGATACTTAAAACTCAGAAATTTCTTTTTTTTTTAAAAAAAGGGCAATATTAGTACTTCTCAAATAGTAATTATCTTAAAAGAAATTAGTTAAAAATGGAACAAATCTGAAATTTATATTGAAAAAGAAAAAAAATCATGTAAGAGAAGAATATTTATCAATAAAAGTTAAGTTATCTTAAGACATCGAGTTTAAACTCTATAAACTTCTCAATTAGTTGAATGCATAAGATCGAATGTGTAATTATTTATATGTTTTTTGTAATTATGATAATAAACTTTGATATTTTTATATTCTATGCCAAGCCTCACATTCAATATTATGATATCAATAATAATTGGTTTCAAAATTATAAGTTTAATAATAGATTGATAATAAAATTGAGAATGAACAAATAAATAATTATTAACACTTGAACATCTAACAAGATTTTAATAATAGAAAAACTAACATGTAAATCATCATGCTAAGTCTTGGAAAGAGTTATTTTCATTCATATTTGTGAAAGGTGCGAGACGCATCAAGCTGCAAAGGCCTCTTGGAGTCTCAAGGTGCATGTTTTTTAATGTAAGATGTACCATATCTTACATATATATTTTTAAAAATATAATTAAATATACTAATCCAAAAATATCCGTATACCTCTCCACTCGCCTATTGCCCCTCTATCTGTAGCTCTACGAGGAGCTCCTAGAGGTTGGAGCTCGACCAGGAACTCCCAGAACTTTATGTGGCTCGAGCAAGAGCTCTAGGAGCTCCATGGTGCTTGACGAGCTTCTTTCGAGCTCCCCAAACCCGTCAAACTCTCGTCTAGCTCAAGGAGCTCATGGTCGAGCTCGATGGAGCTCATATTTGAACTTCTAGAGCTCTTGATTGAGATCTTGGAGCTCAATGGATGACAACCTGCATGGAGGCATGCCTGTGTGAACAAGCCTTGACCTGGACAAAGTGAGGCGCCATGTCTACAAGTGTCAAATTGGCCGTGTCGGGCAGACACGCCTTTTTTTTTTCAAGTCCAAGCAGGCTAGTGTTTTGTGCTTGCCACGACACGCCACATGCCCAACACGGTTCAATAGAGGGCAAGCTCGGCATGACTTGTTGCTCAAAATTAGCCAGGATTTTGGTCGGCTCGTGTTGTGATTTGGGGATACAGGTACTCCCCAAACCCAAGGGTGGCTCTCGCTAACTTGTTCGGCTCGTCACATCGCATGTTGGGCGTCATGTCATCGCCACGTGTCCTGCCCACGTGCCAGGCACGACATGCGGGCCGATTACCCTAGGCACGGCACAATATGAGCAGTACCAAAAGTGAGTCTGTCACGACCTCGGCCACGGCTCAATTGAGCCTTGCTCCATGTTAGGCCCCGGCCGCCTGACCCAGTTGACATTTCTAATCATGTCTGAGCTTTGCTTGTGATTGAGCCTAGGCTCACCTAAGACGTATCTTTCACAATGATCTCATTGTCTTTCAATCATGCCACATATTATTATTAGTAAAAAGATAATATTAAATTGAGTTGTTTAACAAAATAACGTATATAAACTATTTGGAACTCATAATTAAATAGAACTCGAGATAAAAATGAAGTTGGATATTGTCATAAATAATAATTTTGGATATTTATTTATTAGTTATAATAACATTCATAGAATAAGTAGAAAAGATAATAAATAATGAGTGGTTAGTTGTAATGTTATTATTTTTTTATGTATCAATTATCCAAAAGTTAGGAGTTTATGATCGATGATGAGGATTGTAATACATGAAGAATGAAGTATTTGTTGTTATCATACTAATGAGGTAATCAATATTTTCCTTCTTTGTTGTTATCATACCGTAAAAGCCAATAGTGTTTATAGTTTGCTCTTTGGAAGCAATTTCAAACAACTTTCTCGACATGATTACTATCTTTTTAGTGTGTACTTTTTATCTTGGATCTTCTGCGTCTTCATTTATTACAACTGATACTTGCTCTTGTCTCTAATATTTTTTTTTTCTGATCAATAAAAATTTCAATATGAAAAAACATTATGTACGAGCTTTGGCAGTATCAAACTATTGCTCTTTTTACTAAAAATAATGTAAGTTTATGTTTTTATTTTTCTAAGGTACTAACATTATGGGACCTTCCTTTAAAATATCTCCTATTTCTTTCTTTCAAAATGAAGTAGACTTAGAGGTGTCAACTGGGGAGGCCAGGCCCGGCACGAGGCATGGCATGGTTCTGCCGTGAATGGGCCGGGCTAGCACGGGAATATCACGTGCCTGGGCCCATCTCGTGCCTGGGTAAGGCATTATTCTTGCCGTGCCGTGCTGAGGATAACCGGGCCTTGTGCCGTGCCTGACCTGGCATAGTTCGGTGGCCCTTGGTACGGCCCGTAGGCACGGTCGGGGTCACTGTTCACACCCAACCCGGTATCCCTCACCCGCAGTCCCGCACCCTCACGAGTCACGGGTCATGGTGGGTTCACTGTGACTCGGGACGCTTGGGCCAACGCCAAGCCAAGTGTCCCGTTCCCCTTCACGCAAAAAAGACCGTGGGTCGGGTCCAATTAGACCTGACTCACGGTCTCAAAGTCGTCTCAACCCACGGTCTAAAAAATGTTAAATACTAATGAAACATATTTATATTTAGAAAATGAAAATATTACGCAGAGGTCTGAGGCTGCTGAAACTTTGGTTTCTCCAGTTGTCTCAACTCAAACTTCTAAAAAATAAAAAATTAGGACTTCTGTAGTTTGGACTCATTTTAATATAATAAAATAAAAATATATTAGAGGTTAGGAAGAAGAAATGACACAGTGAAAATATTGTATGAGACTTTTAACATGTGAGAGTTCGTTTGGGACTGGGCACTTTAAGAGACATGCTGAATTATGCATCAAAAAACATGGTCCATTAGATCCTAGGTAAATCCAACTTGGCACTGTATTTTTTGGGATTGGATCGAGTCCAGTCTCAAAGTTTATTTCCTTCATATACTCAAGCGAGTTGGGTAGGGATGACATGACCAGACTTATTACATTGATAGGTCTTCCGATTAGATTTTCGAAAGATCCAAGGGTAGTGTGCATAATGCAGACATATTTTCAGCATGCTTATCGTAGGATTCCTAGGTCCACATCTAGGAATGACGTACTAAAATTGTATAAGTTAGAAAAACAAAAAATAATTAATGAATTTATGGCATATAGTGGAGTAGTGTCCGTGACGTCCGATATCAGGACAAGTCACGATGAATCATCTTATGCATGTCTCACCAGCCACTATGTAGATTCTAACTTGACTATGTATTAAAAAATTTTAGGATTCTTTGAGATTTTTCATCCTCATGATGGCCCGGTCATTTTTGAGTGTATGATGAAAATCTTTAGGGAATATAAAATTCAAAATAAAATTTTTAGTGTCACATTTGATAACGCATCTAATAATGGAGTAGCGATCAATATGTTTGTTAGGAATATTAGAGACACATCATTAGGAGAGATCTTTCATGTCAGATGCATGTGTCACGTGATTAACCTGATTGTTCAAGCGAGTATGAAGATCTGGTCACCCGCGTTGGATAATATACGTAATATACTAAAATATATTCGCACTCCTCACAAACAACAAGAGTTTGGTAGTCTCTGTTTGTCTGCGAATCTTAAGAAAAAGAAATTTCAATCGGATGTGAGACATCGCTGGAATTACACGTACCTGATGTTGGAATCATGTGTTGGATACGAACACGTGATATCCGACTACGTCAATAGTAAGAGTGACGAACTTATTATTGACGATACTGACTGAGTTTCAGGAATTTAATTTATGAAATTTCTGAATATTTTTTATGACACGACGAACATCTGTTTGTCGATTTATATGCCCACGACTTGCATTGCATCAAGGTGCATATGCAACATTAGTAGCATGTTTAGGAAGTATCGAGCTAACCTGATATTTAGCCATATAGTTGCAGTGATGGAAATCAAATATTTGAAGTACTGGTCTACCGTTTCATCTCTTTATTGCCTCGCTGCATGAATGAACCCTAGGGTTAATGTGGAAGGGATAGAAAACACCCTGACTTATATTTCCTCGTGCATGAACCTGGATGAGCCACCTGAAGGGTTCATTCACGAGAAGTTTATTGACCTGTTCACATACTATGATATTAGGTATGATGGTGGTGGTAGTGAGACTGTGATTACGGACATCGATACCTTGTTCGGAGATGATAATTTTTTCGTTCAGTTAGTGAGGGGGAAACGTAGGGGTGGACCTTCACATATGAGTGAGTTTTCTCGGTACTTAGATACCGATTACTACTCAATCCTATCACATTCTGATAATAAGAATCTTGATATATTATAGTGGTGAAAATCATATTAGTCCATCTTTCCCGTGCTATCTAGGATGATACATGATCTTCTGACTCCTCCGGTATCGAGCGTAGCATCAGAGTCTGCTTTTTCTGTTGCAGTGAACGTGATTTCTGATAGGAGATCGAGATTACGTCTAGATATTGTTTAGGCATTGGCTAGTTTGAAGGATTGAGAGGATTCGAGGTTTAGTATCCATAATTGTGCTAGAGTTGGGATTAGGACAGAGACTTCAGCCGCATCCACTGCGAAAGTGGATGAGTTGATTGCTGATGATGATAATCCATATGATATTGATCTTGATGTTGTGGTTGATAATGCTCATGATATGACGATTGACGATTGATGATGATCTACTATTTTTTGATTTTGATATTTTATTTTTTATTGATTGTACGTTTTATTTTTTTAATTTGTTTAGTTCGGATCTTCGGTATCTAATGGCTAATTTGTCATTTTTCATTTGGCTTGCTTATGTTTTTTTTTATTTTTTAATTTTTTTTAACAAAATTTATTGATTTATATATATATTTTGTTTTATTTTTTCATTTAAAAATTTATAACTTTATTATTTTATTTTAATAAATTATAAACTAATTTTATTTTAAATTATAAAAAAATTTATACTTTGTAAATTTAATAAATTTTAAATAATTTTCAAATTTATAAATTTATTATATTATACATTATCTATAATTTTATATATAATTTCATATATTATATAATTAAACTAAAATTTTTTAAAAAAAATTCTTAACCTTTCCCATATGCCTGGTTTGGCCAGCCCGGCCAGGCTAAACCTGGCCCGGCCTAGCTTTTATAAATTGTGCCTGGCCAGGCACGGCACGCTACAGTACCATGCCTGGCCCAACACGAAAGAACGGCTATGCTCTAAAAAATGGGCATGGCCGGCCCGTTTGACATCTCTAAGTAGACTGCTGATGCAAAAATTGATTTCCAAATATTGTTTCATGGCGTATCTGCTGCTTACTCTTCATTCATGTCTTTAAAAACGTGATTAAAGGGATGTCATGTCTTCATTGATCACTGTCCAACCTTTCAGATCGTTCCAAATGCTTTTGGAATAATAACACTTGAATAAAAATATGATGTGCAGATTCTGCATGTGTGCAGAATCTGTAATTTGTATTTTTTTCGGCATTGAAAATAATTGATCTTTGCTTCTAAGTTTTTCGCATCTTACCAACCATAAGTATATAGCATATTTGAGCACATGGTTTGTTATCCAAATAGTCTTTGTCATGCTTTTTTTTTCTTGGAGCTGGCTCCAATTAGAATTTGTATACATCTAAAATAATTCTTTCATTCTCGTCTCATTTGTTCAGAATTTTCACCACATGTTACTTAGATCCAACTTTTTTAAGCAATATATCGTTAACCAAGATTAAGAATTTTCAAAATGAAGAATCCTCCTTATGTATTTGGTATTCCCAAATACTTTGGGAATTAAGGTAGAAATAATGAACCTACATAATTCAAAGTGAGTTTTTTTTCTTATTTATTCTCCAAAATGTCTTAATGAAAAAATATTTATTTCATGCAAAGATATTAAGGATACCGAGATCTCCAAGAGAGATAGGTTCACCCCATAAGAATCTTTTACAAGTGTTTTTCATAGTATTTATGATATAATTAGGTAGAAGGAACACTAAGAACAAGTAATCTTCTATCCCTTGGATAACAGTGCGCAAGAGTTCTAATCTTTTAGTTATTGAAAGAATTTTATTTGACCATTGATATATGACTAAGGTAATTTTTGCCAATATAATTGAGAATTATGATGTTATCATGTGACTTTAAGAAAGGGTAACCTCTAGGAAGACAAAAGGAAGTGTGATCACTTTAAATCCAGAATTTGTGAGTATCACCTTCTTTATTTAATGTATATAGCACAAGATCAACATGCTAATTAAGTTGATTTGCTCATAAACTAATGACAGATATCCTGAAATTCATATTTGATGAATTTCTTCACCCTCTTAATTATTTGAAAAATTGAGCTTTATATATGAATTACCTTGTATAAAGGATATAATATTTTAGAAACAATATAAAATACAAAAGTCAAATAATTTATATCATATATAATAATATATAAAATTATTTTTTGGTCATGATTGTGCTAATATTCAATCATATTGTATAAATTTATTTATATATAAGGTAACATAATATATTATTTATAAGTTTAATCTGACAAATATTGGTTCAAAATTTATGTATAAGATGAATATAATTTTAAATAATTTATTTACTATCCAAAGACTAGATAACTTCACAATAATACCCTTTATTTTAAAATGAGAATCTTTTTAATTTGTTATTCTATATTCAATTTTAAAATTATGGTTAAATATATATCTATATATAATTATCACACAAGTTGTCATATGTGTTTATTATTTATAATTACTACACATGCCATAACATTTAATCACAACAGTATACATGCTATAATATTCAATCATAATAATATACATGTCATAATATTTCACTATAAATGCATCACATCAAATATAAATATATTACTTAAATTATAAATACATGCTATCACATCAATCACAAATAATAACTTAGCTATTATGACCATTTAGATTCACTTACATCTCATTTGGAAGTTGGGTTTTGTAAATATTTGGAGTTTTATTTATAGTGTTGATTTTTTATCATCACTTTTGAAACTATAGTAATAGTAGATTTTTATTGTACTTAATGCCAGAATTTTTGTTTCCTGCCATGAACTCTATCACTATTGCTCTTTTTCACTAGAAACCGTGCCATCATTGCTCTCTTCCACTATGAATTTTGTAATAGTTGCTATTCACTATCATGAACTTCACTGTTACTTTGTGCTCAATCGTAGTTGGTGTTTGACACTGCAAGATTTATCATGGTTGGTATTCCTTGTTGCGTGCCCAACCAAAAATAGTGTTTGCCACTATGAACTACATCGTAATCAATGTTTGTTGCTATGGGTTTTACCTCTATTGCTATTGCTACCACAAACCCCATCATGAATTCCATTGCTGCCATGAATCCTTACAAAGCATTACTCAAAGTCATAATTGAAGAATAAAGAAAAAATTGTATCCTCTTGTGTTCTTAATTGCCACATTTAACAATTATAAAATTACAATGTTAAATAGAAAACCATTACCACTTAAAATCATAATAGTTGAGTGGTTGTTTGCATTACAGAGGCAAGAATGCCTCCGTATAATTCAAGGTAAGATTGAATTTTAATGTAGATTATATTTTAATGGATTATTACACAATATCATCACCAATCCCTCTAATACTATTGTTTGGTTTTTATTCCGAATCGTATTTTTTGTGTAATTATCTTATCAAAAATATAAGCATGATTAAATTTTATTATCCATGAGTTAGGATACATATCTTAACAAAAGAGAGCTCCAACATGGTTGCTAAGGCCTTCTCTTGTATTCCCAAAGCCAAAATACAATGAGGAAGAAGATGAATTGTGAATATCTTCTTTTACATCATGTGCTACATACTTAGTGTTAATATTTTATTAATAAATAACTTTTTGAATTAAAACAAGCTACTCCCAAAAGAAAAATTTATTTATTTGTTATTGTTGTTAACCAAATGATCCTAATGTGTGAGAAAGTTGAAGTTAGTGAAGAAATTATAAAAAGTCAGCACATGAGAATGAGAGGCAGAAGATGAGAGAATATTTATTTCTGATAATTTATTTTAAAATGGGTGATGATCATTTTATAGGCTTCTTAGATGATAGGATACATGGATCATATTAATTAGATTTATTGATGAATCTGCATGATTCATTATTGTAACATGAATTTATAGGATTTATTAATAAACCAATTAAGTTTATAATTATTTTTCATGTATGTGGTCACTCACATTTTATGGGAAAATTCTTGCGAAGGAAAAATAGTATATAATTCTTATATGTTATTTGAAGAAATATAGTATCAAGAAGAAAAGAAAAAAAAAATCAATGAGAGAAGAAGATTATAGCTAAATAATGTACAATGCTTGCTCTCCCTTTTGTCTACATCTCTCATCCCTTAAGACGGTTGAGTCATCGTAGTATAATTTTGGATATTAGTTCTTTGAATCTCTTTGTAGGTAGTGACTTTGTAAATTTATCAACGAGGTTATCTCTAGACCGAACTTGCTGAATATCAATAACATTGTGCTCTTGAATATAATGTGCAAAGAAAAATTTTGGGGATATGTGCTTCATTCTATCAATAACATTGTATTAAAACAACCCACATGTTTTATGGATATATTTAATTATTAGCCTAAGCCAAATATATCCTTAGTTTGCTTCATGAATTATTAGGATTTCTGTATAATTTGATGATGTGGCTGTAATTGTATGCTTTGTGAAATGACAATATATAATAGTGCAACCATATAGGAAGACTTAACCCATTTGTGATCGTCCATTATGAGGATCAGATAAAAATCATGCATCTGCATAACCTACCGATTCATACTTGGATGAAAGAGAATAAAATAAACTCATATTCATTTTGTCTCTAAGATATCAAAATATCTAGTTAACTCATGTCCAATGTCTTTTTGCTAATAGAATTATGGAAAATGATATACCAGGTCGAGATTGACTAGCAAGATACAATAGTACACCTATGGCACTCATATATCATACTTTGGAACCAAGCAGTCCTTTATCATTTCTCTTATGTCGAAAAGGTCCTTAATAGTTTCAAGTGATCTCACAATTAACGGAGTACTTAATGGGTGTGTCTTATCCATATAAAATATTTCAATGATCTTTGATATATAAGTAGATCGGTGCATAAAATTTCATGCTTGAGATGTTTGATCTGTAAGCCAATATAAAATTTTTTTCTCTCAAGATTTTTCATTTCAAATTTAAATTTTAGGCAATTTGTAGTCTTTTGAAGCTCTTCAAGAGTTATGATGATGTTTAAATTAATATATACTACAATTATCACAAATTGTTATTATTATTTTTTTATAAAATCACACGGACAATTATGATTTTAAGTGAGATAATCCAACTATTGAGTCTTTGTGATAATTTGGCACAACATTACAGAGGTATACTACAATTATCAACATCGAGTCTTTGTGAGAATCTTTGTGCAACCAATCATTCTTTATACCTAACAACTTTATAATTCTCATTTTGTTTTCGCAAGAAAGCTTATTTATATCCTACAGGTTTTATATCATAATGCGTCAACACAATAGGTCTAAAAATTTTATGTTTGCTAGTAATTTTAATTCATAATATAATGCTTCTTTTCATTTGAGTTAATCTTTACGATGTCTACATTCTTTCTTAGATATTGGTTCCAAATTATAATTTTCATTTGTGACATTTTGCGCAAACTGATATGCAAAAATATTATCGACGATTGTTTTATTTTGGTTTCATTGTTTCCCAGTCATAACATAATTAATAGATGTCTCTTTATTTTTATCAATCTTAAGTACTTTATTCTCTTTGAAAATTAACTCATTTGTAGTTTTACTGGGGAAATTTTCTTGGTCAACACCCATCTCAACTTTGTCATTTGTATCATTTGCTCATTTTTATTTATAAGAATATGTATCTTTTGAACCGATAAGTTTATCATGCTTGAATAATTCCTTTATCTCATTAGCATTCATAAGTTGTCCTTTAGGAACAATAATTCTAATACGAGTATTTGCAGCAGGTATATGTGACGTAGTTATTCTTTTTGAATCAGTAAATATGTCTCATAGTTGATTTACTAAGTTTTGTAAATAAATTATTTTTTGAACTTTTTGTTTATATTGTTTCGTTCGAGGATCATAGTGGGACAATGATAATTCATTCTAGTTAATTTTTTTTATCAGCTGCTTAGTTTCTTTCTCATGTTGGGAAAAGTTTTTTATCAAAATGATAATTGACAAAGCATGCCATAAATAAATCTCTAGTAAATGGTTCAAGATATTTTATGATAGATATAAATTCATACCCAACATATATTTCTAATCTTTTTTGTGGTCTCATCTTGGTGTGATGTAGTAGAGTAATTAGAATATTTGATTCCTGATCATGAACTAATTGTAATGAGAAGAATTCATGATAACTTATGGGTCTTATGCAAATCAATGTTGCGACTTGTAAGATATCATGTCTCCTTGTAGATATAGGAAATTTTGTCCTCATAAGTAATGGTCACGTAATTAATTAAAATTGTTTTATAAATGATTTTACATGATTATTCTGAGTTTGAACATGTGCTATACGATGTTCAATGTTTATTTCAATAGCAATGCAATAATAATTGAATGCTTGAGAAGTGAATTCACCAACATTGTTAAGTCTTATAGTTTTAATGAGATTGTTCGGAAATTAAGCTCGTAGTCGAATTAGTTGAGCTAGTAATCTTGCAAACGCCAAGTTACGAGTTGATAATAGATAAATGTATGATCATCTTGTTGAAGCATCAATTAAAATTATAAAGTATTTAAATGGTCCACTAGATAATTGTATAGGTCCACAAATATCGTCATATATACGTTCCAGAAATATAGGTGATTCAATCCTAATCTTGGATGGTAATAGCCTAATGATTAAAATGTTTTGATAGCAAGCAACATATTAGAATTTATTTTTTTGTAATATTTTTTTTTATTTTTCAATGAATGCCTATATAAATTTTTTATAAACCTTCGCATCATAATGGAACTAGGATAATCCAACTAGTTGTGCCAAATTATAAATTCATTATGATTAGTTAACTGATGGTTAATTATTGCATATACCTCAATACTGATAATATTGGTGTAGTATATGTCAGAATAAAATGTAAGTAATCTTTCCGGCACACTTTTTTTTTTAGAAATAATAGTCTTAATGCACAAATATTTGACATTGTCTTCGTTTGTAGTCTTAATATGATATTCATTCTTGCGAATATCTTTGAAACTCAGAATATTTCATTGAGACTTTTTAGAATATAAAGTTTCTTCAATTATAAGCTTTGTTCCTTCAGGCAATATGATATGAGTTTTTTCAGAGTTTTCAATTAATTTTGTATTGTCATAAATTGTACAAAAACTTGTTTGCCTCTTGAAATAAGAGAAATATGTCAAATTTTTAAGTATAGTGTACGTTGTTGCACTATCTATAAGGCAATCATTTGCATAATCAGTAAATAATTTTTTTAGTGATAATTTCATATTCTTCATTGAGAAGTCGACATGTGTCAAAATAAAATTAAAATAAATATAAAAGATAAACATAAAATAATGTACACATGATGAAAAGGTGTTTATTATAATAATTACTTAAGCATGTATTCATGAATATTAAATATGTAGTTATGTGATAATATAAACATTTATATCATGAAGATAATATGATCATCCTTGAGCATTTTTGCTATTGATTAAACTAGTAATATTTTTTTTAGATGGATAAAGAAATCATCTATATCTAAATTAGTAAAATCATCAAACTGTGTATCCGAAGTATCATACTTAGTGATGAAATTTGTTTCCATATTTTTCTCATTTTGTTTTATTAACTCGTTATAGAGATCAACAAAATATTTTGGCATATGATAGATACGTGATCAATGACTCTTCATTCGACAACGATAACATACATTTTCAATGGAATTTCTATTTGAGAATTCTTGATCTTTTTTCTCATTTTTTTCTCACTTTATGTGGTGAGATTGATTTTTAGAATGACCACTACAATTATCAAAATGACATAAACATCCAATCACAACCATGACCTAGGCCTTCTATTTGATTATGAGGCTGATGTGCAGTCACATTTGTTTCGGGGAATGAAGCAAAACCAGTTGGACGTGCTTGATGATTTTTTTATTAGTTCATTATTTTGTTCAGCCACAAGAAGACGAGATCATTTAGGAGTATTTCTTAAAATTTTTTTCCCACGATATTGCTGTTATATGAGCAAATTTGATGCGTGAAAAGTACAAAAAGCCTTTTTTAACATATCCTAATTGGTTTTTTTTCCACATAATTTCAACTAGGACCTAATGCGAAACATCATGGAATTATATTCACTCACTGTCTTATAATTTTAAAAATATTAGTGCATACAATCATAACGGACTTTGCGGAGAATGACAATTTTTTGGTTGTCATACCTCTCTTTAAGGTTATTCCAAAGGATAAAAGGATTCTTTATTATTAAATATTTGGCTTTCAGCCCTTCATGATTGTCGTGCTGAAGAAAAATTATTATTATTTTTTTGTCCTAATTGGATGTATTATTATCATCTTTATATGTTTTTTCAAGGGTATTAGCTTTTAGATGGATTTCAGCATCCAATATTCATTATAAATACTTTTTTCTGGTGATGTCTAATATCATAAACTTAAGTTTTGCCAAATTTGTCATCAAAACAAAGGATGAATAATTTAATAGAAAAGTTGTTTTGAATTTTAAATAATATGTAATATAGAGATAAGAAATCTTTTACCTTTAAAAGAGACCAATACACTGTTGCAACATAGAGTATCATGTTGATAATGTGTTGTAAACCAAATTATCCCAATGTGTGAGATAGCTGAATTTAGTGAGGGAATGAGAGAAAGTCAGCACATGAGAAAGAGAGAAAGAAGATGAGAGTACTAATTTCTGATGATATATTTCAACAAAGAGAAAAAATTTTATAGGCTTATTAGATGATAAGATACATGAAAATTTTTAATGAGATTTATTGATGAATCTACATGATTTATTAATAAATTTATTAACTTTATAATCATTTTTCATGTATGTGATTATTCTCAAATAAGTTTATGGACAATTAATATAAATTAAATTATTTTATTTATATTAATTGTAATCTTTTTCACTATACAATTATAATTTTATCTACTCACTAATTTGAAATTTAATTTGAGCTATTTATTAATTAATTTTTTTCATATTAAGATTATATATGCCTTAATTAATTAAAATAAATAATTGATAATTTTATTTAATTAATATTTTAATATTTTCTTAAGACTTTTCACTTAATTTTATTTATATGTTTGATTTAAAATTCATGTGCAAGATTTGATATTATTAAAACATATGAGTATTCTCAAGGGGATATCATAATCTTATAATATTACATGATTTTTTTGATAATTAGTATTTACATATAATTGATTTAGTTTTTCAATTCACAAAGTACTCAAATTTATTTATAGTTCTCATTTATGTAAATCAAAATGACTAATAACAAATGCACATCATAATTAAATATTTCAATATTAAGAGTAATAATATTCAAAATAATTATATGATATAGTTTATTTTATCAGTATTAAACAATTATACTAACTTGGTTTCATTTGATACATTCAAGTATTTTTTGTACTTAATTTAGATAGACTTAGGTGTTGTTTGATAAAACAATTAAAATGTTTAAATTATTAAAAATTAAAATTTTCAATGATTTGAAAATTTAAGTGTTTGATAAAAAAATATTAGAAGATGAAAATTTAAAGTGAAAAAATATTGAATATATTAAATAGATACATACTTAATGTTGAAGGCTAAAAATTTTTAATAATTTTTTAAATAAAATTTATTTTTTTTTTTTTTTTTGTTTTTTTATTCACACTACAGTTCAGTTTGTGAATATGTCTTCTCTTTCTCCTTTCTCCGTCACCACAAATCCTAACTATCTTTCATGTTAAATTTATGAGAGAAAATAGCAAATCAACTAGTTATTCATTAATTTTTATTTATATATTAAAAATTTGGATAGTTTTAAAAAGTTATTTATTGATTATTTTTTAAATATTTTTATTTTTTTTTAGATTTATGATTTATTTATAGATATATTTTTAGAGATTTTATTTTTTTAATAATTAATAATTATAATAAAAAAAATCATTAAAAATTTTATTTATGGTGGATATTATGCAACACAATGATAATAAGAGTAAATATGTAAAATACATCATTTTCAATATTTAATATTTATAGTTATCAAACAATATATTTATATTCAGTATTCAATTAACAGTAATTTATTAAATATTTTTTTATACAAATTCGAAACTTATAAAATTCAGCCTTAATTTTTAAGCATTTATTTTGTAACACTTAATTTTTTTAGTTTTATCAAACATACCCTTACTAAATAATTACTCAAACTTTATATAGGGTTGAGTTAAATCATGACTTAAATATTGCTCAATACTTCTCACATTGATGTTATCTTTGTTTAAAATTGTACATCATGGTTAGGTTTGCGTGATATAATTTTGTTTTTCTTATGACAAAGTCAATGAGTGCTATTACTTCTATTTGGGTGTTTATATTGTATAAGTATTTGAGTGTATATCTATATATAAAAAATGTTGTTACATCCATCATATAAAAAAAATTAAATTTTTGAGTTGCTTTCAAAATAGCGTCATGTATAGTTTCTATAGTTAGATTATTATTTGATCTTTAATTCAATCAGTAATTTTAGTGGTTCATGCAAACATCTTAGTTAATTTTTTTCTTTTATTTATTCTCTTGAAATTCTTTCCTCATCATATCTATCTTTTATAGTATCTCTCCATCATGGTATTCTTCCATGAATGTCATGAATTTAAGGGAAGTTGAGACATCGGTGCCTATGAACACCTTTGACGCGGCAACAAGTTTTAGTAAAGTCATGCTTTATAGAATTCTCTTTGCTTCCCAATTGTCATGGTTTTCAAAAAAGTCGTGATTCCTACCTTAAGTTTCTATCTCTTCATTATTTCAGCTTTATCTTATATTATAACTTTCTTCATTGATTCATCAATAAAATTTGTGACTTAAAAATTTAGGAATTTCATTGTTATAACAATTATTTTTTTATCTGTATTTGAATGATCAATGATTATTATTTCAGTCTCATCTTTCTCTTCTAATAAACCAGCCCTTTGTTGTACACTTCATAATTTTTTTGGTAAATTTTTTGTATCTTTGAATTGAAAATTTCATTAATCTAGCTTCTTCCTTCACATCTCCGAAATAGCTTGGGTTTTTTTTTTAATAGAAATCATGACTTTGAAGATTATCACTTCACTTTAGTCTTTTTCTTTAATGTCACTTGTCATTTTTTTTTTTTTCACTTTTAAGTGATAATTTATAATGTTCTCTATTTTTTTTTTTGGTCAATATTTTCCAATGTGGTACCCCCATCTTAAATGCATGTTTGTGTCTTATGACATTTTTTTGGTGTTCAGATTATAAAACTTTCTAATTTAATTTGGTGAATTCTGAAGGTATATATATATATATGAAAATGAGATAATTATGAATTAATTTTATTACTTTGGAGTTTTGTCAAATTTTGATGAGTAGGTATAAAAGTGATATGGTTTGCAAGTATTTGGCTTAGGAATAGTGTGTGGAGTTTCGTGTAGTTTTGACTTTTAATTTTTTTGTTAAAATTATACATAATTAATCATAATAATCTTTGTATACCAATTACCACTAAATTATCAATTAATTAGCACAATCTTTTTATAATATATAATATTATATTTGATAGTGATATTATCACTGGGTCACGATCTTACTTATCTCATAAAATTTAAATGATTTTGATATTAATCGTATATCGCAGCAATTAAGTATATTACTAAAAATTACATAGCTAAATTGATCATGCCAAATTGATGATAATAATTTAATATCTTAATTTTTGGACATGAAATATTATATAGGATATTATTGAGTATGATTATTGCTCAACGCAATGAATCTTGTCTTCAAAAAAATACAAAATCATGATTTTTTATTTTCAGCTAATTGTCGGTATATCTTTCCAGTGTCGCATAGATATGATATATGAGAGAAGTGAAGATTAATGACTTGACCATTCAAAGTATCCTCACTAGGTACAAACGAGAGGTCTTCTCAGTGCTGCAGTGATATAATTATGCTCTATGTCATCTTCATAGGTTTATATTTTTGATGTGAGAAGGATTTTATACAAATTAATTCTTGGGTTTCTCGATAGTAAATTTTTTGGTCAACTAATTCATTATTTTCTTATCAAATTTTTTTTTTTTTTTTTTGAGAACCAAGGGCTTCATGGCCCACTTACGTGGGCCACTACATCTCCATGGGCCCCCGGAGAACCGAGTAGGTAAGACTTGAACTCGTGACCTCCTGGACATTATCAATAGCCTTAACCAGCTAAGCTCCGTATGGGAGGGGTATTCTTTTATCACTTTTACATGTATAGCTGAGGGAGTTCTTTCGGATGAACATGTCAATGCAATATGTATGATAGTGTCTCTCCCATGACACTGTCGGACATAAAAAGAAAGATAGAATGAGACACAAACATGAAGAATTCAATGCTTGAGGGGGAATAACTAGTAGAAAATTGGAAATAAAGCTAAAATGCTTCACCACATTTGACATATGAGCTAGCTCACGTTTAAATATTTGTTAGTATTGTGAAGAATGTGCGGCTGAATGCCGAAAGAAACAATGAAGAAAAGGAAGATCTATTCCATTCCAATATACAAAAAGGTAGAGAGATAATTAAGAGAACTATTTTAGAGAGAGAGAGAGATAGACGGCACTCATCCATTGTTTTAGAGAGAGAAGATAGATTGAGTAATATATGTCTCTAATTTTTAAAATTTGAAAAATATGTCTCTAATTTTTTGGTTAATAAAAACTGGACAAAATGAAATATATTAGTAAAAATCTTGGACGGGAGAGGCAGCGTGGCAGGGTTAATTTTTTTTCTTGTCACGTGCGTGCACAGGCATACATGCACTCCAAAATGTCACGTGGCAACTAGCACGTGCCGCGTCATTTAATATATTTTAAAAGATTTTTTATTTTCTTCCAAATATATTAAATTGGGTTGATTTGGCATCTGTCCAAACTGATGGCAAGGCCCCTGGACAAACCAGATGCATGCCGCATCCCAAGTTGATACGGTCGAGAGGTCTTTAACTTTAATTCTGCGTGCAGATTAATTTTTTGACAGATGGTGTTTTATTTTGACAAGTTCATTGGGAATTAAACCGTGCAGCGTGCTGAAGTAAATCTAGTGGGCATCTGAATCCTGAAGCTTTCTTCCAGCTTGTTATATGCGACACTCTGATGCTGATGTGGTTCGTCTAGAATTAAACTGGCGATTGTTTTGAATTTTTATTATTATTTAAATTTATCCTCATTTTAGGTCGTTTCTAAATTAATTGTACTACATGCAGTGCTGCAACCCGGCCGGGTCAACCTGAGTGACCCAAACCCAAATCGAGATAATATTACATTCTGGTTGGACCATCATGTGTTTGGGTTAGGCTCGGGTTGAAAATTCCCACATCTAGTTAGGTTTGAGTCGCTCGAATCGAATCAGCCAGAGTAGAATTTATTTATTTAATGTTGTCGATTCTTTTTTATAATTTTCAACTATAATTTTTATTTAATGTTTTTAATTCAGGATGGGCTTGCTTTGGCCCAGACCTGATTGAGCCTGCCGGAGTTGCAGCCCTGACTACATGTGTTGGTTTTTAAAAATCAGAAATCATTCGAACATCAAGCTTTTATTTTTATTTTATTGCTATTTTTATTTTTATTTTTATTGATTAACTTTTAAAATTTTGATTTTTCGAAATTTTTATGCTATTTTGATCATAACGTGCTTGTTAGATTAAAAGCCATGAATAATAAACATTTTTTTTTTTGAAAAAAAAAAAGAAAATTATTTTATTTTATTTAATTCTTTTGTTGTCTAATGCTGGTGCTTGTCTGCAGACTTCCTGCGTTTACCCCCGGTCGAATAAAGTTAAAATGCTGTCAGATGGTGGATGCTTTATTGTCATTTTGTGTTTCTTTATATGTGACTTATCTGTGTGTGTGTGTGAGTGATTATATGAATGGTTTTTATAATTTAAAGTGGATATCGAAAACTAGCTGACACGTGGATATCAAATGTGAATTATATTGGTCTACGCGCAAACAAAATGGATAATTTTGTTTTTAAGCTTTTGTTATCGTGTCAATATGAATTGTTGAAAAATATAGACGCAAAAAAATGTGAAAATTATGCTAGAATGATTTGATAATATGTTTTGTTAAAAATGTGAGAAAATATTTTAAAATTGAATTTAAATAGAAAATTTAAGAATGTTTTGGTTTTTAAAAGAGGCATATTATAGAAATAATTAAATGAGGCATATTAGTCCGTGCGTGTGTGTGTTTATGTTATGGTGTATGTATATATGGTGTTTAAAAATTGGTGCGTCCTTGAATTATTTTTCCTATTTAATATTCAATAGCAAATATTGTAATTGTTCAATGAAATGTGTCTACAAAACTATAAGGAAAATATTTTGGGTATGAATTATTTGTCGCTAGATTTATTAATTGTCAATTTGTTTTATGCAAGATTATTTAAAAAAAAAATAATAACTAAAAAAAACTAGGACTTTTCACAAATTAATGACGCCAAGTTTATGGATGCAATTTAAAAAAAAAAGGTGAAATCTTTAACAATATGTTTACATATGTACAACTTACAAATTTGTAGGTCAGCTACTGCAACTCTTTTCTTTTCAATCATGTTGAAATAAGTTAAGTTTTTTTACAAAATCATGATATTTATTGAAGAATATTTGAAAGTAAGATACTCTGATAGATCACTTGATGGTGAATAAAAATTTGAAATATATATATATAAAAGATAAAGATTATACTGATTAATTTGGCTAGACTGCTAAAATTGCCAATTGAATTGGTAATTTGACATTAGTCTATATAAAAATATTAAACATAATAAATACTACTTAGGACATAAACTAAGAATTTATTTTTTTTGCTGTGTGATGGAATAATTTTTTTTTACTTATACATTTTCTGAAATGTTTATACATTACACATATTCAAAATGAAGTAATGACAATCAAACTCATTCATGATTTTCTCTTATGACAACTTAAATTGCTATACTCGAACTTTGTTAGTATATCAATTTTGTTATACTAGCAAAATTGCTCTCAAATCTTTTTTGTTAGTCAAATAAACTCATGCCTCTCAATTCTCATCGTGAATATCTTTTTAGAAGAAATGTTGTGATAAATTTTGCATTAGTCACAACTTAATCCTATCTCTATATAAAGCATTAATCTTAATTTGTATGCAAATATTTTTTGTTTTTCTTCTTCACTCCAATAAAACTCACAATGATTCCATTTTTTGATGATCAAAGTCACAACTCACAATGAAAAAGGATAAATTGATTTCTAAGTAGAGAGTAAAAAGAGCAAAGAGTAAAAATATAAGTTATATAAGCAACTCTATGTTGAGACATCCTCCTAATTTGTGATTCATGAACTAACTTTTCTTATAAGAGTTGAGATGAATAATTTATATTTTAGTCAAGATGAATTTTTTTTAGTGAGTGAGAGTTTAACAAATTCATTTCACTATTCCAACTATTGATAAAGAGGAAAATTTTAGGGTGATTTTGCATCCAATTAAATGGGGGAACATGATGACCATGAGAAAGTTTTACTCCAGCCTAGAAAATATGCAGGGCAAATAGTATTACGTACGAGGAGTTTGAGTATATTTCAATAAAAAAATTATAAATAAAAATTTTGGATTGAAGAGATCGTGGGTGGTACCTTGCACGAGATGTGTATTAGAAAAATATTCTAAGTCAATTTTAAGAGCAAATGTGGTTTATTGCTTCAGTACATAAGTATCACACTTATATGGGATAAAATTAGGGGATAAAAATCAACTAACATGATTCTGAGAGTTTTAATTTTTTAACAATAATTTCAATCCACTCTTCAAACTTATGATCAATTTGACAATCTTGATGCCATGTATATTTTCACATATGAGAGAAATATTATTTTGAACCAAAGCTACCCTTAGAAATTGTGTCTTCATGTTTGGACCAAAGTTGTAGTTCCTAACTATGACTTTATATTTGAACCAAACTCACATTTCGTAACAGTAGCATCGTGTTTGGATCAGTTTCGCAATTCTTAATCATGGCTCATATTTGAACCAAAGTTGCAGTTCATAACTACATCTTCATATTTGAACATGAGATGTAATTCCTAATCATGATCTCATAATTTACATGTTTGTAATTATAATTATGTATAGCATGTTAAATTAATTTTTTAATAATAAAAAAATGATTTTAAAAAATTTAATATTAATTCAATTAAATAAAATGTTAATAAATTAAAATAAATTGAATTAACAAAACTAAATGTAATAATTTATTGATTTAAGATACATACTCAAATATATATACACAACATAAAATAAAAAAGGGAACATTTTGAAATTAGTTGATGAAGTTAATTAGAAAACTTCCACTACAAAATATCATGAATTTTACTTTCATAAAGTAACAAGAAATTATCCTTCAACCTTTATATAATAATAAATTTATATAATCTCATATGCCTCCACAAGAATATAACCTATGTATAACTGGTATTCTCTTTCTTTTTGGTCGCACCTCTCTAACTATAGCATGTATTACATGTATTGGAACTAGAAATAAAAATTGGAGGAAATAATCTAAGTCGACATAATTCAAATATACCTCTTAAAATACTTGGAGGTAAATCTACCTGAGTAGATATGATAGTCTCTATATGGACATGGATAGATTTTGAAGGTGATTTTGAAAAGGTCGAAGGTTGCACTAAAAGTGAATCTAAAAAGGCAGCACTAGGAGGCTATGCTGAAAAAATAGAAGGTTGGACAAATTGTGGGTTTTAAAAGGTAGGAGATTGAAACAAAGGTGAGTTTAAAAAGGTAGGCAATTGCACCAAAAAAGTAAAAGGTTGCTTTGATAGTTTGTCTGAAAAGATAGGATATTGCATTGAAGGTCGAAGATATTAATCCTCTTGAATAATACGTAGAACATTCATCATCATGAGAATAATATCAATTATACCATTGCGACAAACATTACTATTAGAGTCCACTAATGCATTACATCCTCGAGATATGATCAATATCATGGTTTGAACTAGATAGTAGATAAGGTAGTAGTACGGTATCACATTGGTCCAATGTTGTCCATGGGAGTGATAAAATGACATGTGATACAATGATACCATATCATATATGGTTCATGGTAGTCAATGTGAGGCTTTATAAGAAATACAATGATAATATGCTCCTTCCTAGGATTCCATAATTCCATAGTGTTCATGATGAAACTTCCAATCATGTTGATGGTGACCATGTAGATATGTTGAGTGAGCATCAATGTCTATGGAGCATGTTAGTGGAATATCATACATAAATCCAAATTATTGTAACACACACAACGATATCAAAAAATATCAATGGTGACATTGTTCTCTAAATATCTTGATCAGCAAAACAAATCTCTGGGAGTAATGCTAGTACATGGCCTCGATAAGACTGCTACAATACTTATTATAATAGAATCTTAGTGTCGCAACATGGAAACATGATATTGTGTCCTAGAAAATGTATGTCGCAACTTGAAAAAAATAAAGTGTGTTTTGGTTATTTCCTTTTCCTTTTTTCACCTCTCTCTCTCTCTACAAATAATGAAAAAAATCCTAGAAATGACCATGTGATTATAATCAATCATAACTAGTATCAGAGAAAAGGTTGAGTAGTTTATGGATTGAGATTGAAAAATTATCTAGGAAGAGTTTTGAACTCTAGAAATTAAAGATGAAACATTTGATAGTCAATAGAGATTTTGGATTATAATCAAAGATACAAAGCTAAAAGTTAACTATCAAAAAATATGAAAGAAATTTAGACATTGTTGAATGGGAAAAGCTTGATCTAAAAGCCCATGGCATAATTTTATTGTGACTAAATATATTATTTTGATAACATTTCTAGTGAGAATACAGCCAACAATTTATGAACAAAATTGAAAACTCTCTATCAAAGTTAGTGATTGGTAAACAAATCACCTCTTCTTTTCATCCGACTCATGAGATAATTTGATTATCACCATAGGTAAAGGTACAATATAGATGTCATATGTGGCAATTGTTTCATTACTTTTGTCTAAAGATATGAGATTATAGAACATGAGAAGTTCCTCAAAGGTTTGAAGAAAGAAGTTCAAACTAAAAAAAGTATTGGTAAGTTGACGATCAAATGTAGGAAATACAACAAGACTGGGTACTTCAAAGGAGACTATAAGAGCAAGAATGACTTAGGGGATAAAGAGTTCATTTGAAAATTCTACATAGCAACATCATGTGTCACCCACACTAGTGAAGACATATAGTTCAATGATATGAGAGTCTAATATAACAAGACTCCTCATCGAGAATGATTCTTTCAATATGATAATTATGATATAGAAAGTGTAAAAATGGGAAACATTATAATAATGAAGATAATTGATCATGAGAAGGTAAAGATAAATTGCATGGTGGGACAATTAATTTGATCCCGAAGGTGATGCATGTTGTAACTTTATTATGTTATCTAATTTTATTGGTTAAATAATATCCTAAAAGCTATTGATGAGAGTATCTTGCCAAAAAAGATTCACAAATATATAAGTCATACAAGTAGTAAAAAAGACTTTCATCCAAATATCAATCTTATAAGGATTATATCAGTAGTTCGGTCAACCAACAATGAGACAATATAATTTTAGTATAAGAGATATTTTGGAGTTTTGGTATGACTCTAAGTACATAAGGTTTGTTCATTTAATTTCTATGTTGCATATTCATATAATTTGATTTAAATTGGGTTTGGATGCATAATGAAGGTTGAATTATTATAAAATGACTATTTGGCCTAATATTATACTAGGTAGTTATTATCATCAAATCTATCTCAATTATGGTCTTTTTGTAGCTATCTCCTTGATATTTTACTACCGAGACAATAAATTATCTATGCTTGAGAGCCTTTCATAAGTCAATACCATTTAGGCAACTCATCAACTGCTATTGATAGTTACTTCATTTGTATATTATTATTATTTAGCCTCATGTATCATAAAGACAAATACTTGATATATTTTATATATATTTGTATTTTTGGCTTCAAAAGTATTATACTCACATAATTAATATATACTTCCCTAAAATATCATCAGTGTGAATTATTTGAGTGAAATCAACTCAAAAGTCTATCACCACATTATTAGTCATAATCACTCATGCATATCATATGGATTACTATCACCATTCTCCATATTGATAATGTGACTTACACACTAAAAGTTAAATCATTAGGAGAACATTCTATTAATTATTCATATCAGTCATGAATCAATTTTTCTAAGACATGTACAATAGAGTTGCTAGTAAAATCAATTATATTTTTGGCTTTATGAGTACATACTTTCAATGATTAAAATATCTTAATTTTATTTTTTAATATATTAGTTTATCTCATATATCATGGTTGGAAGGGATGTCACTTTTTTTTCTATCATATGTATGAGTGAGCCTCAAAGTTTATCTATCATCATCTACCATGACAATACACAACTACCCACCAATAGTCAAATCTCTAATTCAAGCTCAATTTAATCACTATACCATTAATTTTATTTTACAATATAAATCAAATATATCAATTACTCATAAAACTATTCATATATCACTTGAATCATAATTATATAAATCTTAGACCTTAATCTAGCCTGACATTGGGAAGCCATTCAATAAGGTATAAGAGAAGAAGTCTCATGAATCTTAATTTTAGTATGATAATCCTCATGAATATTTAAAATACAAACCCTAGTTTCGATGTATAAAGATTATCATAACGAAGTAGGTAAAGTTTTGACCAATAATAAATGCCAAAACTATACAATGCTCAATAATCTACTCAGCGAATAAACACCATCTAAATCTATCGATTTCATTACTTTACAATAAAATTCACGAAAACTCTAGTCATGAAATCGATCCATAAATATTCTATTCCCATGCTTTTACATCAATAAATATCAAAATACTTAAGAATGTTTAGTAAATTGAACAATAAATAAACTTTCACACTAAAACTATTATTTATCTTTCAGCAATACTTTCCCCGCAGTAAAAAATTTTCCAACATCTTAAAGTTTCTTATATTTTTTCTACGACTAGGTTTGAGTGTCATAGGGCCTCAAAATAGTGGAGCAACTTCAAGTAGACCTATTGAGTATCATGGTGAGGTTTGAGTTCTACTACTATATTCATGCGACATTGGATATATATAATTATTTATGTGATTGATATAAGTATTTATTATATCACACACACAAATAACAAAATCTATGGGTTGCTTACCAAATAGTACTATGTTTAACATTGATAGCTAGACTATCAATACCTCCTTTTTTTTATTATAAATCTTGACTATCCATGCTAATTTATTAATATACTATATTACTTTATTCTTATTTGTTTCTTTCTTAGATTCTGCTTCAATTGCTAAGCATATCCAAAGCTTTTCCTTTTATCTTTTTCTTGCCATTTTCATTATGTAACTCTAAAATTGCAGCACTATGCACAACCACAATTTTTCCTTTAAGATTCTAATACACTATTTCTTTATGTAATATCAAGTCATGGCACTATGTATAACCATGACTTTGCATTCATGCATTCCTTGGACAATTGGTTTCTATACCACTAAAGTCATGATGTTATGCATAGCCATGGCTTTTTTTCTTTAGCTTTTATTGGCCATTTTTGCTCTGTAATACCAAAGCTTTGCTGTTGTTCATAGCTAGTTTTCATCTTTGATTGGATACTCCATTGTTTCTATCTCAGGTTTGTCTTTATCAATTACTATTAGTCTCTTGAAGTTGTCAGTATAAAATTTCTCAGTGGTTGTGAATTTGAAAATATTACAACTTCATAGCAATCATCTTCTTCACTTTTTTTATTTTCATAATACTAAAAATAGTTCTCCCTCATCATTTTCATAATACTAAAATAGTTCTCCCTCATCATTTTCATAATACTAAAATAGTTCTCCCTCATCATTTTTTTTGTTTTTATTACTTCAACAACTCCAAAGTTATTTATCCACTTTATCTCCGTCATATTCATCCAGACCGTAGCCTTCTATAGAATGCTTCTATTGAAAGTCCACTTTTTGTTGCACAGAAGAGTTTTTCTACTCTTCAACAAGCAATCTCATCATCATCATCTAGATCCCACAAGATTTTATAAAGATTTAACATTATTTTCTCATCACCAACATGGAAAGTGAACTCCCATTTCTTAACATAGATAAGGGTTTATCTAGTGGCTAATAATAGTCTTCCCAATATTAACAAAACATAATTATATTCCTACATGTCCAATATAAAAAAATCTATTATAAGAACAAAAATAGCTACATTAACTATTATAATTTCATATGGGTACTTGATAATCTGATTAATCTTTTGGCATGAAAGAGATATTAGAGTAATTTTTTTGAGATTTAATCTTCATGTAAATGATAAGGGCATCAAATCGACCCTTGATATTAAGTCGCACAATACATTTCAAAATGTGTAGTCCTAATGATGCAAGATATAGTAAAACTTTCCGAATCTTTTAATTTTCTCAGAAGTGCTCTTTGAATAATTATACTATATTTCTCAGTCATATTTATGGCCTCATACATTTTAGCTCTCTCTTACTACTCAATATATCTATCATAAACTTCATATAGTTCAACATTTTGGCTAAACTTTTGGCAATTAGTATATTCATGTTTAATTTCTAGAATATGTTGAGAAATTTCTCATAATTTTCATCTAATCTTTCCTTTTTTAAATATTGAGAAAATCGAAAATTCATTGATATCTTACCGCTTAGCTTTGTTTTGATTCATTTCAATTTCTCCATAATCTCAGATAATCTTTATTAGCTCCACTATTTCTTTGCTTCCTTCATTTGAAAGTGAGGGTATGATTTGGGCTTGCATATCCTTTGGGGTCATGGCTTTAATAGGTGTCGCAACAAAATAGCCTTCATATTTGAAAGCATTTTTAATGGGAGCCACAACATCTTGGAAATTTTTAATATGAGATATGAATTTTGAGAAAATCATGGCTTTATCAGCTCCAAGAGTTCTAGAACATTATTGCTTAATGCATTGTTCTTATAGCTCTTTTTCACTTCTATGAAATATAGAAGAGTAATTCTTCAGATTTTATTTCAGTATCATTTCATAGTTTATTAACTCATTTTCTCTTTATAGATAATTATAATTATCCAATTTGATTTTCAATATTCCTCTTTACCGAACTCATTTAATCCAATCTTGCTTCTTGATTTCTCATCCGATTGTCTTGATCCTCCTTGATTATTATAGACCATTTCATTATTCCTAAAATTTCTTAAAGCTTGCCATCATTCAGTAGCTCACTCCCATAGTTTCTATATGAAAATTCTTTCGATTTCTCACATTAGGATGATAATTTATCAAAAAATTATTGTTGGGTTAAAACATATATCCTTTTCTTTGCATCTCATTGGCTTCTCCTATTTGTTAAATGAGATCCAAGTTTATCTTCTTGTGTATATGCAAAATAGCAATCTTATTCAATCATCTTCTCTTTTCTTATTGGGTGTCAAACTTTTTTAGGAAATTTTTTTTTTCGCTTCATTTGTGATAAACCAATACAACTCTAATACTCCAACTTTTCTTATCTTAAAGGGAAAATCTATTGGAGTTTGGTAGTTATTCTTCACTCGCTTCTCAAATAAATAATGTCTTTTTTGTGATTTATTCATAATTAAACATTCTATGACCACATCAATTATCAACCTCATCATATAGTTCAACTCATTGAAGAAAGTTTAAGCTTGGAATCACAACTTGAATCCATATTAATGGCATCTTATCATCAACTCCTACAAATGGCCTCAAGCATCATATATAGTCTTTTGCTCATCTTTCTAGAACTAGCTTATCTCAGTCTATAATTGAGAAGTAATTTGAGGTAAGAAAAATTTAGTGAGAAAGGCTCTCATTAGTTCATTCCAACTCTCAATGGAATTATGAGATAAACATCAAAATCAACTACATGCAGTATCGATTAATGAGAATAAAAATAGATATAATCTTATTGCATTGGTGCTAGCGTTAATCATATTTATCATGACACATAGCTCTAAAAATATCATGACATACCCATTACAATCCTCTGATACCTTTTTGTTGTACAGATGCTACTGAACTATCATTAAAAGACTCGACTTCAACTTAAAATAGTTTTTGTTTCCACTTATTATATCCAATTATCCAAATAATTGTTCATCATCAAGAGCCACTAATAATCTCTCAATATATTGTGGTGGATTGGCTATTGGATAGCTTGGCCAATATTACCTTGGGGCTCTCTACTACTCTTAGTTATCTCCAAAAGATCTTTATCATCTTTTGTCTAGAAATTATTCTTCTAGTTTTTTATTCTCGAACCAAAGAGGTTATTGTTTGAGACCTTAGACTAATAAAAGGTTGCTATACAAATAAAGAAAAGGTTATAAGTAAAATTTTAAACACAATTATCTACTTTCCAAATAAGATAACAAGACTAACCATTAGATTTGAGAAAATTAATAAAACTTAATGCTTTTTAAACTCATAAAAAGAAATTATATTTTATAAGGATAACTATGTCAAGTCACGTTGACTAACTAAACTAAACTATCCTCGATAACTGAACAGAAAATATATTAACTTTGGTATGCTACCTAATTTTGTTAATTAGGTAGTGCCCAAAAAGTTTTGTAGTGAGAGTATTTTATCAATAAAGAACTGCAAGTATATGAGTTGTACAATGAATAAAAAAGGATATTCATCTTGATATCGATCTCATAGAGATTGTATCCGTAGTTTGATCACTCAATAGTGAGTCAACTCAATCCTACTAAATTAGATATTTTAGATTTTGGTAATAATCTTAGATCTACGGTTTGTTCATTTAATTTATGTGATATATATTCAAATAGCTTAAATTATTTTGGGTTTGGATACAAAATGAAGATTGAGTTGTGTAATATCTTTTTTTCCTAATAGCATATAGATAATTATCATTATTAAGTTCATCCCAAATGGTAGTCATTTCATAGCTATCTCCTTGGTACTTCACCATCGAGATAATAAATCATCTCTTCTCAAAAGATATTCATAATCTCATACTTTTTAGGCAACTCTTCAAATGTCTTTAATAGTTGCTTTATATGTACATTCTTATTCTTTGGTCTTAGGTATTATTAAGACCATGAATTCACATGGTAAGTATCATACTCATATAATTAACATATATTTTCTGCATGTTTTACCAATAAGAATCATATGAGTGAAAACAACTAAAAAGGTTCATCACTACCTTATGAGTCACAATATACTCATGCATATCTTAAGGTTAACCTATCATCATCATTCTTAGTGATGATGTGACTCACATACTAAAGATGGAACCCTTAAGAGAATTTGAAGCCTTCCCAGATAAAAAAATATGTTATTAAATGTGAATGGTTCAACCCAACACTACATGTTGGTATTATTGTTCATCCTCAATATAAACTTGTCAATGTACACGATAAAAAATTATTCAACAAGTATTAACCTTTTGTCTTAGCAGTATAAGCATCATAGGTTTATTATGTGAATATTCGGGTCGGACCAATCCTAGAAAGGATTAGAAAGCTATGTGCAAGATCAAAGCAATGGCTCAAATTGGCATCCCCACATCACCAAGTATTGATTTCATAGAACCAGCTTTTCAAAATGATGACAATGATATTATAATCGAAGCTGTGGTGGGGGACGAAGAGGTTGTTTTAGTCACATCTTCTGAGATGGATACAAGTAGGGATATAGATGTTAATAAAAATTTAATTGATTATAAGGAAGAAATGAGTGAAGAATAGGAGCATGCAATTGATGTTACTATATCTTAAGAAGAAGACGAACCAAATTTGGATGATTCTGATGAGAATGAGTAGACAATAAGTTTTATGTTATTTTAATCATTAATCATTTTTATTTATTTTCATTGCCTTATGTAGTTTTTACAGATATGGCACGTGTATGAGGTAGAGGCAGCATGTTGCAAGGTCATACGAGTTATGGTATATGCATCATGGTCTCAGGTATGCTCGAAACTGATAGAGGGTCATGGGTGGTTGAGACGCCTCAACAGACAGAGAAGGTTGTGAATGTACCGTAAAAGCACATCAGCTGAATGATCCACATAATTGTCCTGAAAATTTGATGAATAATCAAGAAACCTAAGATGGAGAGGAGGGAGAGGATGGAGATATTGGAGAGTCTTCCTCACAGCACCCTACAGACGAGACTCTTCCTATTACTCAGTTTGATCCAACAATTGATAATCTGTAAGATATAAAACTTAACAAATAATTTATTAATTTATTATTTTATTTCTTACTTGCTAATAAATTTTTGGTTACAAAACAAAGTTAGAGCCATCTGATTCTATTTTAGGGTTCTAAAGATAATTTTCAGGAAGTCCTTTAAACCTAATGAATATAATTAGAAGTTTACTCACACATAGAGACCAATTGATGATTTAGAGAGAATTTATAGTAAATATTACTACCTAACAATTTTTACATCTTTTATTTATTCTTTTGTTCACTGGTTAAAAATTATTTATTGATAATTGCAGAAAGTTTACAGATAGACACAGCCAAAGTAGGCAGTCAAAAGTATGTTCTATAAACATACTGCTTGTCGGTATAAAGACACCATGTACGAGATCAAAGATAAATGATTGAAGAAGAAAGAAAAAGATTCAAATGTCCCGAATCATTTTTTTCAAGGAGTGGACAGAGCAAATGGGAAGATCTAGATTATAGGAAGAGGTGTGATAAACAGAGCGGCAATCATCGCTCAAAGCGGGTTGGGGAGGGTAGTGGCATGTCCACACACACTTGTGGATCTCGCTCTAAGCATGAGCATGAACGAGCATTGATATTATTTCTAATTTATACTTTTTATGTTTATTAATTTGTTAAATGTGTTCAATTATGCCTAAATTTCATTTCTCATAAGGAATTTTTTTTTCAATAGAATTAACATATGTATTGTGTGTAATTATAGACATTCACGGAGGGTAAGAAGCTCAGTGCTCCTCTCTGATTCAAATACATGCAAACGAAGGCTCATGATGATCAGACTTTCGTTGATCAGAGATCTTGTGTAGCAAATGTAAGTTTCATTAAATTGAAATACTTGTCGTACATATTTATTAGGCAAGATATGAGGAAATGTTAGCTGCTGTGACTCAAGTATATTTCCAGTCTATTTCAGGTTCATTTGATGGTGCAACATAAAGTTCTTATTCATCAGCTTCACTAGTTGATACGAATCAGATTTGGTATGTGGATGTTGATGGCAAGGAGAAGATGCCCATCTATGGTGTCAGTTCGTCGACATCATCATTCTACTCGCATAGATGACTAGTTTTGAATTTGTTCTCGATGATAGAGGAATTATAGGACGCGATGCAAAATATGATACAGTATCAGTTGGTCGATACTGAGCGACGCATGATCGACTATGAATATGATAGGGATGAGTTGCTTATGCATTTTGACTTGTCAACCCTGATGATAGAGTTTCGGGAAGGAGGACAACAGTTCAACCCTGATGATCTACCTTGGATTGTTCGGCGTAATGCTCCACCTACAGCATCTACCCCATCACCTACAACAACACCTGCAGTAACTACATCAGGACTAGCAGCAGCAGAAAGCTCTATCCTAGTACCCGACATCTCACCATGTGGACCAGAAACGTCGCAGCATAATGATTATGAAACTAGGTTGGATGATTTGAGTACACCACATACATTTTTTTCAATGCCTTAAACTTTGATTTTGAATTTTATTTTTTTATTTTCTCTTGATGTATTTAATATATATGCAGTATATATAGTTGTTTGCTAGAGTTAATTGAATTTTTTTTATGTTATCTATTCTAGTTTTTGTAGCAACTGCAAAAAAACTACAAAAAAAAATTTGGCTTGGAATTACCAATCGAATTGCGATCAAAATAAACCAAAATTTTTTAATACCATTGGTCATTAAAAGGTCACCAAATGGTCGATAATACTTTTGGAGATCAATTACCGACCAATAATTTTAAAAGATTTTGGTCAGTTTTTGGTCGCATATTTTTGGTTATTATCGACCATTTTGTAACCATTTATTGACATACTACTTTTGGTCAGAAAATGGTTGGAATATAGTCAGAAATTATTTGTTGGTAAATAGTTTGTAAATTGTCGGTAATTACCGACCATTTTGAGGCCATTTACCGACCTAATGTTTTTGGTCGGAAAATGGTCGAAAAATAGATATATTTTGTTTGTCGGTAATTGATCTCCAAATGGTCTGTAATTACCAACCATTTTGAGACCACATATCGACCAAGTACTTTTGGTCAAAAAATGGTTGGAATTTGTATGTAATTATTTGTCGGTGAATTGTCAGTAAATGGTCGTTAATTACTGACCTATTTGGAGACCATGTACTGAACTATTTGGAGATTATGTATCGACCTAATTATTTTGGTTGGAAAATTATCAGAAAATAGTCGGTAAATATTTGTTGGTAGAGGATTGGTAATTAGTCGGTAATTTACCAACCAACTAATTTTTTGTCGGTAAAAAAACTAGCAATGAGCAAAATTGCTAACAAATATTTTGGTCGGTAAATAGTCGCTATTTGGTTTGCCGATCAAAAAAATACCGAATTAGCAACCAAATAATTGGTTAATAATTCGGTGAATTTTAGTAGAGTATAACATGTCCATTATGATCTTATAATGCCCTTCTACTATACTAGTGGGGCTGAATCATTGATATAAGATTCAACTTCAACTCAAAATAATTTGCTTTCACTAGTTGTATCTAAATAAAAAAATAACTATACATCATTATGTGATGCCAATAATATCCCAAAATGTGATGATGGATGAGTTATTGGATAACTTGTCTATTACTATCTTAGGGCTCTCTATTACTATTAGTTTCTTATATAGTCTCTTTGTCAACTTTTTATCTAAAATTACTTTTCTAGTTCTTTCAATTTCTAGGTCTTGGAGGGTTAGCTTAGTACTAGAACTTTAGCTCATAAAAGGTTACTAAAAAAAATAAAGGAAGGGATACACGCAAAATAGAAAATTAACTATCTTTTTTCTAAACAAGATAATAAGACTAGACAATAGATTCAAAAAAATTATCATACTTAATGTTATCTAAATATAATGGCTTTTCTATTTAGTTAGCTATGAAAAAATAACTGGGAGGTTCCAACAAATAGGAGCAAGTTATCAAGGTACCGATATATCGATTACTACTCAATCATGTCCTATAGTGACATTAAAATTTTTGATATATTGAGTGGGCAGAAATTATAAGAATCAACTTTTTTTTTCTATCTAAAATGGTAAGGAATCTAATTACCCATCCTATGTCTAGCTAACCTTAGAGTATATTTGTTCTAGGAATGTTGATGTTATTTCAAATAGGTGGAGCATGCTATGACCAAATACTAATGAATCAATTTTATGCTTAAAAGATTGGGAAGATTCAATCCTGGAATTTCAAGATAAAATGAGAGAACTAAATTTAGATGATGATTCAATTAAACACTGAAAATGAGGATGTCATTGTCGAGACAATAAGCTTTTATGATTCAAACAATATTGACTAATTTTGTTATTCAATGTTTTTTTAATGTATTTATTTTAAGTATTATAATTTGTAAAATGTTTTTTTATGCTAATAAAACATAGTTTATATTTTATTTTTTTATAAATATTATATATCATTATTATAATATAATAATTAATAACTTATAAAATTAAAATTAATACATTAAGTTTAATTTTATTTTTTACAATTCACATTATAGTGCAAATGCATCTACATTACTTTGCTCATTACTATTGTTGCATATCAATTGCATGTTGCATTGCATTTATAATGCTCAGTCCCAACAACAACACTATAGCTATTTAGCAACCCAAGAGGCTAGGATGCATGTTTACACCTACATACCTCCACAATAAGGATAAGATAAATCACGAGTGGACTAGTAGTGTAGGGGCCTAACAATCAACATCCAATAGGGCAGGGGCCAATTCTTACAGTTAAAGGGCAACATGCCTTGAACTCCTTGTACAAATGCATGGGCCTCCTAAGTTAGGTGGAACAGAACTATCAGTATCTTTTAGTGAAAAATGAGATGAAAATGGAATATTTGTGGTAGTAAATCTATTTATGTCATAAAGATGTGATGCCAAATTTTCATTCATATGTGTAGGAGAATGCAGAAAAACATTTGTAGTATTGTCATCATTGAATACATATAGATTTCATCCTCCACGAACTATTAGTTGATTTCCTCTACCCCTCTTCACACATTGAGATCTTCGACCACCTGAATGGTTACCTCCCATACATAAATCAAGTTACAAAAACATCAAAATATATAAAGGTAATAAAAATATTATATGAAAATATCATACTAAGATAACACTATGATAAAACACATTGAAATTAGAAAAAGCAATTAAAATATTTTTGTTAAACATCTATTTTTTAATGAAAAATGAGAATGAGAAAATAACAAGGTAGTCAATGAAATTCTTGTCGTTATCATAAATTTCTAAGAAATTATTTCTATCTACATTTTCATCATCGTCTAATTCTACAATTAATGTTTTCTCATTATCTTTTTCAACATTGCTATCATCAATGTCCAAATAATTTCCACCTTCAACAAGTAAATTTTTAAGGCCATCATCTACCCGACAAATGATTGAATGAAGTTCTACATTATTCTCTTGAAATACTTTTACATGTGATAGAGTGATCATAATATCCTTTTCAATACTTCAACAGCTGATATATGTTTTATTTTATATATTGCCCACCGGTAATATGAATTTCTTCTTGTGGTTGGATAAGTGGTATAACACAATTATTTGGTTTGTACTACAAGAATAAATGACTCGTACTTATGATAAAATTTATTATGGTGCACGTCAATCCAGTTGTATTGATGATAAATTCTAGCACTCATATTTAGAATAGGATCAAGGTATTCACACTTAAACATGACTATCCTATTAATTGGTAAAGCAAGATACTTCATGTGTATAATTTTAATAAGTTGTCTTGAAAATATAGTTAGACCCCTTGATGAAAATATCATTGGGGAACGAGTAGAATATCCAATCCAATTGGAACATAAATGAAGTGGAATTCAAAATTTTTATCTTTTAACCCAGTAAGGATCTAATACATTTCATAAAACCGAAGGAAGAGAAAATGAAACTTACATCTTGTATATTGATTCGTCAAGCCTTCAAAGTCTGCATATTAGTTTATTTGGATCTTCAAAGGTGATGCCTTTCTAAAAAATGATCACCTTTTACAAGTATTCATACATGAATAAATAATAACATTCTTGTTGAATGCTAGTTCAGATTCATCTTCTTAAAATAAAATTAGGGTTTTTCTTTTCTTTCTCTCTATTTTAGTTTGCTCTTAGAGTAAAGACGATGGCCACCAAAATATATGTCTCACATAGACACACACACACATATGAGTCTGCTAGGGTTTAAGTAAAACAAATGAATTTTATATTATTATATATTTAAAACTCTTTTAAATAATAATAATTTAAATTCAAATCTTTATCATATAAGAAAATGAATTCATATATTATTATATATTTAAAACTCTTGTAAAAAAACCTTTACAGATTATTTCTTTATCCAATAAGAAAATATAATAGATTAATTATTTGTTTAAATCATAAATTTAAACTTTCTCAAAATTAAATTTTAATTTTAATAAAAACTAATTATTATTTGTAATTTAAAATAATCCCTTCATTTTAAATTACTACATAGAGTAAAAAAAACATAATCGTTATTGTTCATTCTTAATGTGCAAACATAAAGGTTCAATTAATATTGGTAGTGGGCCTAAATCACATCTTGATCCTACAAGTTATAAGTTATCTCTAGCAAGATATTTTGACGACCCAAGTTAAATGAAAAGCTCATGATCCAAGTCAACCTTAATATAGCTAATGATATAATCATTTTGTCTCATGATATCTTGATAGAATATAAGACATAGAAAAAGTCAACCTTATATCATTCGATCTTTGATTACTTGAAATACAATCAGACTGACTAAACAAATGACATCAATCTCCATCAATTCATTTGAGCACGTCAATGCATTTCTAAGTCTCAATTGTTGAGGGGACTCAGAGATATCTATCTTATAATAAGAGGGACAAATAACATCTTAATTGTACATATCTCACTATATAATTTTTATTATATTTAAGTATAACCTATATAGTCATCTAATTAAAAAAAATGTTTAATTATATCAAAACATAATATTCCTTATGTTGAGAATAATAGTGATCTCATGTCAAAAGATTAATGACACATCTATTAGAGATTTATTTATGACTTTTTATCCATGTATTAATCTCAAGATGGGTCTATCCAATAATAGTTCTCAACAAATAGATATAAATTTGATTTGTATATCATACACATATTCATCCCATGAATATCAATTAAACTTTATACTAATCTTAATTCATTATTATTCTCATAATAATAACTGATTAAGGACATTTAAAATAATTAATAATATTTTTTAAGGACATTATATATGATAAACATGTAAATCATAATAATAATTGTTTCTCATAATAGTCAAAATATCATGTCCATACGATAGGCCTGGAGCACTATTACTAAAAAATACCACTATTCATAGTAGCTCTATTTAAATAATGTCTCACAAAGTGTGAAATTTATATTCATATACATAATGTATGAGATATGTATTTAAACTTCATAATGGTCCTTTTACAAGAACCTTCATCTGTATGTTATATATATTTGATGAAGAAATTTGTAAATACAAATTGATAAAGGATAAATTCATACATATATAATATCGAACATAATTATTTAAAACCAAGAATGATAAGTTTTAAAGAACATAATTTTCAAAATAATTTGCAAAATCCTTTTCAAGTCTTGTATCAATTGAATCGTCATCAGTATGAGATTATCTTTGCCTTAATTCCTGAACAAATATTCTTCAAAAATAAAATTGAATGTATTTTGAATTATTAAAATTTTATATCACATACAATGACAAATAAATGATAATATGAAATTATTATAAATCTTACTCAATATAAGGCATAACTTCATCTTTGTTCAATAAAATATATGTTTGTGCAGCATAATACTCTATGTTATGAAAAAATTTCTTAATGTTGCTCTACCATACTATCAACTCACAAGTCTAAAAATAGAAAGCATATCATTTTTTTAATCCATTCATCGTACCATATACATTATTTGGTGATAATTTATTATGCTAATTATATAATTGTGGCCAAAAGTAATGCATACAAAATGCCAAAGTCTCTTTAACCAAGTAGGTATTGCATATCAATCCTTCGACTTTGGCTTTATTTTGAACATTATTTTTAAATTTTCTAAGGTATATAAAATAGAAATACATTAGAACAAAAAATATTTTGCAGATTCATTAAAATTTTTAGATTAATAAATGAAAAATATATTATGTCTTAAATAGATACATCCATCTGTATTACACAGGGCCTACTATATTAGATTCATAAAGAAAGTGAACCAAAAGATGTTTCATGGAGTCGAAGAATCTATAAGGAAAAATATGCTCAAGTCTACATAAAATAATGGGAATGTTATTTAGTAATTGCTCAATTTCTATTTTTTTTATGACATACAAGTGAGATTCTAAAAAAATAATTATTTTAGTTAATACTTTTCAAAAATGTTGTGGAAGTAATACACAAAATGCCATGGGTATTAGCCTATGCATTAACACATACTGGTCATGAATTTCAAACATGAATAATTTATGCATATTCATATCAACACATCTTCTCATGTTAAATGCATTTCCATCAAGGAACTTAAGCTCTATCAGTTATTTGCACAGAAATTCTTTTGCATTCTTTTCAAGACCATAACAAGCATTGGTAATTTATTAGTTTATTCATCCATGTATAACTTTGGACATGAACTTAACTATTTCAAATACTCTCTTGATTTTATATTATCTTTTATTTTTCTTTCCATATTCATTATAATATTTAAAATATTATCAAAAAAAAATTTTCAATATGCATCAGATTTAAGTTGTCTAAAAAAATTAATTTTCCAATAAGACAAATCCCAGAAGATACTTTTTTTCCAGCCATAGTGATAATTCTTTGAAACTTGTGCATTAATACAATCTGCATCAATATTCATACTATTTTTGAATCCATATCTTAAATTGCTTTTAATATTTCATCACCTTACCTCAAAGATGGTTCACTTTTAAAGACTTTATGGTCTTTCTTAAATGCATTAAAATTAATTCAAAATGGATGTTCCACATGTAATAATTTATGGTAATTATCAAACTAGGAAGTCATTCCTTATTTATAGTCTTCCAAGCAATAAGGACAAGCTAATTTCCTTGTAGTACTCCAGCCTGACAACATTGAATATGCAAGAAAGTTACTTATAGTCCACATAAGTATTGCTCATATTTTAAAGTTATACTTTCTAGATATATTTTTTGTTTTTACACCAACCTTTCCCAAAATTTTGAGCACTACTATAAAGGGATACAGAAAAACATCTAATCTTTTTCTTTGATTTCTCAGACTGGGCATGATAATAAATAAAAATATGTACTCATCTTTCATGCACATCCATGGTGGTAAATTATTAAGATGTAACAATAACTAGCTATAAATAGTATTATTGTCCTATTTGTCCAAATGAATGAAATCCATTTGTGTATAGCCCAAATCTACCATTTCGACTTTTAACAACAAAATATGAATGACAATTTATCAAAATATTTCCAAAAAAAAATAATATGAGCAATGTCGCACCATGCCATCTTCAATAACATGCTTTTAATACTAACTCATGTCATTAGTAGGAGCTTCGTATGCAAATAGTCTTTGCAAATGAGTAGTCTCTGAGAAATAATATATTTTCTTATTAGAACTTTTTGTTTTGTTCCTTTTACATGCTATATTTCTTTTGTATTGAGAATAGTTATAGAAATTATATTCAATTTCTTCACTATCTATGCCCTAATATATTATACAGCTATTAATATATTAATGTATTTTTTCCACCAGCAAACCTAAACTCGCATTTTCTTTGTGCTATAAAAACTATATATCATGATATTATTCTTTAGTAATAATTCAGATAACAACTCAAATATTTCATCATAACACCTTGCTAAAATGATTTTTTACTTTAAATCCATTAGTCTGGTCACCACAAATAACTTTGAGTGGCCATATAAATTATCTTCCCAAACCTTTTTAGTTGAAACCTTCAACATTTCATAAAATTATTTTGCTAATAATATTAGAATATTATCAATGACATCCTAATTTAATGAACGACCAATAACATTCTTTAAAATTGCTATACATGCATCAGTTGAAATTAGTAAATTCTATTACAATATCTGAATCAATATTTCTATGTACATAATGCTTAGTTATTTATGGCACAACTAATTCCTCATGTTTGTACCAAATATAATTAGTTTCTAAAAATTCATTTTTTGCAAGATGATATCAAGCAATATCCATATAATGAAAACTCTAATTTTGATATTTATAGTCATTACATGAGCATCTTTATTTTTGTTTCATCCAAAAATTTAGGCTATTATTCAGTCATGGCAATACCTCAATCCTTTCTACAAATTTATCAATCAAAAATCTATCTTTTATTCTTATATTCATTACAAGAAAGTGTCTGTTTAGCTATGAAAATTTAGCTAGAGAAATATTTCCTAGCAAATTTGTGAGGGACTAGTTAGGGAATAGCAAGATATGTTTGCTTTTATATTGAATTACAAATTTGCGATGAATTTGTGACGGATTAGAGATGAAAATTTTTGATTGAAAAATATCCCTACTAGTAATATCGTAGATTTTGGAGCAAAGAATGATGACAATTTTAGCTACAACTTTAGAGACAGATTTTTCCTCGCTAATTAGCTTATGAAAAAATTCCTCGTTAAATAATTTTTTAGAAAATTTTTTTATGATTATATATTAATTGAAAGCGATTATTCATTAAATGATAATTTTCACAAAATATATGCATTTAGCCAGGGATATCTCCCTGGCTATTTGGACTATAAATTATTTTCGATGTTAATATATACCGATTTATTTTTTTTATTTTATATATTATTTGTTTTAATATTTGCTGTAATTTTGTATATTAAAGGATTGTCATGGTCTATGGATTAGGATCCATGAAATACACTTTCTCCTCATATAATTATAAAAATATGATATTATAAATAAATAAAGTTAAATATATATAAATACGAATAAAAATTTATATTAATAAAGACTAAAATAAATATTTTTATGATTATAAAATTTTTAAAAATATACAAATTATTATTTGAATTAATTAATAAAGATATTTATATATATTTGTATTATTACATACATTAAATAATTAATTCTATAATTATAAATATTTTTAAAAATATTTGAAATAACATATGAACATACACAAATATTTGTATTAATAAAAACCTAAAATAATTATTTGTATGATTATAAAAAAATATTTACATAAAATATGAATAAACAAATAAACAAGTAGATATTTATATTAATAAAACTTTAAAAAAATTTTAATGATTATAGGAAAATTTTTAAAAAATTATTACTAAAAGATTTGAAATATTTGATTTATAAAAAAAAATCATATTTTTCATTAAATTTAAAATAAAATAAATTGATGTTTTAATTACATCCAAAAAACTTTTGACAAGTTATAAAAAAAATTTCTTCAAAGTGCTTTTAAAAAGAATACTTCATGTATCTTTTTAGGGACTAAAAAAGTTTATTAAAATATTACTAATGTTATTTTTTTTTTCTAAAAGCACTTAGAATTATTTTTAGCCCTATTAATACTTTTGAAAATCACTACAAAACTGACCCTGAGTTGATTTTAATTTAATTTTGATTTTTACCTCTACTAAAATTTATAAGAATTAAAGCATTGAGTAAATAATCATAGTAAAATAAAAAGAAAATAGAAAATAAATTAAAATTTAAAATAAAATATGTATTCTTAAAATAATATATTAATATTAATATTTTAAAATTAAAACAAGTTAAACATGAACAATAACCTAATCAATTGCCTATGCAATACTTGTGCATCATCAAGTTGATAATCAGTTCGTGTATCATTTGTTGTGTCTATTCAATTGATGGCAACGTCTCGTTTGCTAGGTTTGAGTTTTTGAATTCTTCTGGTTACAAGGCACTTTGATTAGATATTTAGAGTTACTCAAAGGCCAATGTGCAGTTTAAGAAATCATCTCTTACATGCAACATAAATTTTAGTCAAAATTTGTCTAGTGGCATTGTTCTATTCTGCGACTATTGCACTATTTGCAAATCATAACTATCTCGACAAGATAGACATTAACTCTCACAAGCTTGCAATTGCAAATCCACTCTCTAAAACTCGTTACTTGTACTAGTCATAAGCGACGGAAGGTTATATTTTCAAATCCTTTGTGCACATGTCAATCCACTCTCTATTATTATTAAAATGTTTGGATTGCTTTACACTTGCATTAAACATGTGGCATGTTGATATTTTCACATATTTATACATGTCCATCCATGCATATAAGCTTAGGTAAGGATCACAGAAAGTAAAGAACAAATGCACAAGGGATTGATGTGGGCTGGTGTGATTTTATATTTGATTCTATTGTATGGCTTTATTTTTACTTGATTATATTAGAAATGTGTTTTGATGAGAGTGATGTGATTGAATTATAACATAACAAGCTAAGATTCATACTTTACTAAGGTGAGTCCGCTCCACAAATTCAAGAAGTGATCAAAATCATCTGCACTTCTCATTTTCACAATGACATCACTACTTTGGAATCGACATGCAAGAAATAAAAATCGAGCAAAGCAAATATAAGGGAAGTATTAGGATTAGAACGACGAAGCTTGATGCACCGTGATCAAATGACTCACTTCTAGATTAATGGCACGCTCATGTGTCACTACTGCGTCATCTCAAGCTTCGCCGAGTACATAGTAATCCATTATGGATGTGTTGTTAAAGTGAACTCAGCCACACAACTATACAAAATATGTCTATTAAGTTTTGAGGTAGCCAAAGGGTTGACCCACCCAAACCACAATGTGCATAATACATATTTTTAAGATAATCAAAAGGATCACAAATGGAGGAAAAGATTACTCTTTCAAATGTGTAGGAGATTCATAAATGATTGCCATAGCCTTTGAGTCCTGTTGTGATGAATGGGGACTGACAGTTACATTAGGAGTACCAAAGTGAAACCTAATATATCATCACTTTATTCTCTTCTTCTTGGTGGACGAACATTGAAGGGATCTCTACTTGGAGGATGGATACCTAAATCATATCGTACATCATTGGTAGATGTGTACCTAAACAAAATATCAAGTTAAATGGGTTGATCCCACATAATTTGCCAGTGGATGAGATTAATGAAGCTTTTGCTCTCATGATAAATTATTGTCCATGTTGTAGATGATACAGGAAGACATGATCAAAATAAAAGTGATAATCCTAATTTATATATATTACTTTATTCTCTAACTCATGGAAAGCTTGTGAGGGAGGCTGACCAGATCAACAAAGGATTTGCATGTGGGGTAGTCGAGGTTGTTGATTTTGTTAAATTTTTTGTTAAATATGGTTGTCGGTCATCCTCTCGTAGAGTCAATGATGGATGGAGCAAAATGGATATTCTAGTATTAAGTGTGGTTGGTGATGTCAAGGAGAGTAAAAGTGTGACACATGTTTCTATTGGCACAAAAACTTCTGTCCATTGGTCTCTTGGTGTCAACACTAAAGAAATAGTAGATTTCTTCATTGAGGGAGGTATGTAATTGTTATTTTGTCGTGCTGCCAAATATTATTTGGGGGGTTAATGATTTGGTAAATTTGTGAGTTAGTGTCTAAAGTGTAATTATTTTCCAATTTGAATGTAACCTATAAAATATGAATATACATATATACGTATATATGTTTAAAAAAAACATAACATGCTCGATGCGATTTCTTTACAAAGTGTGATGGCACTGTTCATCTCTCTTGCCTGTTTATGTTGTTCTTTCTAGTACGAGGCCCAAGCTACTGGTTGTAGGACATCAGCTGAGGCAGACAAGTATCTGCTACATGAGAAGAAGCTATGTTTTCTTCTCAAGGACGAGAAGATGATTCCTTCTAAACAGTGTTTCACTAAATATCATAATGGTTTGAATATGATGGATTCTTATGGAGCTCAGCTGCTTTCTGAATCTGTAAGTATGATGAATCTTGGCACCATTGTTGCATCGATCTCGGCTCTGACAAGAGAAGAAAAACTGAATTTGGTGGAGCCCCACCTTGATTCTCATATTCATGAATGGTATCTATATTGACCAAAGAGTCTAGGTAGGTTTGACATACAACTTTATCTCTACTCAATGGAGTGTCCAATCTAAAAATCATTCTAGGTGGGGGAATAACTCGACCTCATTCATGTCACATGGTGCATATTTTTTATTCTTTTTTGCACTAAGCAGTATCTCTCATTAATGAATTGTCATTCTTGTTATTGCTTTTTCTTATCAAGTTGAAGGTTTAGAGGATCGACTAGATTATAAATGATAGGATTTCATTAAAAAATGAAAATGCCATGAGTTTATGTGAATGCTATGTTGGATAAATTATTAGTGTTTTTGTTTTTTTTGTGGGTACTGTTTATTGGATGTGTGTTGTGTCAGGCTAAGGTTTTTGCATGTTGTGTCATTTGTCAATGTCATATGTCTCAAAGCCTAACTGTCACCTCCAATTCAGCAAAATTTTTCTGCAATTGATCTTTTTGGTCCCAATTTCTTGTGTATTATACTAGTGATAACTTAGAAATCATAATATGTTCAATTTATAGTGGCTATTAATATAGACCTCCTAATATACCAGTTAGGAATTTGAGACTGCTTGGATATAAGAAGAACAAAGAACTAGGGCTAAACCTAATAGGAATTAAGTAGAAGTGTGAGTTCATGGAAAATTAAATCATTGCATATATATTATATTTAAATCAACATCTTCCACACACACACACACATGTGTGTGTGTGTGTGTGTGAGTTCATGTGCACATGTGTGTTCATACGTGTGTGTGTGCGCCCTCATGCATGCACATGTGTGTGTGTGTGTGTGTGCATCAGTGCGTGCGTATATATATTATTATTAAAATGTTTGGATTTCCTTGCACTTGTATTAAACATGTGGAAAGTTGATTTTTTCACATAGTTATACATGTCCATCCATGCATTTAAGCTTGGTTAAGGATCATAGAAAGTAGAGAACAAATGCACAAGGGATTGATGTGGGCTAGTGTGATTTTTTATTAGATTGTATTGTATGACTGTATTTTTGCTTGATTATATTAAAAATGTATTTTGATGAGAGTGATGCGATTAAATTATAACATAACAAGCTCGATAAGATTTATTTACTTAGTGTAATGACACTATTCATCTCTTTTGCCTGATTATGCTGTTCTTTCTAGCAGGAGATCCTAGTTATTGATTGTAGGGCATCAACTAAGGCAAACAAGTATCTGCTACAAAAGAAGAAGTTACGTATTCTTCTCAAGGATGAGAAGACAATCTCTTTCGAGTAGTGCTTCACTAGATAATAATGGATTGAATATGGACTTTTATGGAGCTTAGTTGCTTTCTGAATATGTAAGTATGATGAATCTTAGCACTGCTATTGCACCGATCTCGACTCTGACACGAGGAGAGAGAACTGAATTTGGTGGGGGCCACACACCTTGATTCTCATATTTGTGAATGGTATCTATATTGACCAAAAAGTCTATGTAGGTTTGATATACCACTTTATCTCTACTCAATGGAGTGTCTGATCTAAAAATCATCCTAGGTGGGGGAAAAACTCAACCTCGTTCATGTCACTTGGTGCATATTTTTTATTCTATTTTGCTCGAAATAGTGTCTCTCATTAATGAAATAGCATTCTTGTTATTGCTCATTCTTGTCAAGTTAAAGGTTTAGAGGATCGCCTAGATTATAAATGATGGGATTTCATTAAAAAATGAAAAAGCCAAGAGTTTATGTGAATTGTTATGTTGGATAAATTATTAGTGTTTTGTTAAAAATGGGGCACCCAAGTGTGGTGTCTTGGACGTAGAGTTGGATGCATGATTTTGGTATGATATGTCAGATTTGTATTTTGTCTGAGGCAAGCAATTAATGGAAGGGCAGGACGATCTCAAATTTTTTGATCGAAAAATAGCTTTCCATGATGATTGGAAATGTTTTCCATCTTACTTTGTCCATAGATGGTCCATCTGGATTAAGATAACAATTTCATTAAGGTAATGTTCACTGATTTTGGTATGATATGTTAGATTTTTATGCGATACGAAAATTTCATTTTTATTCTAATATTCTTCTTTTGGTTGAAAAATGACCTTGTGTTATGCAACATGATAACAATAAGATATTATAACTCTAGATAAACACAATAAAAAATCATTTGAAGAAATACAAAAAAAAAGAAAAAAAAAGATTTGATTATAATTTTCAGTCTATAAACATTCTAAAAATTAGGAAATACATGCATCTACATCAAAATAAAAAATGACTTAAGTGCCCATGATCAAACTCTTGGTTAGGGGTGTTTCTATGTGCATTACATAGTATAATAAAATGTTAAAACATACTATATAAACAAGCACAAACAATATTATTTATTATTAATAAGTGCTGACAATCCAATAGATTCAAGCCAAACAATAAATTGGGACATTGATATTTATTGTTGCTTTGACAAATACAATCTAATTGATTGATTGAGGCTTGCTTGAATGATTTGAAAAACACAAATGACTGTTACATCAAAACAAACTTTAATATATCACAATGACAATTATTAATTGTTATGTACATTTATGTCATATTTTTTAGAATTTTCACTAGTCATTTAATGTCAAAACATGATTAATGGATATTTAAACTTCATAGTCTTAATCGACAAGAGTTTCTCCAAATATCTAGGCATTTGAATTTGATGTAATACACAAGTTAGATATTTTTAGGGTTGATAAATTTACCTAATCATTAGAAAACTTTAGTTTGCAAGCATTTTTTCCAACTTGTTGAAAAATTTGGATGAGTTTTTTGCTTGAGTTAGTTTAGAGCATCTCTCCTTATTAAATTTTCTTACTAAGATAAATATATATAGTTTAGAGGTCTTGTTCGGGCCACAATGTCATGCTATGAGCTGGCCCATGATACTTTTAGGAATGGTTCTAAATCATATTATATCATAGACTGTCCAGTCTGGTTGATGTCTTTAATCTAATTTCTTTATTTAAATTATAGTGGCTATAAATATTTGATTTGAGCTTCATGCTTCTAATATTGCTTAATAATATTTTTAGTAACTTGTTCACGAATTTTTCTTGATGAATTTTGCTTCATCTATGGCAACCTTGATAAAGTCAATAGGAATTCAGGCTGAGACCAATGTTTATAATTGATTTTGACCCCAAACAACTTTAAATAAACTATTCCTAGTACTTTGGCAAATCAATTGCTCATAGAGAAACTACGTACATGCTTTCGATCACAAAAGAATGTTTTGCTCATTATTTTTTATGAAACTTCTTAAATTATTTTTTTAGAGTTTTTATGCCAACTTTCAGTTTGAGGGTGTCGTATTGTACATGAAGTTGGATAATCTCAAATGTGAAAAAGTCAAAAATGAGAGAAATATTAAGATAATATTTTTTAGGGTCTAATGTATAATATTTTTTGATATATTATTTTTTAAGTCTTTTAAGATTATTTATACCACTTAATTTTATGACTATATATTCTTTTAGAAATTTTATATTGGGTATTTATTAACTACATATTTCTTACTTATAAAGCAATGGAAATTAGAGGAGATGGAGATCTCATCTTTGGAAATATTAAATTTATTATAATCATCAATGTTATGAGTTTTGATAATTTTGGTAATTAAGATTTATTTTAAATTTTAGAAGGAAAAAAAGTTAGAAGAGCTAAAGTTTATGATATAAAGTATTTAAATTAAATAATAAAAAATAAATTCATAACTTTGTGATGTTGACAATTTATATTATTACTATGTTTTAGATATCTTTAAGTGGGATATTTGTAAAAAATTGTGGCACAAATTCAATAAACATCATCTCCTTGAGTTTTGAATGACTTTTATAATGATATCATGATATGTATTTATATATTTTATCTCATGATGAAAATTGTGGTACTATTTTTTTTTTGTTTTTTTTGTTTTTATTAATGTTGAGATGATGTTTTCTTAATAATGTTAAATGTATAATAGCAATCATGATGAATATTGCATAAAAACATAAATAATATTGAATTTTTGAGTAGTTTTATTTAAAATAAAAATTGTCTGCATAAAAAAGAATCATTTTAATTTTGGTGAACCAAAATAAAATAAAGTTGCTAAGACCTTCTTGAAATTGATGCCAATAGTGATTTCAAAAACCTTTATTGACACTTGCAAAATGTGTGCCCCACCCGAAACACTCAGCACAATAAGTCAATAACTTACTTTGCCTTTATTCATTCTATGACATCATGTAAGTTTGGTGTCATAACCCATAGGAACTCATTAGGACTTTGCGTGCATTGAGGAGAGAGAAAGAAAGCGAAGAGAGTGGAGAGGAAAAAAAACAAAAAAAGATAATATAGGAGTAATCCACTTGTAGGGTGCTTCAAAACAATATAATAATTAAAAAACAAAATACAAATAAATAAAATAACATACTAAAACAAACTTCACTATAAATAAATAAAAATAATTCATAAGTCTCAACATATAATTTTGTAGGGAACTCCATTTCTATTATTCTCAAAATATGTAATCATTTTACTATTATGTGATACTTGGGCGATACTTCATTAGGAATGAAACTAGGTCAACTCCCTCATAATTTATAATTGTATAATACTTTTTTAAAATGTAAAATTGGCAATTATTTTACATGTGATTATTTGATTGTAATTTGTTTATGTATAATTATCCTAGTTTATTTTGATCATATCATACTTGTATTATATCTTTATTACCGAGAGATTTTTTTTTAATGTTTAATGTTGTGTATGTTGTTGATCTCTCCATTCAATTTTTTTCTTTTTTTCAACTTTTGGATAATTTAGCTAGTGAAAATTCAAAAGTGGATTGGAGGAACTCATTTTACTTGAATTTGATTGCTCATACTTCATTCACCATTACTGTTGCAATATGTAGGCTTGTTCTTCTATTCCCTCATTCCTCATATTGCTTGTATGTGTTCCTTGCTCCTTTGAATGCAAGATACACACTTTGATTTAATCTGTCCGCTGTTTTTTTTTTTTTGTGGCTCATTTGTTCATGTTCACCCTTTATTAATAGGCGTCTAGCTGGTAATATCTCATTATCAAATTACTGAAACTAAATGTGTCTGTTCTAATTCTCATTTGTGTAAATAGTGATGTGTATGTTTGTTTGTAATCTAAGTAAACAAGTAAAAATAATATCTAGTGAGCAAGGCTCCCGCTTTGCTTGGAATTTGGATGATTTTCATATCTCAATAGTCTAATTCTCAAAAATTAAACAAGTTATATCTGATAAGTCTCAAACCTAAGGCATTTCATCCTTGGATGTATGTCCCAAACCTAAGATGTTTGTTTGTAATCTAAGTATAAAACATAAATTAAATAGTTTTGAAAATTCTTTGTTCGGCAAGTACTTCATTGGAGTAGTAATATGTTTGGTTTTCATGCCATTGCTTTATTGTAGAATTTCTCTTTTTGTAATTTCACATATATCAAGTGTTGCACAATCATCAGGCTAAAAAAGATTTACCATTGACATCCATATATAAAGTACTAGCCACATATGTGTACATTGATACTTTGTTTGAAATGAATTTGTTTTTGTAATTTGCTGGTATGAGGTCATTAATGATGAGGTATGTTTGATAGAATGCAATTTATTTCCATATTAAAGAAATAATAGTTGTAAATAATATTAGCTTCATTTGAAGGAAGAAATGTAGGAAATGAAAGAAGTGAATGATGAGATGAAAGAAATTATGAATGCAATGCAACACCTTATATCCTACATGGGGTCATAGTTAGAGGCCTCAACGCGATAGATAGCATACCGAGTTCCAGCAGAGAAATCACACATGATAGGCTTGCACAAATACACCAGCTAATAATAAGAATGATGATTTAGGTTTAAATGATTACATATATATGATATGTTTTTGTTTTAACTATGTAACTATTTTATTAGAATAATATCTGAACTGCTTTTTCTTTTTGTTAATTATAAAAAATGGTTTATATTACATGTTTTTATTCAAATTAATATAAAAATTTAAAAATATTCAATAAATTTTTTTTTGTAAATAAAATAAATTTGTGAAAATAGTTTTGGAATGAAATTAGCTAGGGATTTTTCCTTCACTAATTTAGCTACGAAATTTTTTGTGTATATTCAGTCGAAACATATTAATTACTACTCTTAATTACAATCAAAATTAGCATGATAAAAAATATAATTAGCTAAGAAATTTATGTCGTTCAAATATTTGCTAAGAAATTTTTTTTTCTCGTTAATAATTTGCGATGAGCACTTTAGTTTGAGATAATTTCCATCATAAATCTATGGTAAACTCGTCATTTTTATATTTTAGCTATTATATTTTAGCAATGGAATAAGTCCAAATAGCAATGGAAATTTACCTAGCTATTTTGGTATTTTTTGTATTGATGCATCCATTGACGATCAAATCGTATAATATTTTCCATTCCTATAATACAAGATATAAATTTTTTTTTAATTATAATAATATTGATAGAGATCTATTTGTAATAAATATGTAATATTTTATTGATATTACATAAATTTAACAAATAAGTTGCAGTAAAATCATTATCAGATAATTTTGGATTAAAATTAGATAAGGCAGGTTTTTCCAATGTCCTGTATATTTATTAAAAGATTGTGTGTTATTTGTTTTATTACACCTTTAGTGAAATGTAGATCTAGTAATTATATAAATTTTTAAATGAGCTTATAATTTTTTTTAGTTTTATAATTTTTCATTACATTTCACTATTCCAATTGCATACTCTCATATTTTTTTTTCATTTTTATTGTTATTACAAATAAACTTTTAGTATTTGTTATAATAATTATAATTTGTTTATTCTTAAGGTTGCACCATTACAATGAGTTATTCTTTTAAAAATTATTAAATTTCATGTAATCCTAGTAAGGAAACAAAATACAAATTAATTATAATGATCACAATAAAAGGTTAATAACAAAATGCACAAAAAATCAATTTCTAAATTTGGTTACATCTAATTTTTTATAATCCATGTATGAGAAAAAAATATAAAATATATAATTTATTAATTATAATTATAATCATTTAATAAAATAATAAGATAGAATCCAATGTGAATGTTAAAATTAAAAAGAAATTAAACGTAACATCCAAATGTACAAATATACTTATGTTCGAATACCATATACATGGGCTAAAATGAAAATTATAATTTCATACCTCAATTAGATTAAATACATGTTGATCAATATATGGATGATATGCAATTAACAAATGATTCATAGGAAATCATTATCAAATTGAAAAATCCCCAAAACCTAAGAATGTTCGAAGTTCTTCGATAAATTAATTATAATAAATTAGTGACGGAATTTAACCATGGAATATAATTCCATTTCTAAATTCTTTTTAATGATATAGAAACGGATATTCATGTCATTTATCGTTTAGTGATGAAAATTATTTTCGTAGCTAAATATAGAAATGAATATGCAATTTGTTTCTAATAATACATGGATACATAAGTTTTCATCACTAAATGAAACACAAGTATATCTGTATCCTAATTCGAATTGCAATTAGGAAAGGATTTAAAAAATTCATGAAAAATTGTCACTGATTAGTGATGGAAATTTTGTCCGTCTCTAGTTTTTTCAGGTTTTGTCATCCATTTTTAATTGTTTCATTTCCGTTCCCAATTTTATAAACAAAATTGGACATTTCTATTTTTTTTTCTAATTGTTTTTTTCTTGTAGTGATACGTGCAATGTGGTAGATATTTATGTATTTGTCTGTGTGTGTGTGTGTACGACATTATACATGACAATATATATACTTATATACTATTCTTTATATAAAGAAATGTATGCATTGATAAACCACTATATATCCATATATTATATTATATATACATGTACATACATGTATACTTTTAAACATTTCTACATACTACGATATACATATATGTATGTACTCATGTAAACATGTGTACTACAATAGATATGTACGTGATTATGTATCTGTGTATATTTATGTGTGTGTGTGTGTGTGTGTGTGTATACACTACAAGAAAGAAGCAAATTAAAAATTGTCAAATCCATTTATAATTACATCGCAAATTGAAATTAGTGACCTAAATAGAAATGAAATATCTTCATTTCTAAAAGGATCAATTCTAAATTTTAGAAATAGAAATTGCCTAGGCATTTCTAATATTTGCAATAAAAATTTGATGTTTCTAAATATAGTGACAAAAACAAGATCTCATTTTTAGTTTCTATTCTGATACTGAAATAGTGACATAATAGAAATGCAAATTCCATTTCAAAATTAGAAATGAAATTGAAACATCATATTCCATTTCTATTTTATGCAACAGGAATATTTTTCATTTGTTATAGTTTCTGTATGTTGTATATAATATACACATATATACATAAATCATACGCCCTGAAATGTATTTTATACTTGCACATTATTCATCCAATTATATTCACATAATAACCACTAAAAAATATAACATCAAACAATAAATATGTATGTTCAACCATCTTAGTACATATATATTGCATTAAAAAACAAGAGCATTAAAAAAAAGTCTAACATAACAAATTTTCTTGCAAAATTGCAATAATACAACATAACAAATATCTACAAATCATTATCGAGATGAGTATTTTCCTATGAAAATATATTATTGGAATTGGAAGATAAAAATTAAAAGCTCCAAATAGAACCTTGATAAAATATATAAGCATAGATATCCAAACTGTACATTCGCCATTTTTTTGGCTCCACTCCAATAACCCGAAGGAAAATATCAATAATATTAATTTGTAGAGTTTATGTAGAAGGATTTGTTGATTGTGAAGTATTGGAAATCATATTCTCCACAACTTCCTATAATTATTATAATACAACTTAACTTATCAATACTATATCCATATAAGATTTATACCAATATATCAAACTATCAACTCCCTACTAAAAATAAATATATAAATGATTTGAGTCATTATATTTAAGGAGTCCATATAAAATAATCCATCAATAATGGTAGAAAAAAATATTTGACTTTGGATATTAATTCATATAAGTGTAAACAAAATATTTTTTTTACGATTTATTGTTTTATATATTGCAATTTACATAAGATACTGAAAGTATAAATTGAGAAACTTACATTATTATTATTTGACTACTTGTCTATAAATGATCCATCATTCTTCTTATGTATTTGCTTGAAAACCCCAAATAGTATTGGTGAATATCCTAACTTAACCTCCTACAAATATATAATATTTACTAATGATGTACATAATATATTATCATAAATTTAGTATCATTTAAATTTATAAAGTTAAAATCATAATAAATTAGGAAAAAAAAATTTACCAAATCTATTAGATGTTGATAGGTCATCGTTGAACCTCCAATATATTTGAAAGGTCATAATCATTTAACTGCTTTATTTAATAGATGATTTTGTGATACTCTCTATAACAAGAACGTAACTCCTCACTATTTTAGTATTCCCACTATTTTTGCCAAACATCAAGGGGAACATTATTTGGCTTTGCTTTTTTACCATACTTTTTCTCTATTTTCCAAGCTTGTCATTGTATTTGACACTAGCCATATGTTTCCATGTATCTTTCATATAGATCAACAAAGTGTTATTCTATTTATATTTTTTCTACAAAAAACAAAAAAAAAACAATAATACATTATGATGCATTCCTTTTTATAGAATTTAATAAATGAAACTTCATATATTAGTAAATGCAATAAAATTATACTTCAAATTATTCTCAATAATATTCTTTCATATATGGGGGCACTGTACTCCACTTTATACCCTCCACAACTAGATTTTCCTTAAAAATCTTCTCGATTGTATGAGAATTAGAAGGAATAAACCTATAGGAAATTTAACATTATCACATATATATTCATATAAAAGAAATACACCTATATTTATGTTGCTAAGTTAATGTTTTCTTCATTATATTATTTATCTAAAATTTTATTACGCAAATATTTTTTTAAGTTTCATGATAATGTTGGATCAGTAACAACATCATAATTAGTTATTAATTAAAATTATCATTTTTAAACATAATAATTTATTTATATTTTCATACATAGCTCTAATTTAATTTTGTTACAAACAAAAACGAATAAAGAATTATAATGCATTAATGTAGTAACATTTTGAAAGGTACATACTATTTATTATGAATAGTAGGCTGAATAAAGATTTAATCATAACTTTGCATGGAGATAATAGATTATGAATATCAAGTCATTATCGATGCTACAATAACAACACATGTATCTACTAATATAGGTCGGATATAGTTAATAATACCATCTAGTATTGAATGAGATGAATAAAAAATATCAGTGGCAGAAAATATGTATTTCTCAAGATGAGGCGATGTTAACATATCCTTTTTATGTATAAATGAATGCAGAGAAACCTTTGTAGTGTTATTGTCTCTGAATAAATGTTGAATTCCTCCTCTATGAACTGTTAGTTGACTTCATCCTCCCCTCCTCACGGATTGAGATTCTCGACTACTTGAATTTTCACCTCTCATACCTAATTCAAGATTTATAAACATCTAAATATTTACATATAATAACATATAATGAATATGTCATACTAACAAAACATAATGAGAAATACATTGATATTTATAATTGTGTAAAAAAATATTTAATACCCAAATTATAATAGTTACAAAATAAGCAACACAACATAATATCGAGGTCAATAAATATTTACTCATCATCCAAATTTTATAACAAATTATCTCAATTTACATTTTCATCATCATTTGATTGCACAATTAATTCTTCCTCATTGTCTTCTTTAACACGTGCATCATTAATATACAAATAGTTTCCATCTTCGCCAACTAATATTTCTAGTCCATCATCAGCCATAGAATGATTGAATTAAGTTTGATACGATTCTCTTGGAATGCAAGTAAATGCAATAGTATCACGATAACATCCTTTTCAATAAATTTAATAGTTTATTTAGATTTTATTTTATAAATTGCCACCAGTAACAAGTATTTCTTATTGTGGTTGTATAAATGGTGTAACATACTTATTTTGCTTTCATTAAAAGAATGAATAGCTCATACTTTTGATAATGTCTCTTGTGGTATATATCCACAAGGTTGTATTGATTATAAATTCTTTTGCATGAATTTGGAATAGGATCAAACTATTCATACTTAAACATAATTATTCTCTTAATTGGTAAAACATGTTACTTTAAGTATAGAATTTCAATCAAGTGACCATAAAAGTCAATATTAGATGTAGTAGAGTTAGATCACTCAATTCATACACTACTATTCTTTGCAATTTTATTTGAACTATGTTTCTAAAGTATGAAATTTGTATCTATTTACACAATATATGAGATACGTCTGTAAACTTTTTAATAACTTTTTTGCAATATCATTTATTTGTATGTTACATAAATTTGATTATCATTTATTTGTCTGTTACATAAATTTGATGATGAAAATTTTACCTAAAAAATAAAATGAAATAAATTAAAATAAAATTATACTTATAATAATACTGCACTTTTTTTACAATAAAAATAATAAATTAAATACTAACAAATTTTTCAAACCCAAATGTGAAATTTTGTCAAGCTTTGCATCATTAGAAGCATCATCAATGTGTGGTTATTTTTTCCTTATAATCTTGAATAAATTCTACCAAAACATATTAAAGTAATTTTGAATATTTAAAAAGGTATATCACATACTATGAAAATCTAAATAGTAATGTAAAATAATTATAAAGCTTACTAAAAATAAGGCATATCTTTTTCACAGTTTAATAAGATATATGTGTGTACAACATGATATTCTTGGTTATTTAAAAAATATCTTAATTTTTCTCTACATACAATCGCCCCATATGGGTAAAAATAAAAAGCATATCAATTCATTATGATCCATCCCCATACTATAATCATTATTTAGTAATATTTTGTAATGTGAATTATATTCTTGTGGTCAAAAGTAATGCGTACAAAATATCGAAACTTATTCAACCAAGTAGGCCTTGCATATTGATCCTTCAACTTTGACTTTATTTGGAATATTATTTTTTAATCTAAAAAATATTTTTAGTTGAATAAAATTTATTCATCAGATACATTTATATTTTTGGATGGACTTATAAAAATTATAAAACTTCTCAAATAGATATATCCATTTGTATTACACAAGGCATGCTATCATGGATTCATAAGGCAAGTTGATATGTAGATGTTTCATGGAGTCGAATATGCTAAAAGGAATAATACAGTCAAATCTGCATATAATTATGAGTATATCATGTTGTAATTGCTATGTGTATTCCTTTGTTATGACATTATAAATGAGATTCATTAAAAATATGTATTTTAATCAATACTTCTCAAATATTTTATTGTAGCAATTTTTGAAATGTTATGGGTATTAATATTCTTCTCTACATAACGACATGATATTCATGAATTTTTATCCTGAATAACTAATAAGCTTCTTTATATCAAAACATATTTTTATATTAGATGCATATCCTTTAGGAAACCAGAGCACTATCAGCCATTTGTACAAATTTTTTTTTGCATCCTTGTCAAGACTGTAATAAGACTTATCAAATTTATTCATTGATTCATCATAATGTAACTATAGACATGAATAAAACTCTTTTAAATTCTCCTTTGATTAGGTATTGCATGATATGTTTCCTTCTACATTTATAATAGTTCTAAAACTATTATCAATAAAATTATTCTTAGTATGCATCATATCTAAGTTGTGTCTAATTAGGTTGGTTTTCTAATAAGGAAAATCTCAAAAGATACTTTATTTCTTCCAACCATAGTGACACTTTTTCAAAATTCGTGCAATAATTAATGTAGTTAACATCAATTCCTATAATATATTTAAAACCATATCTTTCAATTACCTCTAATATTTTTATAATTAACCTCAAAGGTATTACACTTTTTATAACTATCAGCCCTTTCCAAAATGCATTTTTATTCCTCTAAAATGGATGTTCCATTAGTAAGAACATATGATGGTTATCAAACCAATAAATCTTTTCACATTTCATCAGAGAAAATGCATTAGAGTTTTCCATGTAGTAAAGATAATCTAATTTTCTTACAGTACTTCATCCTTATAACATAGAAAAAACTAAAAAATTACTTATAGTTTACATAAGTAATGCTCACATTTGGAAGTTATGATTTGCAGATATATCATAAGTTTCCATACCCAGCTCCCACTAATTTTTTAGCTCCACAATAATGGATTGCAAAAAAATATTCAACTTTTCTTTTGGGTTTCTTGGACCATACACAAAAACATACAAAAATATATACAAATCTTTCAAGCATATAAATGGTAGTAAATTATATGGTATAATAATCATTAACCAATAAGAGTATAATTGCTCTATTTATTCAGCTGAAATCTATTCGTTCATACTTAATTTATATTTTAACATTCATCTACAAAAGATGAATGAATATCATTAAAATATTTTCGAGATGGAGAATACAGGTATACTGCATTATGCCTTATTTAGTAATATGCTTTTTGTGGCAACTTATGTTAATAGTAGTGGTTTTAGACGCAAATAATCTTTTTAGATGAGAAATCAATAAAAAATAATATATCTTTTTATGAGAAATATTTATTTTTTGCCTTTACATTTAGTATGTCTTATGTGACGGGGATAATTATAGAAATTACATGCAATTATTTCATTATCTTCCTCCCAATATATCATGTTATCATCAATGAAATAATGAATTTGTTCTATTTTTTTTTTAAATTTAGAGACCAACTTATAATTGTTTTTTAAAATTTTGGTCCTTAAAACATAATTTTTTTTAATATTTTTTTAAAAGATTTAGCATTAGGTTAATTGGAATTTGACTGGAAGTTTTTTAAATCCAATATGATTTTTTTAATCTAGAAATTTATAATATATATATTTTAATGTATTAAAACATAAATATTTTTTTAGTACATTGATTAATTTATTAATGTATTAAAATTTATTTTTTATACATTAAATGCATTTAAAAGACAATTTTAACCCCATTATTATTTAACGGAGAAAAGAATAAAATTCATTGTTTGTTTTTTTAAATGCACTACAATCCGGTGTGAATAAAATGTGGGATGAGTTTTTTTTTTTTTCAATCGACATAGAAGGAAATAAGGTAAAAATTATAAAGATTTAATTAAATATTTATGTTATGAGGCATAGCTTAATTTTTTTTATGTGGTAACCAAATTAAAATATTTTTAATTTTGGTCCCTAAAGCATAATTATTATTTTTGAATATTAATTTAAAATTTATAGCATTATATTAATTGGAATTTGACTATAAATTCTTTTAATATAATTCGAGTTTTTTTTAATATAGAAATTTATAATTTATATATTTTATTGTATTAAAATATAAAATATTCATTATTTATCAAAAAATAAAAAATACACTCGACTTGCACAGTACACTCATGCCTTACCAGATAATGTTAATACTTGAAAGTCAAAACCACGTCCGACGCCTAGTCCCACCAGATCTCCGTTCAATGTTCATGTCAAGCATCCGCTCGTCCGGGCAATTAATTGCTAGCTTGCCACGGAACTGGTAATTCTTTCGTGGTGTGCTCATCCCACTTGATTGCAATTCTGCTCCTTCGTATTTGCTCTTTTAATGCTCTTCCTGTTCCTCCCTACTATTATTCTTCACGTCACGTCGAGGCCGGAGCGCTGATCTGATTTTTAGAGTCTGAGGTAAGCTTTGTTTTTTTATCACTACTCATCGAAGAGACCGCTGCGTTGCATGTAGGTATCACATTGATTATACAAATACGTTATTTTCTTCTAATTCTCGTTCGTTCATCATCCATCTGATCATTATTTTTTGGATGCCTTTTTTCAATCGAAACTTGTTTTATTATTGTTAAATACTTGTATTTGTTTTTGTTCTTGTGTGTTTTATTTGTGATATTTGTAGCTTTTTCTTGTTTGGTGCTCATGCCGATGACGGTGAAAGGGAACGATACTGCGCAATACCTTATGCCGGATAGGTGATTGCAGTTAATGTCAGAATATTATGCTTTTTTGGACAAACAATCCCAACAACTTTTGAGCGTGTTGACAACAAAATATTCATCACAAATAATGTTCCTCAATGAGAATTAAATAATGATTGTCTGTTTACACTTTAAATTTTAGTTGGAAAATTTAGCCTTCGGACAGAAAAATGTTAGTTTTTCATTATTATCTTGTTCTAAAACACTTGACTGAAAAATGTTGAATTTTGGACACCAGAGCAATAATGAATGAACGAACGATGAGTCTAATAAATTAATAAAAAAACAATATTTAAATAATAAAATTTGTCAAGTTCTTTGTTGGGTGACATGGATTAATGTAACTGGAGTCGTGTGATTATTGGGATCTCAAGAATAATTATATATAATAACAAATAAATTAATTATGCTCTCTTCTAGAAAAGTGTAAAATATCAAAATAATTGATCATAGTTGATATGAAGATGTGAAATATAATAATTAATAAAGATCAAATTAATAGGATTAATGATTTGCTTGACAATTTTTGAAATAAAAATTAGGAAAATGATATTTCAAATTGTTTGATTATGCCTATAAATTTTTTTTTGAATGTGCTGGTTTATGAAAATGAAGGTGTAAGACTTGATAGAACAAAAAAAACATATTTTGATTTAGATAATGGCTATCAACATGATGGTCTACTCACTTGCCTTCATAGATTCTTTGCTAAAATAGATTCAAATAAGAGATTTTTTTTGGGTGCAAAACTAATAATTTGTTTTTATTATTTTGATATTTAGTATCTGTTAATTTATTTTATTTTTTTACTTAGTTAAAGTATGTATATATAGTTGAAATTTTTGGATTTTAGAATGTAATAAAAACTTTACTTTTACTACTCTCTTATATCATCTCTCTCACCTCCTCGTTCTTTTCATTTTGTTTAAAATCTTAATTGGGATGAACATGAATATTTTTTTAATGTAAGGGGTGGCACCCTTGTTGCTGGTGTTGTGAAACACTAAAATAGTGGACAATGGGCTTGTGATGGTGATCATTGGATGTGGGATGGTGGCCAGTTGATGTGTGATGGTGGCGAATCGATGTGTGATGGTGGCGAATCGATGTGTGATAGCGGCGAATCGATGTGTGATGGTGGAAAATCGATGTGTGATGGTGGAAAATCGATGTGCAAATTGATGTGTGATGGTGGCGAATCGATGTGCAAATTGATGTGTGATGGTGGCGAATCGATGTGCAAATTGATGTGTGATGGTGGCGAATCGATGTGCAAATTGATGTGTGATGGTGGTTTCATTGTGATTTTGCATGTCTATGATGGTTTTAATGGTGGCTCTTTTAGTATTTGGTGTTGTGCTGCTGGCATGGTATATTTCTGTTTTGTGGTGTGGTCTGTTACCGTGCTATGGTGTTTTGTGGTAATGTGTGGTCCACAAAAAATATTTGTTGATATTGTGGTGCAGGTCTAAGAACTCTTAGATTGTGGTAGGATGTTGCGAGCCACTAGCAAATTTTGCATGGCCCCAGCATTAGGCATGTGAAGTGCCAGGCGTTGTACAGTTGAACCATGGCTAGTTTTGGTACATGCTAACAGATGATTTTGGCTTGGTTTCGATTCGACCTAACTTGACTTGATCACCATTTATTTCTTAAAAAAATAGCTTGTGGGTTTTACTCCCCAACTTGGGTTGTATTTTTGGCCAACCTAAGGCTATATTCAAGCAAGTTTCATCACTTGAGGAAAATTTGGCTTTTGTGAGTTGGTTTCATAGGTCATTCTATGCCACATCCATTTGTGGTACCTAGGTCAGACCCCATCTGTCATCCCATTTGCTATGTTTTTTTGTTGGACTTGCTTGTTTTATGTACGGGTCTTGTTGTTTTGGGCCATCCAGTTGACCCATCAGAACAACTATTTGAAGGAGTTCAATTTTCTAGTGTATCTCTTGTTGAAAATGTCGGTCGTAATTGGCTTCTAGTGTAATTATTGTGAATAATTTAATAAAATTTGAAGGTGGTCATCATTGTGGGATATTCTGGTGTTGATTTGATGCTTGGACTATTAATTGTAAGATGTCTATTAGATGAACTACATGAGGTAAAATTAATGATTGGCTGGTGATCATTACATGATCACTAGTTCATTTATGATAAGTGTTTGATTTAAGTAGGTATAATATATTTGTTTATATCACAAGTATAATAATATTTGAAACTTAGCTATGATTGTCAATTTATTCATTTGAGGCTATTCATCATGTGATATGGATATAATTACATGAGGATGATATATGTGTTGACATATTTGATTGTAATGTCATTAAGTGATTAGTTTTGTAATATTTGATATTTGTGTTCATTTATCACGTGATATATCATTTTTCTGATATTAATCTTTAATGAGAGGAGATTTCTAATTTTACATGTGCTTTATTAGAGGATGATTTAGTTGTGTACATCAATGCCAAAATTGAGTAGAGTTGGGATCTTTATTTTGAGAATAACATTGATTTTTTCACATGTAACAATGAGAGCCGCCTGATTCGTCTAAGAGAGATGAAACTAGCATTGATTTTTTTTTTGTGAAGTTATGACACATTCATGAGACATGTTTGACATTATGTTATGTCATGTGAATGATGTTTCAAGGATCATAAGTTATAAAATAGTCTATTATATTCTCTTAGGCTAAATCATTTGCATATACACCTATTAGTTTTGTTAACTTTTTAAAGAGTTTTTAAAATTTTATTTTTAGAGCATTGTTGACTCTATCTGAAATACTCATGTTTTTATGGTATTTTCTTTTTATACTTATATTGTTGGCTTTGGGGTTATAGATTTAGGAACTAATATTCATGCAACAAGTGTTTATATAATTTTAATTTATTTTTCCGAGTCAATTTTTGATGTTGTGCCCATTGACATAATTGTATTGGCTATGAGATCTTATAAAGTTATTGAGTTTTTTTTTAAATAATTTTTTTTGTATATGATCTTTATTATAATTTATTTTTAATTAGTTATTTTGTAAAAATAATATTATTAATTTGTTGGTATTATTGTGTAGAATTCATTAACTAGATGAGACTTTATTAGTGATTAAGTAAAATAAATTATACTTATTTTTCTTGACTAATAATGGACCCAAGTCATTGTTTATTATTAATCAATTGATCACATGCTTTTTGTTTGAATATTTATCGTTGGATAATCACAAGATTTTAGAGCAAAATATTAAATGGCTAATTTTTATTCATCACAAGCTATATTAATTAAGATAGTATATTATAGTTAAGATTATACTTATCAGACATATGATAGCGTATTATATTTTATTATATTTATTAATAATTATATTAGATATATCAATTATTTATTTTTAATGAAAAATCTTAATTTTCTTTATTTTAATTAAGTTTTATGAAAGTATAAAAATATGATTTGATTATGATATTAAAATATTAAAAAAAATATTATTTATTATTATATTTTTCATTAATTTTATATTTTTTTAAGAATAATAATATGACTCATTAGATATCTAATATTGATATTTTTGTATAAATTTTGGATAGGTTAAAGTAATAATTAATATTTGATTGAGATGATTATTATATTTTTATTATGTAGAAATATTTCTAGGTATTTTTGGAGAGATATTATACTAATTAGTAATTTCATAATTGATTGAATATAATCTCTATTTTCTAAGGTCATATTTTATATCATATTTCATATTTAAAAGATATTTTTTTATTTTCATTCTTAAGTTTTTTGTGTGTATTAATATCATTCAAGATTTTTTTTAGGTAGAGAGATGATGCCTATTCGTGATATTAAACGTACCTTTCATCGAGTATTCTAGTACTCAAAATTGGCACTTTCACTCATCGATGATAATGGTGATCGTTATTTGTATTGTCGTGATATTTTTGAGTGTAAGTTTTTATTAAGAATCTAATTTAAGGAAATACACTTTTAGACAACATAATGATATGTAATCATTCTTTTGTCCAGTTGTTGCTTGTTGTAGAGTGAAAAGTAATCTAACTCTCATACTTGATATTTTTAGCATAATTAATTTTGAACAGAGGCGTAATATATCTTTTGGAGTTAATTGTGAGTGACCCATAGGGCACAAAATACTAGTCTTCCTAGGAAGGAGAGAAAAATAATGAGACAAGCTGATCTTATTTTCAAGATAAAATAATAAAAATGCCATTGGGATGTTTGCACATGACACCTTTACTTGAGTTGTTTTATAAGAAAGGATTTGCTTAGGTGTAATTTATTGATGCATATTTTTTATTTTGTCTTGTGACTTGTATCAAGACTAAGTGTGCTATTAATTATTATTGGTTTCTCTTAGTCATTATTATTCTTTGTTGGGTCTCTAACTAAATATCACCTCAAAAACTTCATGTGTAATAGCTTTCTTTTTAATTTTGTATCACATAGTACTTGCTTCTTTTTTAGGTTTATTTGAGTCTGTTTTCATTATTTTAGTATTTGAAAACCTTCACTGATCTATGTGATCAGGATAGGCAAAACCTATGATAGTCAAATATACAAAAGCTATTGTTACAATTTTTTTTTTTTTTACTATGGATAAACTATTTTTTTTTTTTTTGCAATTTTAAATGGTACTGGTGACAGTGATTGATTTTGATTCCTTAATTGATTAAATTGATTTTTCAAAGTGATCTAAGTCACTTTTATTTTATTTGTTTGCTATATTATAAACTGAGAGACTTAGGATTTGAATGCAACTTTTGCTTAGTGTATTCTAAATTGCAAACGGTGTTGCAGGAATCCTTTTGACGTGAATTTGGCTGTTGAAGAACAGATTTGAAATGGAATCTGAGTACTCTATGCCCTAGTCTAGCATGTTCTACTGTTTGGGAGTTGTATGAGCTGCTTGATGCCAAGAAAGAAAATGTTACACACTAAAGACACTCTTTCCTGTTTAACATGTTTGTTAAATCCTTTTTGGAATTATGACCACCAAAGTATCATCTTCTGTGGAATTCTGGCTGTTTTGGCTAAAAAGCATCTGGTGCTTGAATTTCACCTCCGACCTCCCAATAGTGGTCTGGGGTTTGAGATTCGAACATACGAGGGAAATTTACTTCATGTGAGATTGTCTCTATGTAATGAAATTGTTTGGTTTACTTTTTTTTTTTGCAATTTAGAGTCCATTGATCTTGAGAATTGTATTGATTATTGGCAGGAATGTTATTGACATAGAGAAGTCACAAACTTATAGATGTGGAATAACCGCTCAGTTATTTGTCCAGCAGAGGTTTGACTGATTAGGTCTTCATCAACATAGTGATGTGTTCATGCAAGTGATGAATTTTGGGCATGTACTTCTCATGCACAAATATTCATAATTCATTAGTTAAGTGCATGTAAGGGGTATGATACATGCATGAGTCACAACTTCCTTGAATGCTGATCGGCACGTGGCAAACGGCATATTTTGATGTCTTGATAATCATCAGGTTACCCTTGGGTTCTCCGTGTTCTCAATGACAAACTTTCTATGAAATCCATGATTTTTTTTTGTGGCAGAATAGTTCATTTGTATATGCTATCAGATCAGTGTCAAAGAGCCTTAAGGATACACTAGTTTCTTTGTGAGTGTTGGTGCAATTTCTATGTGGTAATGATGTTTGTGGAGGTGAAATGGTTATCTTCTTATGCTGCGTGAACCTGGTCTTTTTGTGACATGTTACTTGATTGAGAGGAGTGTGTTGCTGTTTCCTTCACTTGAGGACGATTTTGGTTGGCCTAGTTATGTTTTTTGTTCTTTCTTCTTCTAGCTACACTCATAATTGTTTGCTGTGAAGAAAATCATGGGTGAATTGATAAATGAAAAAAATTTAAAGGCCCTCTTAGCCACCTTGCATAAGATCAAGCAAGATGCCTTCCATGGGTTTATTAGTCTAGACTATTTTTTATTCTAAAAAAGTTTTTTAAAGAACATTTTATAAATTTTTAGTATTATTTTACAAATTGTTTTTCATCAACTTTAGCTTTTATACAAAGGAAAATAATTTTGTTATTATAAATTGTTTTTGTTTTTTTTTTAAATAAATAATTTTGAAATAAGAATTGGAAATCCAATAGAGGAAAGATATTTATGTTCATACTTTTGAATCATTTTTTCAAGAGTATAATGATTTCAGAGTTAAGTTTTCAATATTCACTTTCTTGAAGAAATTCTAAGAAAGTGAATCTTAATAAAAATTTGAAGTTAAAAGTTATTAGACGTTATGTCTTGGTGTGATGAAAAGTGTCTTTCTCCAAGTTTCAATTTTGAGATTCATCAAAAATAATTTTTTTGATTTCTAGAGATAATGCTGTTGAAATATTAATTTTTCATAGATCTCATGTTAAGAGGGTGCCCTTACACTAAATTTGATTTCTATGAATTGTGATTTGAAAATCAAGAAGAGAGCCAATTAAGATTCATGATAAAATTTTTTTTCAGTGACCTAATGTAAATGATAATTTTTTTTTCATGCATATTTTATAAAAAATCACTAAAAGACTTAAATATTTTATTAAGAATTTATAAATGATAGAAAATATTTAAAATTTAAAATATAAATTTTAAAAGGCATGCTACATGTTTAGCATGTAAAGGTGTACTTGAACTTGAGTACCTCACTTAAAGCCAGGCGAGGCTCATTTAGAAATGCATGCCTCATGTCCAACACTTTTTCCTAGACAAGAAATTATTGGACCACTCTTTGTTTTTAAATATTATTTTTTAAAAATTCTATTTCAGCATTTTTTAGAAAATATTTTTTATGAAAAAATTATTTTTACTATGATAAGTAAGAGATAACAATTATTTAAAGTTATGCATTTCTTGTAATTATATTATTTTTTCTTCTACTTTTTAAATAATCTAAGATTTTCCAAGAAAGTAAGATAAAGAACCTTTTTTTTTTGTGGATAAAATGTATATATGTTTTAAATTTTTTTTTTGCAAGGGTATAAATCATAATTTAAGTTGAAAGAACATATGATATGTCACGTAAATATTGTGCCAAATGGGATAAGAGATCTAGAGGGGAAATATGATTTGCTACTTTATAAATGATGTAAATTATATTTTATATATTTTTTATAATGATTATTAAGGGAGATATCCATTTGCATGAATAATATTTGCTTGATTAATTTATAAATGATAGTGAATATTCTAAATGATGTGGGTAAGTTAGGAAATTGATGAGTGATTATGTAATTCAAAACAAAATAAAATTTTAAAAATACACTTCAAGAAGACAATTTTAATGATGTCATGTGTAAATATTAAGATTACATGTTTAATCCAAAAATGAATTTTGAAATGAGTGCAAATGAAATATATTGTTCGTAATGGAGGAGAGAGTAACATATTGATAATATCTAATAATAAGTCAAAAAAAGGTCATGTGTTAATTTTTTTGGTGAAAAAATTATGAAGAGAGACATATGTGAGCACAAATAAAATTTTTTAGTGAAAATATGTTTAAGATTAATGGTTGTTAATTTTTTTTTGATGTATTGTATGCATTTTCGAAAATAGATGAATGGTTATTTATGTTGAAGTTATATATTCATCAAATTTATAGAGAATTTGACAAGAGAGGCGCTATCTTACATTATGATGTGAAATTCAAACTTACACTTAACAAAACATACTATTAACTCAAATAATGTAAATTATTTTGCAATATTTCCATTAAAAAATTTGCATGTCTCAAATGCTAAACTCACAGCAAAAGAAGAAAATTTGGGATTCTTCATTTTCCAAGAGTTTTCTTAAAAATATTTGTTATCTTGTCAATGATTATAACACAAAAAGTAACAATTGGACCACTCTAATTTTTTTTTACATAAAATGATTATTTTAATTATTTCATTCGCTTATAGAAAATAAATTTACAAGTAATTTGCCATGCTATCTTGATGTCATAAAAGTGTATCAATAGTCTTTTTTCTTTAAATTAATCTTCTTGAATAAGTTTATGATCTATACAAGCTTACAAGTGGTTGTATGTGATATAAAAATTGTAGTTTGCTTCTTTTTTAAGAACCCAGATTTACTATTAGAAAAATTTAAATTCTAGTAAATTTCAAGTAATATTTGTGTTTGTCTGATTTTTTAAAATAATAGGTCTAGGAGCATGTAGTAATATTAGGTCAAGTGACTGTTAAATTGTTACATTATTTTATTGATTATTTTATATTTGGAGAATTCGATAATAGAACAAATGTCAATAGAAAGATTCAAATTCATATCGAGTAGAGCATGAACTATTGTACTTCACGATAAGCTAAGTTTTGAAAGAATATTTAAAACATATTTTTTATATGAAAAAGATTAAAGTATCTTCTCAGTATACTATATCAATGTTGAGAAAATATGTTAGATGATTGAAACTTTTTGTTTGGAACTTGATCTATATGATTTGCTTTGTTGAGTGATACTTAATTGATTGTTATGTATTTCAATAAAATCAATGTAATGAGGTTGTCATTAATACATACTAATAAAGCTATCTAATATATTTTTTGAAATGTATTAATTAAAATAAGAGTAATTTGATATATAATTTAAGCTAGAAAAATAATTATTGAAGATAACCTATTACATCTTATCCTTAGTGATTTATTTTGGTCTAACATTAATATTTGTAATCTGTAAACTATTCCTGCATGTCCTATAACAAAGAAAATTGAAAATGTGTTATTTTTCAAGATTGCTATAAAGTAAAATATTCTTTATGTTTAATTAACATACAATTTATTTATAAGAAGCAACAAGGGGATGCAAAATTTGATCGAGGACTCAAGGGCATATTGCCTATAAGATAAATAGAGTTGAGTAGTTAATTTCTTTAAGCTAGATTTAATTCCTTTGTTATAGGACTTTTCTTAAGGTGATATGATTTTTTAACAAATTTTTTTTAATAATATATATTAACTTGCATTTTGCAACAAACTTTGTTGGAGGTTTCTGTATAAGTTTATCTATGGGGTCATGAAACATTAAGATATGATAAAAAATTATTAAGAGAATAAAAACTCAAATATATATATTTTATAAAATATGAATAAGAAAGTGTCAATTCTTATATTAGAATGAGTTATCAATACAATAATTTTTTGAATTTTATTATACACAATTAGAAGGATCTAAGTCACTATATTGGACATATTCAATTTATGTTACACCAAAGTCTTTCCTTGGACATGTATGTCAAACATAAAATTTAAGTTAAATTTATTATATTCCTTAATGTGACTTTTTATTTTGCTTATAAGATAATAAGTTTCAAACAATTAATTTTGTAAATATTCTTGCTATAAGATTTTTTTAAACTGATATGCTTTTTAATCATACTTGTTTTTTATAATCTATATTCACTTGTAATTTACAATAAAATTTATTGGAGGCTTATGTATAAGTTTTTAGATTTTATTACTGGTAAATGTATTAACTTATGAGATCTGATAATTGTTAAGATAGAATAAAAAATTGTTGATAGAATAAAAAACTTAGATATATTTTATTAAAAGGTTAATAAGATCTAAGTCATTGTTCAACACTGAATCAATTTTTGTTGATGGTTCACCAAGGTTTTTTTTTGCATGTGTTTGTAGAAGACCCATAACTAGTGATATGATATACGACCCAAATGTTCTTTAGGTTTACTTATGGTTGTAGGAAAAAGAGTATGGTCAATTGATTCTAGTTGAAATTATAATTGTGCACGATGGATCATATCATTCTTGAATTTGTGTAATTGTTATTTGATATTATAAGTCTTCAAGATTATTTTTTTTTCAAAAATAACACATTAGTATGTAAGTGCTTTTCTCATCTTAATATAGTAAGATTTTTGTGTTTTTGAGTATTTGAGTAACCTAGAAAGATACATTTAATGATACAAGTTATAAATATATATAGTTCAATGAGAAGAAATCAAGAACAAAATAAATATATTCAAATATTTCAATATGGATAATCATATATGGAATATAACATGAAAGGTCAAAAGAAATATTATTCTGTATGAGAAACTAAGAGTAATATCACATTTTTATATCTTTTCTCTAGAAATGATCATATGCATTTCTATGATGTATGTGTGCTAACTATCTGTAATAGATGATTGCTATTACAAGTAGTAAAACTATATAGAAAAAAATTATATTCTTTTTTTATTTCTTTTTCAATTCATATCATTGGAGTCCTAGAACTTAATGTCTTATTAACTATTCCATGGATGAAAAGAAGTGAAAAATCCATAAGTACATGTTATAGGATTGCAACTTTAAATTTTAATATTTTCTGAATGATATTTTTACAAATAAATAGAATTTAGTAAAACTAAATAAAATTTTGTTTATTTAAAATAAAGCTGAAGTGAATTGAGAAATATTATTCATAAAGTTGAAAATTAATTTTTAAAATTCATTTTATTAAAATATGTATGATACAATACAAATATCATATTAATATAGAAAATTTTACAAAGAGAGTTTATGATACACTATGATATACAATTATATAATGCATTTCGCCTAAATAAACAAAAAAATATAAATTAATTTCCAACAATATGAATTTAAAAAGAATCAAAAAAATGAAAATACATATTATTGCAATTTATTATATTATTATATTTATTTTTTGCTTTTTATTTTTTGTATCATGTATGGGACCACCCATATTGTAGAATACTCCAATTACAACTAGCTCATTGTACAAGGGTTAGCCTGCTTTTATTACGTTATGTTTTGAGTTTTTAAATTTTTTTATTTCTTTCTCCTACATAAAATTAGGGGGTACCCTAGGGGGAAACCTCAAGGTTGTTGAAATCAAATTGGGTTGTGGCTGATTTTTTAAAAATAATGGTCCACCTTGAGAAGGGGTTGTTGAATTAAAAAAAAAAACCAAAATGACCTGATGACCACTTGACGAGCCAAACACATGGGTCTTGCCTGGCCCGACATGAGGCATAGTTTGTGCCGGCCTTACATTGCACAAACCGTGCTAATGGGTAGCCTAGCTTGACATGAAGCATGGTACTAGAGCGTGCCGTGCCGGGTCGGCACTGCCGAACTTGGCCTCCTTTTGAGCCTCGTGGCCCATTTAACACCTCTAGGTATATTGTGATATGGTTATAGTTTTTTTGAAATACAAAAAAATATTTAAAAAAATTTTTTTTTATAAATATAATTTTTTTCTTTATAAATAGAATAAAAAAAATATATAGATATTTATTCTCAATTTTTTTTCATTTCTCCGACTCAGTTTTTATTGTTTTTGTCTTCTGACTTTCTTTGTAGTGTAATTTTTCTTTAGTATATCACTTTATGATTTAACCATTAGATATACATATACAATATCTTATATTATTTTTTTAATTTTAATTTACATTCAATGCTTGTGCATACAGGAACGAGATAGATGATCTACAATGTTGTGAGTGTATTTGTTAGCCTATGCTATATTGCAAGTTGGTTGCATGAATTCTGGAGGCTAGAATTTATGTCAAAGTGGTATGTGGTACGGTACAAGTTTCTAAATTTTTTTTTTCAGTGCTATTAAGAATTTATTATAATTTTAATTTCATATTTTTTTTAAATAATATAATTAATTACTTAAATATCACATAATGAATTTAATGAAAATGAGTGGGTGGGCCATGGGGGTGTTGAGGGGATGTGGTGGGGGGTGGTGTAGGTGCATGATTATATAAATGGTTCAACTACATGAAAACACAATGTTTTTTGAATAATCCAGGAAACACAATGTAACATTGTTTAGGAAAAATTATTCTCATACAATATTTTTGAAATTATCATGAAAAAATGCTATTACATAATATAGTGTTTCAAAAACATTGTGTTCACGTAACACAATGTTTCAAAAATATTGTGATCACTTAACACTCTGGGGTATTGGGGGCACCTTGTGTCAATCAATCTTTAAAAAATTCTAAGGGGTTAATTAAAATACATAATTATTATTTTTTTATGATACATTATTATGTAATAAAAAGTAATTCAAAGCTTTTAATTAATCAAAAGAATAATTAAGACGATAATGCTTAATTATGGTAGATTTTTCTAGTAGTGATTATATCAATGATAAATAACAGATGAGTCCTATTAAATGATGAGTTATTCATAAAACTCCTACACCAATGCTTCAATCTATTATATTGAAATTGTTTGTATAGTGTTTCAACTATATGAAAACATAATGTTCGTATATTTTTTTTGAAATAATCTAGGAAACACTAATGTAACATTGTTTATGAAACAATATTCTCACATATTATTTTTGAAATTATCATGAAAAAACCATATTACGTAATATAGTATTTCAAAAACAATGCCTTCATGTAACACATTCTTTCAAAAATATTGTGTTCACCTAACACTTTGGGGGTATTGTGAGCACCTTGTGTCAATCAACCTTAAAAAAATTTTAAAAAGTTATTTAAAATACATGATTATTATTTTTTTAGGATACAATATTATATAATAAAATAGTAATTCTAAGTCTTTAATTAATCAATAGAATAATTAAGATGATAATGCTTCATTATGGTAGATTTTTCTAGTAGTGATTATATCAATGATAGGTAATACATAAGTCTTATTAAATGATGGGTTCTTTATAAAACTTATACACCAATGTTTCAATCTATGACATTGAAATTGTTAGGACAATATTGTTTATCTTCATGTTGTGAAAGAAATTAGAGCATATATAATCTCATTTACTTCATGAAGAGAAATAAGTTGACACCACCAATAATAGAGGACTTTATTTATGCCCATAACAATCATTGTCTTCTGTTAAGGAAATCACCAATATATAATGAAGTCGAATTTAAAATGTGATATATTAGAGGAGATGATTTTAACTCAATGAACACAAAATATTGATATTCATGACACCAGAGATATTTCTTTTGATGAACCCAAATTGAAAGTCATTATATTTGATTCATAAGGAAATGCTAGAATTTAGTTTCATTATTACTTATGTCTGTGTATTAATTTTTGTAAAAACAATGTTTGAGTATTTATTGTTTATTATATAAATGTTTTTTAAGGATAATATTTGTAAGGATTATTATTTTTATTTTATTGTATTATGCCATGTCCTTGTCATTTCTGTATCCTTGTATTTTAAAATTTGCATTGACCTCATATTTTGCTGTGTCATATCTCTGTGGCCTTATATGTATTTGTACTTTTTTGGCAGTGAGGTCTTTCATGATGTATCTAATTCAGCTTTGTAAACCACCTTCTATACCATACTGGTGTTGAGAAGAAAAATATGGTCAAATTGATTATTATTATGAGTAGTCAGTATAATGCAGACCTATTTCAAGTCTGCTTATTGTATGATGTTTAGGTCAACGTGTAAGAATAACATAATAAAATTTTATGAATTAGAAAAATAAATAATTATTAACAAATGTAGGAAATTTATAGAGGTGTCAAACGGGCCGGGCCAGCCCGACCCGTTTTTTTAGAGCACGGCCGTGCTTTCGTGCCGGGCCAGGCTCGATCGGGCCAAACCTAGTCGTACGGGCCAAACCAAACCAGGCCGTACAGGAACGGGCCCGGTTTATTTTTTTTTTAAATTTTAAAGTTTAATTTTTTAATTTAAATAAAATATATATTATATTATATATAGAATTATAGATAAAGTATAATATATTAAAATTATAAAATGAAAATTGTTAAAAATTTATTAAATTACAAAGTTTAATTTTTTTTTATAATTTAAAATAAAATTAGTTTATAATTTATTAGAATTAAATTAGAGTTTAAATTTTTTAAATGAAAAATTTTAACAAACAAATTAATTAAACAAAAAAATTTCTTTAAAAAAAGTAAAAAGTCAAAAAAATTAAAGCAAATCAAATGAGAAATGACCAATCAGCCAATAGATACTGAAGGTCCGAACTAAACAAATTCAAGTTTCAACGCAACGTAAAAATAAAACATACAATCAATAAAAAATAAAACATTGAAATTAAAAAGTAGTGGATCATCATCAATCGTCAATCGGCATATTATGAGCATTATCAGCCGCAACATTAAAATTACTATCATATGGATCATCATCATCAGCAATCAACTCCTTCGCTTTCACAGTGGATGTGGATGCAGTCTCTGTCCCAGCTCCAGCACGATCATGGATGCTAAACCTCAAATCCTCACAATCCTTCAAACATGCCAAAGCCTCAATAATATCTGGACGTAATCTCGATCTCCTATCTGAAATCACGTTCACCACAACAGAAAAAGTAGACTTTGATGCTACTCTCGACACCGGAGGAGTTAGTATATCCCGTGCCATTCTAGATAACACGAGAAATATGGACTTATATGATTTTCACCACTGTAATATATCAAGATTCTTAGTATCAGAATGTGATAGGATTAAGCAGTAATTGGTATCTAAGTACCGAGAAAGCTCGCTCCTATGTGATGGTCTACTCAGATATTTCTCCTTTGCTAGCTGAATGAAAAAATCGTCATCTTCGAACAAGGTATCTATGTCCGTAATTACAGTCTCATTACTACCACTACCACCACCATACCTAGTATTGTAGTTTGTGAACATGTAAGTCAACTTCTTGTGAATGAACTATTCAGGTGGGTCTTCTAGGTTCATGCACGAGGAAATGTAAGTCATGGTATTTTATATCTCTTCCACCTTAATCCTAGGGTCCATGCATGCAGCGAGGTAATAAAGAGATGGAATGGTGGACCAGTATTTTAAGTACTTGGTTTTTATCTCTGTAACCATATGGTTAAGTGTTGGGTTAGCTCGATACTTTCTAAACATGTTACTAATGTTGGATATGCACCTGAGTGCAATGCAAGTCGTGGGCGTATAAACAAACGAACACATGTTCGTCGTGCCATAAAAAATCATCAGGAATTTTATTTATGAAATTCTTGAAGCCCAGTCAGTGTCATCAATAATAAGTTCATCACTCTTACTATTGACGTAGTCGGATATCACGTATTCGTATACAACACATGACTCTAATATCAAGTACATGTAATTCCAGTGATGTCTTATATTCGAATGGAATTTCTTCTTCTTAAGATTCGCAGACAAACAGAGACTACCAAACTCTTGTTGTTTGCGAGGAGTGCGAATATATTTTATTGCATTACGTATATTATCCAACCCGGGGGAACACACATTTATTTTCGTTTGAACAATCAGGTTAATCACGTGATATATGCATCTGACATGAAAAATCTTTCTTAATGGTGCGTCTCTAATATTCCTAACAAACATGTTAATCGCTACTCCATTATTAGATGCATTATCGAATGTGACACTAAAAATTTTATTTTTAATTTTATATTTCCTAAAGATTTTCATCATACGCTCAAAAATGATCGGGCCATCATGAGGATGGAGAATCTCAGTGAATTCTAAAATTTTTTTATTCATAGTCCAGTTTGAATCTACATAGTGTCTGGTGAGACGTACATAAGATGATTCATCGTGATTTGTCCAGATATCGGACGTCACGGACACCACTTCACTATATGCCATAAATTTATTAATTATTTTTTATTTTTCTAACTTATACAATTTTAGTATGTCATTCCTAGATGTGGACCTAGGAATCTTATGATAAGTAGGCTGAAAATATGTTTGCATGATGCGCACTATCATTGAATCTTCCAAAAATCTGATCCTAAGATCCATCAATGTGATAAGTCAGGCCATGCTGTCCCTATCCAACTCGCTGGAGTATATGAATGGAGTAAACTTTGAGACTGAACTAGATTCAGTCTCAAAATATGCAGTGCCAAGTTGGGTTTGCCTAGGATCTAATGAACTATGTTTTTTGGTGCATAATTTGGTATGCCTCTTAAGGTGCCTAGTCCCAAACGAACTCTTACAAGTTAAAATTTTCATACAATATTTTCACTATGTTATTTCTTATTTCTCACCCCAATATTTTTTTATTTTATTATATTAAAATGAGTCCAAATTATGGAAGTCTTCCTAGTTTTTTGTTTTTTAGAAGTTTGGGTTGAGACGATTGTAGAAACCAAAGTTTTAGCATTCTCAGACCTCTGTGTAAGATTTTTATTTTCTAAATTTAAATATATTTTATTAGTATTTGTTATTTTTAGGATTTTTGTTAAACAGGATACACATGTAGAGACTAGATGATAGGTTTTTGATTTAACTATTTTAGGAATAGAGAGAGAGAGAAAAAAAAACTTAAAATAAATTACCCAGTAAAGCAGTAAAGTTGATCACACCACAATCTAGCTCAAAATTTGAAACTCGAGTTGAGATTCCCAAAAAGTCAAACCAAATGACGAAATTCCGTGTTCCGAGAGTGAGAAGCAAGATTTTTTGATAGAGTGAAAATGTGAAATTTGAGAAAATAAATATTTATGAAAAATATAAATGTTATAGAGAGGTGGGGAGGATTTTATAAATTAAAGAAAATAATTTTTTTAAAAAATGTAATTTTTTTTGTTTTTTTTAATTTTTTTTAATATTTTAGGGGGCATAATAATGAGGGCCGTCGGATTTTCATTAAGGGCTTGTCCTTATTAAAGTCTGAGAATGCTAATATAAATTGACTTTTATCCTTATTAAGGGCTTGTCCTGTTTCCTTCTCAAATAATTGTAGAAGGTCCATCAGGCTTTTCATTGAACTTTTATTCGCTTTTGTGAAAATGATAATATCATCTGCATAAGCTAAACAACTTATTCTCAGAGTATTTTTTGGCTGTCTAAAGGGGATTATTTTGTCATATGACATTCTTTTATTTAAATTAACAATTAATAATTCTAAGTACATATCAAATAATAAAGGCGATAATGGATCCCCTTGTCTCAAGCTACGTCTAGGTTTGAATTCTTTTCCTTTCATTCCATTTACAATAATTCTAACCCAAACGCTTTAATTGGAGGCGATATCCAACGGCTAAAATTTAAATTTTTTTTTTGCTCGTTGGGGTGGGGGATCGAGTCTGGTCGGGAGGGGCGGCGGATCGGGTCAGATTGGACCCGATCCGCCGTCTTTGTGTGAGGGAAGCTAGGCCCGACTCACCAAGTCACAAGAGGGTGAGCCGTGACCCGTGAGTCGTGACTCGTGAGGGTGCGGGAAGCCGGGAGCCCAGGTCTGTGGGTGCGGGATTGGGTGTGACCCCCAAACCATGCAGATGAGCCATGCCACGGGACACCAAACCATGCCGGGTTAGGCACGGCACGAGGCCCGGTTGGCCTCTGCACGGTACGGCACAGGATGTGCCTTACTTGGGCACGACATGGGCCGGGGCACGGGTAATTCTCCTGCCAGGCCTGCACGGCATAGTTGACACATCTAGAAATTTATTAGAATTGTGTATGTGACATTTGGTATATGATTTTGTTGTGATGATACAATATTCGTATGTTTTATCTTCCACTATGTAAATTTTAAATGAAAATTTATTAAAAAAATTATTATGATTTTTTGAGTTTCTTCATCTTCATAATGATTTTGCAATATATGAGTATAATACATGTATTTTTATGGAATATGATATTTGAAATAAAATATTTAGTATAATTTTTGATAATTTTTTTTAATGGAGTAACTATTTGTATGTTTATTAGGATTATTATAGAAGAATCGTTATATGAGATACTTCAATTAGGTGCTTGTATCTGATTATGTTTATATTAAAAGTAATGAGCTTGTTATTAATAATTTTGATTGTGATAATGGATTTTATTTATGAAATAATAAATACTCTTTATGGCATGATGACTGTCTTTATTTGTGTATCCTTCAATCACTTTTATTAGACTCAGGTATATTTGTAATATTAGTAGCTAGTTTGATAAGTATAAAAGTCATTATGCATTTAGTATTTTGATTGTTAAGATGAAAACAAGTATTTAAAATATTAGTATTTTTTTTAATTCTGTATTATTTGGCTGTCTATATGGATCATAAGATTAAGATGAAATATGTAGAAAATATTTTAATATATATATCTATGTGTATCAATCAAATTTATCAATCTAAAAGATTTATTCATGAAAAATTAACTAACATGGATGCTCTCCAACGATACTACTTATGATGGTTGTGGTCATGCTTTAAGTACGGACATGTATATTATATTTGGGGATGATGATTTCTCTATTTAGTTAGCCAATGGTAAATGATGAGGTAGTTCACCAAATAAAGAGCGAGCTATCTTGATATTTAGATATTGATTACTATTCTATTATATCAAATAATAATAATAAGAATTTGAGTATTTTGTTATGGTGAAAAGTATACAAATTTATCTATTTTAGTGATCGTAGACATTTGTATCTAGTCAGATAATCTGATTTCAATTGTGTACAAGCTTGTGCTAAGATGAGATAGATGAATTTTTTTTGTAATTTTCAAGGATGCAACCTTGTATTCCAAAAAATTTAGATACATTATTTTGAGATTCAGTGTATAAGTAATGTTTAGATTGATATGAATAGTTATTTGCGAGATATTTTAGATTTGATACTTATTTGCGGAGATTTCTTATATTCTTCTCTTATATCTCTTTGCATACATAAGATTTGTTCCCTCAATTTGAACACCATTTCTTTTTAAGGATGTGTTTGTTCGCCCCTCAATAGGTGCCAGACTAGGATGATTTTTTGCTTGACTGGACTTATTAGACACTTTTGAAGGGATGCATGCTCATATGGATTTTGTTTCATCACTTGATTCTAGCAGATATAAGATCATTTGATAATTATATTATCTAATAGTAATTAAGATAGATATTATCTATGCTATTAGTATAGATAGTTATTCTTAGATATATTTTTAAGATCGTGGGCATAGTCTGATAGAAATATATTCTGATTGAATTTTTGGGCTCCTGCAATTACAAAGTAGAGATCTGCTATATATTTTTTTTATTTTTTTTGCAAGTGATAGGGGTTACTTAGAGGTGTCAAATAAGCCAAGTTGCACCAGCATGCCCTGCTTTCTTGTGGTTTGGTTGAGCACCGTGCTTTGCTTGATATTACACGACTTCATTAATGGTTAGCCCATCATGACTCGATTGGCTTGTTATATTTTATTTTCGTTCTAGGTCAGTTCTGGGTTGTGTCGGTTATGGGCAAAAAGACTAATTAAAATTTTTTGAAATATTTAATTTATTTTTATTATAAAAAATAAATATCAAAAAAATAAACACTTCACTGCACTATATATTTAAATACATTAAATTAATAATTTTAAAACTATTATACATTCGGCTTAAGATTTCATAGAAAAAATAATACAATCTAAAATTTTAAATGATCAACTTAATATAATGACAAACATAAACAATAACAAATTATTTATGGACATAAAATTATAAGTGTAGTACATAAGCAGAAGTAGAATTAAAAAAAATATGCATTGCATTTTATTTGCGAGTCTTCTAATGGTTGTTTAATTTGTGTATGTGGTATGATGGTGCAGATGTAAATCATAATCGTCACATATGATCTTGAAGTTATCACTGGTGGTAATCTCTATATCATTGATGTCTCATGTGTTATTATTTCTAAGCAACTCTTTTATTTTATCACGAATGCTCAAACTTGAATCTTCTTAGTCATTTAAGTATGCAAGTATATATATGATATTTAATCACAGCCTAAAATCTCTTATCTAAAATAACATTCATAGCCACCAAAAAATACATACTTCGATGCTATACTAGACACTGGAAGAGTCTGTATATCATGTGCTATCTTAGATAGCATGGGAAAAGTGTATTTGTATAATTTTTACTAACTTAAAATATTTAATTTTTTTAATATTCATTTGATACGATGTAATACTAATTGATATCTAGAACTAAAATATTTCGTTTATATTCGAAGGACTATCTAATTGTTTGCTCTTAGTTAAGTAAATTTAAAAATTATCATCTCTAAATATAATGTTCATATTCGTACTTGGAGCTTTTTCTTAACTATAATTATACATAATGGTGTAATATGTAAATATGATATTTAATTTTTTGTGAATCTAATTATCCTATTTTTGGTTTTTTATTTGAATCATGCATGTTAATATATTTGTTAAAATAGTTTTTATTTTTTCCACTCTGTTGTTAAATTGAGATTCGAATCATTAAAATATTTATTAGTGAATTGAGAATTTAATCGAATCATAAATCAAATTTTTAGTGGCTTTTTTCTAAGTTAAATTAATTTTTATTTCTTATAGTTGATAAATTTTTTTTAGTATTTTAATTTTTATTTTATGATTTTTTTTGGGTATTTTGTTGCTTTTTCATTTTAAATTCGTTATACTAAAGTTTGAAGTTATTTTTTTTCACGTTAATTAATTACTACAGTTGACAGATTTTTTTTTTTTGATATTTTAATTTTTATTTTTGTGAATTTTTAATGGTATTGGTCCCTTGAGAATAAATATTATATTGATTCATGTGAATCGATTCACGATACAATGATTTAGTTTTTGATTCATACATATTTTTGATTTTTTTAAAGAGTCGGATCATTTACTTTCTGAATCATGCATCGAATTATGAATCATATGATTTTGATAATGGTGTTTCCACATTAATTCTAAGATTTATATAAATAACTAAGCAATAAAAATTTGAATGGTTGATTAATTTTTTAAATACAGTTTTCATCTTAATAGCTATAATATTAGATATTGAGTGTCCTTTATACTTGCTAAATATTATATTAATATTGTATATGCACCTGAGCTTAATACAAGTATTATACACAGGTGAACATATCTACGCAAGCAACCTTTTTTTATTTCACCTATGTGCAATAACAAATCTTTTATATTTTTTTTTAAAAAATTTATATCACAATCTGAATAATTAAATATAAGTTTGTTATTATTATTATTATTATTAATGTAGTCGCATATCACATATTAGTAGCAAATACATGACTCAAATATTAAGTTGTTATAATTCAAATGATGTCTCACTCTTGCTATTATAATTTATATACTGTTTAATTTTCTTAAATATACCTATGTTTTTTACTTTTAACTATGCTAAAGTGAGTCTATATAATTGAAAATTTTTTAATTTTAAACTTTTAAAATAAATGAGTCGATGTCATTACAATCTACAAAGAATTTAGTTTTAGCATTAGATCTTTCGATTGAGTTGTAATTATTATTTATATTTAGGTTTATTATTTTTACTAAAATTAGTATTTGTCTTTTTTTTTATTTATTATTCTAACTTTAAATAAATTATAATTTTAAATTTTCATAAATTATAATATAAATATACAAATAAAAATTAAATGTATATTTTAATTTCAATGTGTGCATTAGTTAACCTTTTTTTTTTTTTTGAATTGACAGCTTGCCGCTTTGCAAACTTGTAGTTAAAGATTATATTTAGGTTGGACATCAGAGTTAAAACTTAGTTTAGGACGTGAGAGTAATCAGTAATTGTAAGCAGAACAAAGCCAATGCTAGAGAAGAAGAGGAAAATGAAAGGCGATAAGAGAAAATAAAAATGAGTGAATAATAAAATATTATAATTTTAAATTTATATAAATTTTTTTTTAAAGAAAATTATTTATTTTTAATTTTTTTTTGAATTATATATATATTTATATATTTGGCAGAATTTTCTAATTATTATATTATATACACTGTGTTTAATTATTTTAAATATACATATAATTTTTACTTCTAATTATGCTGAAGTAAGTTTAGATTATTGAAAATTTTTTAATTTTACTTTTTTTAAGCAAATGAGTCAAAGTTATTGCATAGTATTTAGTTTCGACATTAGATCTTTCTATTAGGTTGTAATTATTATCTATATTTAGTTTAATCATTTTTAGTAAGAATAGTATCTGTTATTTTTTATTTTATTTATTATTCTTACTTTAAAAAAATTATAATTTTAAATTTTCATAAATTATAATATAAATTTACAAATAAAAATAAAATGTATATATTAATTTTATGTATGCCGCAGTCAACCTTTTTTTCTGAATTGATGGCATGCCACTTAGCAAGCTTGCAGTTACAGACTACATTTAGATCGGACATTAGAGTTGAAACTTAGTTTAAGACTTGAGAGTAATTAGTAAGTTGTAAGCAGAACAAATCCAATGCAAGAAGAGAGAAAACGAAAGGAGGTGAGACAAATTAAAAATGAATGAATTATAAAATATTTTAATTCTAAATTTATAGATATTTTTTGTCATTAAAAATTTATATATTAACATTTTTTGAAATATATATATATATATATATATATATATATATATATGTGGCACAATCAAAATTTTGTCGCATAGCTATTAGAAGTAAATCATAGGACTTGGTCGTGAATGTATTGAATTTCATAAGAATTTTAAAGTTAATCGAGTTTGGTTGCAATTACTACTTAGACGAATGACCAGTATAAAAATTTATAATATGTACTATCATAGGGTTGGTAAGAGAATGTCTATTGCTATCATTGTTAGAGTAGAATATATTTTCCAATTATGTTTAGCGTAACATGTAAGAGGAGGGGAAGGTTTAAAAAAAATGTGTTCTTCATGCCTCATGTCTTTTGCTTGTTTAGACTATGCCAATATTCTATGCAGTGTTTAAAAAAATGTAAATTGCTCCTTGGAGCGCATCTAGAGGTGTTAAACAGGCCGGGCCGGCCTGACCCATTTTTTTTTGAGCATGAGCGTGCCTTCGTGCCGGGCCAGGCACGGCATGGTTACTGTACCGTTCCGTGCTTGGCCCGGCACGATTTAAAATAGCTGTGCCCGGCACGGCCCGCAGGCATGGCAGGCCGTGTCGTGCCGTGCCGGGCCTGCTCGGGCTGGCCTTTCCGTGCGGTTCGGAATTCTGGGGACTGTGGGTCGGGTTGAATCATACTTGACCCGTGGTCTTTTTTGCGGGAGGGACCATCGCGGGGTCGGGCTCAAGGGATACCCGACATGGGACGAATCCGTGCCGGTGTGCCGTGCCACGGGCCGAACTGTGCTGGGTCAGGCACGGCACGGCACAGGCCCGGGCATGGAATTTTTACATGCCTTGCCGGTCCGGCCCGGTTGACACCTATAAGCGCATCCTAGGTCGAGGCCTGTACAAATTGCTTTGACGTGCATTAAAAAAGTGATGCACTTGATAAACATACTCTTCTTCTGTGAGATATTTTGAGGCACGTTTAAAATATGCCTTTTACGTCTCGAAGAAGACATAGGCCTACAAGGTGTCTTCAAAAAAATAAATTTTTTTTTCCGTAAAACCTATATAATGTTAATTGATTTTTTGGCGTTGCTCAAAAATTTCGATGTCGAAGTCGATGTCGATGCTCTCTGCTTGAAATTCTCGATTATTTTGGTATTGTTCCATATAATTTGACACCAATTTTTTTGTTACTGCACCATATGATCTGATTTTTTAGTCACTGTGCCATATAATTTGATTTTCTTTGGCACTGCTCCATCTAGAGCTGTGTCATTCAGCTTGCAACATACTCCATCGTCATTGAATTAAATGATTTTTTCATATTACTACAAAAAAAATTAATCGAGTTAGTACATAAAAATTAAAGTCATATATTTGATTGTATTTAATAAAAAAAATATATTCATACCTAATTATTAATTTATATCTTTTACTAGGTACAAGCGAAGACAAAGACAGAGAAGAAGTTCAACTTAATATCAATTAATGAAGATTTAGATGAAGTAGGATTAAATGACAATGGATATTTTTTTATTTTTGTTATATTGGATGAGGATGATGATGTCCGTGAAGACTAGAATTTAATTTTAAGTAATTTATTTTAGTTCTTAATATATTATTTTGTTATGCTTTTTTGTTAAAGTAATAAACTAATATATTATTTTTTTATAATTCTAATGAATTATTTTTTTGTTTTTATTTATGTTATTTTATTTTATATATTTTAAAATATTAATTAATTATATATTCTGAAGCTCAAAAAACTTACGTCTCAATGCTTCGAGGCTTATTCATTGTCTCACAAAAATGAAAATATCTTGTATTTCGCTTTTTCATTTTAAAACTTTGGTACCATGTACACATGTCGTACCTGACCCAGCACAATGCACAGTTGGACTTGGCCTAGCTTAGTATAAGCCTTGCCATGAGACGGCACGACCACGATGCAAGCATGATTTTTGATCATGTCGTGTTGGGCTTGACATGACTAATTTTGACTTTGCCTCGTGCCGTACCTAATCCACATAGTCCACTTGACACATATATCTATACTCTTGGGTTTTATATTATGGAGCTAATATACATTTCACATGTAATGATACTCTTTTTTTCTTCATTTATAGAATAGTGCTTGTAATATTGTCGTGACCAAATACACCGTTATGTGGGTCAGAGGCATGTAAATATCAATGTTTTTTTGTTTCTAATGACATATGTTCTTTGTGTATTAAAGTTTTATTATATTTTATTTTTTAGTTATTTTTTTATAAGTTAATGAGTTGTGATATTATTATTTGTTTTGTGAGTCTCTTTTTAGAATCTGAAAAGTGAAAACTAGTCGAATGGTTTTCTGATACTGGTGGAAAATGGGTTTGGTGGTCTAAGCTTGACACGAGGCATGATCCAATTTCACAGCTCGAAGCACATCACGACATAACACACTAGGTGCACTGCCAGGCAGTTGTGCATGCTGGCCTGCAACAAATCTCGTGCCTTACTGGTCCTGAAAGTTTCTGCATACATGTCGAATTTGATCCGACATGGCATGATAGGTCAGATTTTCGATGGCACTAGCATGTGCAAGTAGGACACCTAAAAATAAAATTTCACAAATTAAAGGGTGGTTGTGACTCACATAATGGGGGGATTGAGGATATTTTTTGTTATTCATTCTTTAACTTATCAAAAATAATTTTTTTTTCTCTGCTACTACAACTCTCTCTATATCTTTTTAAATCATCTAATTTTTAATTTTTTATTTAGATTATATTGTTGTATGATATTTATTTATAAATATTTATAATTTATGTAATATAATTGGCGATGGAGACCACTGTACTTGGTGAATTACTCTCAGTCTCCTGAATTATGGTTGCGGGGTTATAAGTTTATTTGTTACATGTTTATTATTCAATTGTTTTTGTTGTAAATAGTATAAATATCAAATTGAAAATTCTAGTTCTAATTTAAACTCTCTAAAAAAATATTAATTTATGATAATAATTAAAATAAAGTTGATATTTTAGATGAATTTGATATAAATAATGATAACCCAACTGAAAGATTCGAGATAAATTTATTTTTCATCTTATGTCAATCCATGTACTTAAAAAACATAAGTTACATAAAAATATTAAAGGATTAGAAAAAGATTTGATTCAATATATGTATTATAAAAAAATTATAGTTGCAAAACTAGTGGTAATAGTAAATTCTTAAGGAGACATGTCGAATAATATTTCAAAAAATATAATATAATTGATCTTAAACAACTTAGCTTGACATTTTAGTGATATAATTTTGATCAACTTCAGCTTAAAAGATCTATTTCTTTTATCATAATAAATTTGTTAGAAGAGGCATTATTAGATTGATCGTTTGTATGATTATTAGCTTCAATTTGTGAAAAATGAATGATTAGTTCATTGATGAAAAAAATATATTAAACTTATTTGTTATAGGAATGTTAGGATGATGTGTACAATTAATATAATAAAAAATTATAAATTTAAAAAATAATTAATAATTAATGATTTTAATAGTAATAATTAAGTGATATCGGTGATATTTTATATATAACAAGTTACGAAGATATTCCTTATGGATGTGTCATCATTCATTTTGTTGATTCAAAGTATAAATTAAATAATATTATATTAGAGTTTTATGAGATCTTTAATCATCATGATGATCGTATCATATATAAAAATTCTTTGAGAATATTTAAGAAATATTATATACATTTTATCATATGGTTCTAGACTCTAGTGTTTATGGGTTGTTTTGGGTGCTGATGGTCGGTGGTGCATGATGGTGTGCGTGATGGTCCACTGTGCTCCATTTCTAGTGTTAGCCATAATATATAAAAATTTTTTATGTTTGATTTTGTGGTGGTATAAATATTGTGCCATTGTGGTGCAATGGTTATATAGGGTTGTGTTCTAGTGTTTGAAACTCGTAACAATGATGTTTGTTTACGAGTTTTTTTTCATGTGTTTGTTTTTGTGGTGGCATGAACATTGTATCGTGGTAGTACAAAAGTGGTATATTGTTTGTGGTAGTTTTTAGTGATTTTTTTTTTTTTGAAAAGTTATGATTTTTTTGGTGTTGATGTGGGAGTACTTGGTGGTGCTATGGTTGTGTTTGGCAATCATGTTGAGAAGTTCACACACACACACACATATGAAATTTTTTGTGATCATATTTTTGATCAGAAATAATGATAATAATTGTTGTATATCAGTAGGGACGACCTTATAGAAATTGAATGTAGACTTATTCATTGTGGGTCACATAAAATAGAATTTAGTTATTGGATCAAAGATATATGAGTTGCTTATTTAAATGAGTCACTCGAGGTTGAATTGGATGATAAATTGATGTTCAATAATTAATTAATGATTAATTTGTGATATTCAATTGATCCAGTTATGATTAATATATTTAATTCTTGTCATATTTATTAAAATATTTGAGACTTAACCAGACAATGTATTATTTTACTATTTTTGACTTGTATAGTAATATTACTTTGTTGTTTGTATATTGATCATTGATTGATTAGAATGAGAGATCTTACCATGTGGCTTAGATACAATTGTGTAATAGGATTGTTTAGGTGATACCTATTTTGATTGGTTTGATTCTGTTGAAGAGATTGAGTGACTATATTTATATTATTTTGTTCTTGTATTTATTGAAGGAGATAAATTTTTGTGGACACATTTTAATTGAGAATTCTCTTTAATTTTTCTCAGTGGTTTGTCAGAGGGTGACTTATGCATTTAGAACTATACTCACATCAAATAGAGTTGGGATGATTGGTGAGACTATGCTTGTGACTTTTTCATACGATAGAAGTGAGAGAGATGTGAGGTGTGCTTATAGTGGGGAGAAATCAATAGTGGCTTTTTATTTTCGTGGGAGGTTGGAACAAGATTAGTATTGTTAAACTTTCCATCCTAACTTATGATGTTACAGTGTTTAAAGGTTGTACTTCAACTGAATACTTTGAGTTGGATTAGCTAAATTGACATGTTATTTGGTTGGGGAATGATGTGGACGTATTGGTCTAATCTACACATTTGGGTTGAGATTATCAAGTATCTAAATATTTATCTCTTCCCACCAGAGAGATTCATTCTATTTGTCAAGTGCGACATTCACACTGTGCTCCTACTAAGGCACAACACTCGTGGGCCTTAATGCAATCTTGGTCTGACGAGGCACTTGGTGATGTCACACCAACCTTCTCAAGATAATTTGTGTCAGTAGTATTAGGTTCAACAGCATGTCCAATAGTCAATCTTTGAGGGCTCACAATTGGACAAGGGAACTATACTATGATAACGGTGTTATAAGTGTGACTTCCTAGCTTGATTCCTTGAAAATGATTTATTTTCAAAGAAAATCACATGCAAACTTGTAATAATTCTCAAGATCAATTGTGTCAGTAGTATCAGGCTCAAGAGCATGTCCAATTGTCACTCTTTTAGGGGTCACAATTGGACAAGGGAACTATACTATGATTACATAGTTAAATGTGTAACTTATTAGCTTGATTATTAAAAAAGTTTTATTCTCAAAGAATATTATATAATTACTTGTAATGATTCTCTTGGTCTCTGGTATGTAGCTAATCTTTCTCTTATGATTACTAAAGTATCAAATAAAAAGATGTATTTTTTTTTTTGGCTACCTTCAATGGAAGGTGAGCCACTGCTTCGTTTCTTCTCAGCGCTGTATTTGGGTAAGTAGGTTTTTAGTGGGCTGGGTATATGGTTTATTTGGTGGAGTGGGCAAAAAAAATGTCTAGATTTTTTTGACACTCGCTACATTATCCACCTTCTCATATGCAATGCGCATGTATGATGGCCTTCATCTTTGACCTGGTGGTCGTTAATGGCACTGGACTTGCCATCATGGCTCTGCTAGGCAAATATTTATGCTTTAGGCGTGAACGCCTGCAGTTTTTTCTAGCACGTCATCGATCCAGCATGTAAGTTCGGTGAGAAAATGGAGATTACGACTGTGCTCATTGTACCTAGTAGCCAGTTTGCTTTGAGCTTGTTGTACTTATTGATTGACATAGATTGACTTCAGCCCGCTCACTTTATTTGATTTAGGAAAGCCCACTTGTTAGCCACCATGCCCCTTAGTCTAATAAGTTTGTTGTTGTATTTGTTCAGCTTCTATTATTTTGTTTTCTCTATTCATTATTTTTTTTCAAAAAAAAAAAGTCATTTTAATTTATGAGTGTCTATTGCCTCTTTATTGGTCAAGATACCTTGAAGTATCAATGCATATTCTTTGTTGAATCATTTCATACTATTCAAAATAATAAAATAATTGATAAAAAATGTATTTTAAAATATTATTTTTTTAAAAAATTTTAGTTTTTTTACATAATTATATTTTTATTATTTGATAAAAATATATAAAAATAATTAAACTTGTAAATTTAAAAAAAATAGATAGAATTTTATATTTAGTTTATTTATCAATAAAATTAATAAAATACATTAGAATATCATGCGTGATTATTTTACAAGGTTGTTAAATGCATGTATTAAAACATCCTCATGACATGTTTGATATTAATATCTAATATATTTTCTTTATTTGGCATGTTTCATAATCATTGAAAGTTATTTTATTTATACTAAGCTTCATAATGATTAACTTAACTAATTATGGATCTTCTAGTTGAGAGTGTACTATCATTGAATAATTGGTAACCAAGTAACTAATGGGGCTCTTGAGGGTGGAGAAAACTATGTATGGTACCTATCATTCATTATATAGGGAAATAATCTATTTGGTTTGCTTATCCTACATTAAAAAATTAGAATAAGAAAATGCAATGTAATAATTTACTTAAGTTTTTTTTTTGTTTTATAATTTAGTTAAGTTAAATTAAATAGTTATTTAAAAATAAATTATTAAAGTAGCTTGCATCAAATAAACATTTTTAACATTAATATTTTCACACCTATGACCCATACAATGGTGTTTTTGACAATAATATCATATAATCTAGACCTAATGAAAGAAGAAAAAAAGGTTACTCACCTATTTATGGGTTTTAGTTATTGAGGTTTGATCTAAGTTTAGAGTGAGATGGAGGGAAGAAATACTAGTAGGGATAAAAGTATCTTAATTAGAGCATGTAGATCACACGAAAATAACTTTAAACACTTCTCATGAATGAGCATATCTAGCATCACATAATCATCATTTGTCTAACTTATTAGATCACATAATCATCATCTGTCTAACTTATTAGATCACATAATCATCATCTGTCTAACTTATTAGATCACATAATCATCTGTATAATATTTGGAATCTCAAATATTTTCTATAAATTAGAATGTAAAGTTTAACACCTTTTTGTAAGTATCACCCTATCTCACAAAAGTGGAATTTACTATTGACTTTTTCTTTATAGAAGCAACTCTTATGGCTCTTTCATTGCTATCATTTGGAGAAGTTTCTATATTAGTTTGACTTATAATTAAAGGTATCAAATTGGCTGTGTCAACACAACTTTTTTTTTTGGTGGCCGAGTTAGGCCACCATGCCATGCCGTGCTTGACATGACATGACTTGATTATGACTTGCTTGGCATGGCCCGACATGGTCCGTCCTTCTTGAATCTGGGCTGGGTCATGCCCAAAGCTTGCCAACCTAGGTCAATTGGTCATTGGTTGTGGTTTAATGATTTAATTTTTTTTATAAATTTAAAATTTTAAGTTACTTATTATGAGTTATAATCTTATATTATTTATTTATTTCACATAAATCACAAAAAAATGTATTACCACAAATTATAAAGTTTCATAATCAAAAATCTCAAAAAAATATATCCATCAATCATCCTCCAATCTAATCTAAAAAAACATAATTTACAATAACATAAAATAAAAATTATTAATCATAGTTATGCAATATGCAAGCTTAATTCTAATGTCAATCGATGTAAGTATGCAATTGATCATCATCACGTATGCATATGATGATATTACTAGCGGTGAGTTTAATATTCTCAAAATCTTATGAATCATATATTAGTAATTCATTCATTCTTGTTCTAGCAAGATTCTATATGCTTAAATTTTGAATCATCTTAATCCTTCATGCATGTTAATATCTTAACGATATTTGATCACAATCTAGATCTCTCATTAAAAATGATATTGATTACAACATAAAAAATAGACTTTGATGCTATGCTCGACATTAGATGAGTCAATAAATCTCGTGTCATCTTAGATAATATGAGATAAGTGGATTCATATGATTTTTTATTATTATAAAATATTAAAATTCTTATTATCGTTTTGTGATAGAATTAAATAGTAATCAGTATTTAAGTACTGAGACAGCTCGTTCATATTAAACGGTTTACCCTATCATTTATTTTTTGCCAACTGAATGGAGAAGTCATCATAGTTAAATATGATGTCCATGTCCATACGTAGAGCTTTGTTGCAACTACTATCATACTTAGAGTCAGAGTGTAAATAATTTAGTCAATTTTTTGTAAATGAATTTTTAAGAATATGTTTAAATATTATTTATAAAAGATTAAGAAAATTATTATGAGTAGCAATGTGATATTTTATGAAGATATTTTTTGTAATGATTCAATCCAATAATCTAGATCTTGAGACATCATAATAATAATATTCTCACTTCTATAATTGTGATCCCTTGTAGGGTGAATCAAATTTGATCATGTATTTGACACTATTAGTCTAATTGGTCTTGAGGAGAGTGGTTAAATATCTCCTAGTGCTTCATGTGACCTCGATTTACTTAGGCCTCTAGTGATGTGACTTAAGAGGTGTCTCACTTGACACAAGATATGAAACTTTCTAGTTGGGGGAGATAAATATTAGAAGACTTGATGATTAAAATATTAAGGTGTGTGTTAGGTGAATTTGTTTACAATGTTTCTTAATCTAGTCACCTGACATTTCAGTTTATCCAATTTAAAGTATCGATTCAATCTTTTTGATTGTTCTATAGAAGGAAACAAATGTATGTTCTACCCAACACATATTGTGACGAATCCTTTATCACTCTTGTTTTGATGATATATTTTAGTTTTTTATTTTCTCTTGATAGGTGCAATATCTTATATATTCTTTTTGAGATATGTAGTTATTCGGGATAATATATTAAATTGTATAAATTAAGTGTAATAATTTTTATTTATATATGAGATCTTGTTTTGAAGATTCTAGTTAAAGTTTTAATGGGATACTTGTTGGTGTATATAGTAAGAATTTATTCTAGATGGAAAGTTGATTGACATGAGGTTGGGTGATATTCAAGAGATGTACACGGAATTAAAAAATATGAATTATAAATATTTTTTCTTCCATGACTTAGGTGATCACCATTAAATTGTTGCATTTTGTTGTTACTTTTTACAAATGAAATGTATATTAGTTGGATGTGAGAAATGTATGATTAAGGATATTTATGTTGTAGTAATTGAGGTTTATTCAGATTGTTATTTTTTGTTGTTGCTTTCAATATATTATTTTTTTCTTTTGTTATTTTTTGCAAGTGATCTTGAGAATAATATATTTATGTAATAATAATTAGGATTTACTATTTTAGCGAGTGCATATACGATGCATAGGTTGTGGAAGGTTCTTTAAGGCTTAATAAAATTTTTGGACATTGTTCACAAGATTCTATTTAGTACTTGTTATTTATCTCTTATGAAAAATGTGTCAGAAGATATTTATATCTTCGGTATGTTGTTTTTTGATTATATGAATTTGGTTCAGATGGATAATTTATAATATTTTTAGTATAAATTTGATCATATTCTTTTTATAAAAGATGATTAGTTAATTTTATATCAACAAAAAATATTATTTTAGATTGAATTTTAGACAATTTATGATTTATAAAATATTTTTTGATTATTTATATTGTTTATTTTTGAGATATTATATATATATATATATATATATATATATATATATTTTAAGTATGATTTAGATATTTTTTATAATCTTGGCATGATAGGGTGTATATCGGTTGACTCATCATTCAATACATGTGATGTATTGTTCACACTTATCTACACTTAAATTAATTATTTTAGATATATGAAAATTATAAAAAAACCAAGTATCTAATAATTAATTATCTAAATATTATTTTTGTTGGTAATATAGTTAATTAATTTCTAGATTCTCAATGATAAATTAATATGGATGTATTTCTTCAGATTCTTATATAGGTGAAGAGGGATTTAGGGTGTAAGATTCTATTGAGAGATCACGAGCATAGTTTGGTAGAAACTTGGTTAAATTCCAGCTAGGTTCTTGTGGTCTTGATAAGTACATAAATCATTGAATTTTTTTTTTTGAGATAATTTTATCTTTGAAAAAATAATTTGTAGATCATTTTTTTAAAAATCTAGTGTAGGAAAAAAGTACAAACTTTGATATTAGTTATTTGTGAGCATGAATATATTAGTCACTTATTGGAGGTCAACGTATCCGTATATATGCCAATGATACTCTATTGTGACGGCTAGATAACTCAATAAATTATTATTAATTTGGTGTTTCATGAGCTTATAAAATATATTGAGGTTGATTGTCATTTTATATTATGAGTATTTCTCATTTTAACCATTTCGTTTAAATGTTAGAAAAGCTTTTGATGAAAATTTGAAGCCTAAAAGAAAACACTCTTTTGAACTCATTTATGGTGGATTTTTAACTTCTTGCAATTATTTTTATGATTGAAAAATAATTTTTTTTTTATATCTTGAATTTGAAAATCAAGAGGTTTAATGTAAATTATTTTCTCAAGATTATGAGAAATAACACATTGTTTATGTCAACATTTATATATTTCCTTTGAAAATACCTACATGAAGTAAAATTTTAAATGAAAAATTGTTGTTTAAGTTGTAAAGCTGAGATATGAAAAAGAATTTTAAGTTGTAGTAATTTTAGTTGAAATGCCCATGATTGAAACCGATTTATTTCTTGGTCAACACTGTTTTGTTATCTGTCATGAGGATTTCTCCCTGCCACACTTACTTGCAGGCTGAACTGGATGGAAAGGAAGGTCTTTATCTATGGGCTGTGTATTTTAATTTTTTTTTGTAATAAAAAATAACCATTGCAATACTTTATCTTCTAACAATTAACTTTTGTGACACTTCTTGTTTTCCTCGTAATGACAATTCTATGTATTGCAATTTTTTAAAATTTCTTTTTTGTCAATTGTAATTTTGAGATGGAGGAAATATTTATGCTTGGGTTCTCTAATCTTAGTTCTCAATACTTGTAACTTTGTCTCTGATTTTACTAAAATTCTGGTGCATGTATTAATTTGATTTTATTTATTTTAAAACACTTAGATTCTAGGAAGCTTCTTTTTCAATTTATTAATATCTCATGCTGATTTTCGTAATTAAGTTTGCATCATTAAAAAACCCTAATGAATTTTATGTTGGATATTTCAAATTGGCTGAAGTATGTTAGTGTAAATAGATAGTTGCTTGATTTTGATTTTTGGTGGTATGATTGTTGAAGATAGTTCTTGTAGTTTTTTGTGTTGAATAAAATGGAGATTGTACCCAATACATAATATTCCTAGTTAGCTTGGGGCCTAGGAGAGATTAATATCTCGATAACATTACTTTCGAAAATATTAGAAATTATATATGATGAGTCTGGAATCTGAGATTTATTACCCTTGGTTGAAGGAATATCACTTCAATAAGATTTGATTTCTAATATATGCATACAGTAAAATAAATTTTCATATTGTGTGCATAATAAAATTAATATTATTAGCTAAGCCTTATTCTAATTACATGAAGTTGATTTTATGAATTATATTTTTCATCAACTTTGTTAAAAATTTTGTTTTCTTAATCATTTATTTTTTAAATTATTGTTTATAATTTCTAGTATTTTTAAAGTTATTTTTCAACACCTTGATGCGTGCCTCAAGAAGAGGCATTCCTAAAATGTCTCAAGGCATTGAAAAAAAACTTAAATTTGATGGAGCTCAACGCGAACTCCATTGAGCTTGACATAGCTCCTCGAGATCTATCATGGATCACGTGCAGTTCTTGCGAGCTCCATCAAACTCCATGATGGAGCTCGTTCGAGCTCTACGGAGTTCCATTGAGCTTTTGGTGGTGCATGAGAGAAGGGCGAGGGCAAGGGGAGCTCTAGCAAATGGGCAATTTAAAAATATATTATAATTTATTATACAAGGCGAGGGCAGCTCCACGTGAGCTCTATTGAGCTCGATGGAGCTCGTGCAGCTCAAGTGAGCTCCATCAAACTCTATGATGGAGCTCTATGGAGCTCCAACGAGCTTTCCGTGGAGTAGAGGAGAGGGGCGAGGGCGAGGGCGAGGGGAGCTTTAGTGAAGGGGGGGGGGGGGGTCTTAAAAATATATCATAAATTATAATATATTATAATTTATAATATATTAATTAATTATATTTATATTCAAGTGACGTCTTACAAATATTTTTTAAAACTCTGATTTTTTATTTTTTTATTTTTTTATTTTATTTTATATATTTTAAAATATTAATTAATTATATATTGGGATGCTCAAAAAATTTATAACAACTCCTCGAGGCATACGTCTCGTTTTACGAACACAAAAATATCTTGCTTTATGCTTTTGTCTTTTAAAATTTTGATAAATTCTGTCATATTATTTTTAGCCTTTTCTCTAGTTCTTTATTTTCCATTCACCTGAAGTCTCACACTTCATAAATGGTACTCTAGGAGTTCTATATTAAATGTGATCAAATTACATGAGACCATTATACCTTGTTTTTTCTTTAATCGGAGTTATTTTAATTTTCTTTTCAAATAACTTTTATTTTATTTTATTATTTAGTCTTTTCACATTTTAATCTTATCTTTATATTTGATATTTTCATTCTTGAATATGTTGTATCTTGTTAGTCTGAATATTCATTTTCATATAGCATGATTGATCTTATAGTTAATTTATAATTTTTTTCTTTTGATCTATTTGTTATCATTTATCACAAAGAATACCTTATGCAACTTTATATTTAGTCTATCTGACTTCAATTTAATGTGATATGCAATATTATTATTTTTATTTATCAAAGTTTTTAAAGGCAAAAGCATGTGAGTCATTTTTGTATTCGTAAGACAAGACATAGGCTTTAAGACATAAATTTTTTATTATGACATAAGGTGTAAATATAATAAATTTTAAATTTATTAAATTCTCTACTTTTATTTTATTTTTAATTAATACTATTTAGTAATTAATACTATTATTAAATTTTGATAATTTTTGATAATTTTTTAAATAAATTTTTTTAATTTGTCCTCCCCCCTCTTCCCTGGCCTCTCTTTTCTGTTTCATAGAAAGCTTGAATTAGCTCCGTATAGTTCCAATGAGCTCCAGCAAGCTTCATCGTGGAGCTCCAGGAACTTTGTCGTGCTCAATGGAGCTTGCGTGGAGCTTCGTCGAGCTCCACTCTAGAGCTCCGTCGAGCTCCACGGTAGAGCTCCATCGTGAAGCTCCAGCAAACTTCATCGTGGAGCTCAAAGGAGCTCTGTCGAGCTCGATGCTTTTTTAACACCTTAAAGTATTTTACGAACGTTTCTCCTTGGGTTGCATGTTAAGACGTTAAAAAATGTCTTTAAAAATATTGGTATTTACTTGATATTACATCTATGCAATTAAAAATGAGTAAATTTCATATTTATTTCAAATTTCATTTTCATTACCATATCATTGTCACTAATAAGATAATTAAATTCATATTTCAAGTACTCTATCATATAATATCTAATTATACATTTTAGTTTTCTTCAAATCTTTAAATATAATTTATAAGTCATTCTTATTATTTATGTAATAATCGATTAATTGTCTGACTTAGTAGATAATCAACATATTAGACCTATCTATTATAAATCAATATTGATTTTATAAATCATTGTTTCTCTTATTAGTTCATGTTAAATGTTTTTTAAATATCCCATAGTATGACTCATGAATTGAATGTCTTGATAGATATTATAATTTTGAATCTCTTATATTATTATAAATATGAATTATAATGTTTTATTTTTATATATCCAGCATATTTTGTTTATCATGATCTTGTTAAATATCTTAGTCAATCATACTATGATTTTCTTACCCAGACTTTCTAAATTTCAATAGTGATGTAATTAGGCCCTAGGTCTTTTCTGACATTTCTTCTATCTCATGTTTTTCTAACCTTAATGAGTTTTATTCTGACCTCATATTTGGAGTTGTTTAATTATTTATCACTCACCATTTTTAAATGAGTTTGTGAACTTATTTGAAAGTTCATTAAAATAGTATCATTCTTTTTAATATTTTCTTTTATTGGAATTTGATTATATTTAATATTAGTATATGTTACCTAACTAATATTTTTGATAATTATCTTTTTTATTGTAGTTGACTTATAAATATTATTATTTTATATTTATTATTTTATAGTTTTTCATATAACTTATGATCTTTCATAAACTTAATCTTAGTCATTTTTTTTATTTTTTTTTGTTTTTTTATACAATTTTATAGTTTTCATTTTGATTTTTATGCATTCTTTTAAAATAAATGTTTCTTAATAATATTTGGTTGTTTCTCAAGACACATTTAAAATTTTATTAAATATTTTTTTTAATGAAATTTTTAATTTCTTCCTGCATTATATTTTCATATATGTCCAAGTAATAATTAATTTTGTTATCTAGTTTTTTCTAAAAATTTTATTATTTATCTTATTTAATTTTATCATTTTATCTTTAAATTTTATTTTTGAAGTCGCTCTATGATTATATTTTTAAGACATCAATTTTTATTTCTTTATATTAAGCGAATTGACTTTCACCTAGTATTATTATATAGTCTTTACATAATATTTTATTATCTCTCTTTATGAGAAAATAAGTATATTTGTATCAAATTAAAATCACATTAAATATCATGGAGTCTTGTTTCTTTTCTTAAAGTAGATACTAGCTATAATATAACATGTAAGTTAAAGTAAAATCTAAGATTTTTTTTTTTTTTTTTTTTTTTTTTGATTTTCTAAACTTATATTTATCATGATATCTTTTATAACAACTATTACTCACTCATATATACATTGCCTTAATCTATCTATATATTTTTTTAACAAATTATATTTTTATTTAATGAATCTTACTTGTGGAGTATTGGCACTAATTATATCTAGGATTTGTTCACTAAATACTAGTTTAATTGTTGGAAGTATATCAATAGTTTTCTTGATTTATACTATTTTAGCTTTTAAGTCTTAATATATAATTTTTCTAATGACATTCCAATTTGTCTTGTTCTTCATATATGAAAGCTTATAACTATTATTTTCTATATATTTTTTATTCTTTCACCTAGTCTTTTGTTTATTTCATATATTAATACTTTTATGTTTTTAGTTATCAATTACTCCTAACTACTTACACCTTATTGATGCAATATACAATGATCTAATCCTAATTCTATTACTCTGCGCTAAATTTTTATTCTGCCTCATTAAAAAAAAGTGTGAGAATGCTTCTTGTTCTCTCATAGCGGGGTTTGCCAAGCTACTATTTTTGGATTATGTATCAAATTGCTTAATGTGAGCACTCTTTAGCTCCAATATTTATCAGTAATTTAGGATCTATAAAGAATTTGTGAGAAGCTTATCAATGCCAGTTGTTTACCTAATTCCATCCTTCCTAAAATACGTTCTTTGTATTTTAGAAAAATAATTTTATAAGTATATTGTGTTTAGATTTTTAAAATGAAAATATTCTTAAAAATCTATTAAACTAGTGAACAAGTTCTAAAAAAAGTTGAGTTTTGTAAAATTTACTTCTGAAAATGCTCAATCTTAGTTTTTCATTTCCTCCCTCCCCATAAATGAAGATCATCCTTACGTAGAAATTCTAAACTTGTGGAAAGCACTTGGGCTTGGAATTTCTCAACAAGGCCAGCTGAATATGTAAAATTAATATCGTTGTTGTGATATTACATGCTTTTCCAACGCATTAATTGGGAATTGAATATTTTTTTGGTCGGCTTGTTGAAAATTATGGGGGCATCAATATATTAATAAAATTTGCAGCCTTTGTGTTGATATATTGCTTTCTTTATGCTTTGGGTTGGGAAATCTTTTCTTTATTGTTTTGGTATATGATGAGTATAGAAGGTATTTTATTTTCATCTCTAATTATTATGATATTTTACTTGCTGCAGATTGTACGTCTGTTCTTGTTTTATCCTTTGAAGACAATTTAATTATCCACTGAAGATTAAGTTATGGTGCCTAGACGCTTGTGTAACACTCCTGAGTTGCTTGATAAAGTTGATGGCGAACTTCTGCCAAACTGGAACAGCCCCCACTTCGCACAAAATCATCCAAATCCAGGTACTGTTTGGCTATTGTTTTTAATTGGCTTTTATTTTTTCTACGTCAATATGCTGAATATTTATCCTTAATTAATTAAGTAGGTATAATTTTTAGTATATTTCTTCATTTTAATTGAGAGTAAATTGGAGTGTTATTGTCTCTAGGCCAAGAGAACCAATGAGAATGGTTACATAGGAGATATATTGTGATGGATAGGTTGAGACAGCTACTAGCCATTGTTTGGTTGACTTATAACTTGTAAATTTGATTTGGAGATATGTGTGATTACATAAATATTAACATGCTAGATTTTGTGATAATTATGAAATTAAAATTATTTAGGCGAGAATTATCCTAGCATTAATGATGACCTAAGATGGTATTGTGCATGCATGTATTAGAAGTAATTCCTTGGTGAGATGACAAGTATATTCATTCCAGGAAAGTAAATCTCAGATTTTAGACTAATCAACTAAAATCTCTATTATTTTTAGAGATAAAGCTGTTAATATATTAAGCTCTCCCTGATCTTGTGCTGAGTGGGATACTTGTGAACTAAGAACGACCTTCAAATTTGCTAGGGGTTTGATTCCACAATTGCCAAACGTATTTTCTTGAAATACCATAACAATTCATAAATTAGTGTTATAGAAAAAGGTTAGAGTGACAAGACAAAAGATTGGTCATGTTTCTTAGTGGTCGTCAATGGAGGTCAGAGTTTAATGATTTTACATTCATGAAAAATAACTGTGAGACGGAAGAGAAAAGAGATGAAATATTCACTCTTGTCTATTAAGAAAAAATTAATATTTTTTTTTTCCTAGTATACCAAATGTTTGAATCGGTGTTTGTGACTATGAATACTTGTATTTAACTTTCTCTCATAGAAAATCTGTAAAAATTAACGAACATATCTTAATAAAGAAAATTAATTGCTTGATTTAGTATTTTTCTTATGTTTGAATTATTCAAATATACTTTAATATTTGTAGATGTCATTCATAAATATAGTATTTTGTTTTTAATCTCTTTAGCCTGTAGGATTTTCAATCATTATTGGTTTTGTATTTATATGAATGTTTAATTAATGAAAAATACGAAACCTTTCATTTCATTTGATATCAGAGATAAAAGATGTGAACTTAATCCTCAATACAAAATTACAAATGAATCTCTCAACGCCCTTATCATAATTAATGTTGATGCTCAAATTACTCTAAAATTCATCTTCACCAACAATTTTTCCTAGAAACTACAATTTCACATTTCTTCATTAGCTATGACCTCTTAGTATATATCGATGGCTTCAAGCCATGGCATCCATGTCCAACTATGTTCACACACTCTTAATCTGCCAGGATCAATTGATCTTGTATGTGATCATTGGCTTTGTCTCCCATAATTTTATACTATTTATTGCACAACCTAGTATTGCCCGAGAACCATGGACTATCTTGTCCAACATCTATGCCAATCCTTCTCCTTACCACATCAAATAGATCAAAAGTCAAATCAAGATAATCACCAAAGGTTCTGATAGTGTTATATTATTTTTGTAATCCGTCACAGCATATGCTAGCATTAGATGCAGATGAGCTTGTTGATATGATACTTGGTGGCCTTGGTGATGGGCACCGAGAACTCATACGTGTTGTCTAAGTTAGAGATATGTCTGTAGTACCTTTGAGGAATTACATGAGAAGTTGCTCAAATTTAAAGACTTGGTGATTATCTTTATATCAAATCCTCTTCAATTCTTTGCCACTTCCAATCTAATTAGTAGGAACCAAACAACCTGGTGCTCTCCTGCATCTACAAGCACTAATAATCATACATAGTGTCTCTTTAATAACTACCAAAATAAGTATCCTTTTATACAAACTAGTTGTCAACCCACAACTCAAGGGAATCACCTATCTTGGTTATTCTTTGGTTATTGTCAAATTTGTATGATACAAGGGCATGCAACAAAATGATGTTTTCTTTTAGGCTACCTTTGATCCAATCAACACATCTAATAGTCCTTTGTCTTATCTCGAATGCTCACTCATCTATTCGATGACAACCCATGGCTCATCATGCATTCAATACTCAGCCAAACATCTTGACTTTTGGACATTGTAATGTCTCACCATGTTGCACCTAATCTACACAATATTAGATGACATTATGATTGGTGATGACTCGGGTCTTCCCATTACTAATATATTCTTTTACCTTTCTACATAAAATACTTTTGAATTGAACAATGTTCTCCTTGTTCTTGTCATGAAAAAAAAAATTGTATTTTCATCTCTCATATGTGTACAAATAATATTATATTTGATCGATATGCCTATCAGTGCTTGCATTTTTTAGCATTAAAATAATTTTATATGAATGATATTACATAACTTAAAGGTACTTAGGTTTCTGTATTTTGATATAGATTGTTTTCCAAAATAAATTCGATCTCTATTTTTCATTATCTAATTATTTTTTATGTAGTGTGTGCTATATTTATAAAAGTCATAAATTATTATTTTATCAATTCACATAACTTAAAGGTATGTTAATTGTTTTATGTATTTTATAACTCAGATAAAATAATTTATCACATAACTTAAAGGTACTTAGCTTTTTGTATTCTGAAATAGGTTATTTCCTCAAAACAAACTCGATCTCTATTCTTTATTATCCAATAATTTTTTATAGTGTTTGTCAGAATAATAAAAGACATAAATTATAATTTTTTCAATTCACAATTGTCTTTTTCTTAACTATTTGAAATTATCTTTTCTGATGTTTGAAAATATCCAATTATATTACATAATGAATTTAAATATTATATTATGTTTGTCGATTATTTTACGAGATATATTTGGTTCTATCCTTTTAAACAAATGTCAAACATCAAATAAAGTCAAAATAATTTGCTAAAACTATCAAAATATTTTATTTTGATTAAGGTAGTGAATATGTAGCTCTTGTCCAATTTGTTTCAATAAATGATATTTCTCATCTCACTACACTACTCACACAATTAAACATAATGAATTTTTTGAACATCGATCTCTTTGTATTGTAGAAATTGAATTAGTATTACTCTCTAATGCATCTCTACCTTTAAGTTATGTGACTTATGCTTTTGCCACAGTGATTTGCATAATATATCATATGACATCATCATTCATATTAAATTTGTTTCTTATAATTTTTTTTACAATAGCTCTTAATTGCTCAAAACTCTTTTTTTTTTTTTTTTGATTTTTTATGCTATCCAGGCTTATACCATATGCAATCACTAAATTAGACACACGATTGTGTTTTCCATGGTCACTTTTTATCTCTAAGTGCTTATTGTTGAGTATGTCTTACCTTAGTCATTTATATGCCTTTTCCTCTATTCCTCTATCAAATTTTGTTATTGCTTGAATTTTACTACCACTTCAAATTTTTGCCTTTTCCTTGGTACCACCACTTAGTTCTTCATGTGCAATAGAAAATCAATAACAATCCTCTCGTGAAGCTTTTCTACCGCTAGGCTTGGTCGCCACATATTCTCCACTACTATTTCACAAATCTTCACATATCAATAATTTGTAACACTCATTACTTTATTTAAGCTCATCTGACTCTTAGCCATAACCAACCTGCATCATGATTACTAGATAAAAAAATAATTATTATTTGCAAACTAATTATCATACTGAATCTTCACACTTAACTAACCAAAGGTGGTGCTGATCATGAACCCACAACCTTGACCCATGCTTGCAAAGAACATAAATTAACTTAATTCATGTCTAAAGAGTATGATGCTTTAGTAAAGAACGATTCATGGGCTCTAGTTCAACCATAGAGTAGACAAAATTTGGTTGTATAATTAGGTTTTTTGGACCAAACCCAAATCTAATGGTAATGTTGACAAGTTCAAGGCTCTTTTGGTTGCAAAAAATGTTCACCAACATATTAAAATAAACTACCATGACGCATTCAATCTAGTTGTAAAATTGACTACTATTGTCTAAATTATTTTTGTATAGTAGTCAACTATGGCTGTACCTTGAGACAATTTGCATGAGAATCATTGTGTTTTGTTGATCATGACAATCCCTCTTATGTTTGGTAACTCAATAAAGTAATTTATTACCTGACACAGGCCCATCAAGCTTGGTTCCACTTCCATGAGATCAGAATATTCTTTCCACAGTTTGGTTTTTAGAATTTATATGCTAATATTTTTTTTTGCCTTTCATGATGGTGGTCACACTATATTTCATTTTGTTTTTGTTGACGATTTAATTTTCTTTGATGACAATGGTACAATAATTAATCACTTCATTGCTATCTTTGCTAAATGATCTTTCTTTCAAAAATCTTGGTTTCCTAAATTATTTTATGAGTGTCGAAATAATCCCAACCAAAATGCAAGATGCGAAGGCTATTTTCACTTTCATATCAACTAATTCAATATTTGCTAATAATAATCTAGATGTCCCCTTTGCTATCAACAAATTGTCTTAAATTGTGCATTGGCTAATAACTGAACATTGATCCTTTGTCAAAAGTCTACTATGTTATCTTAGTGGGATTATTGATGTTTTACAACTTTACAAAGATTCTTGCCTCAGTTTATTTGTTTTCTTAGACACTTCTCTCAGTTTAAAATTCTTTTTTTTGATGCTGATTGGGCAGTGGACAAGGACACATTTTGCTCCCCTAGTTCGTAAGTTGTTTATCTTGATAAAAATTTGGTCTCCTAGAGCTCTAAAAAGCAATGGACTGTCACTAAATTCTCTACTTAGTCAGAGTATTATTTTGTTGCAAATACAGTTGCTGAGCTTAATTTTATTTGTTATCTTTTGATTGATCTTGATATTTTCACTTTTTTTTTTCCCTCTCATTTACTATAATAATATTTGGGCAACTCAGATATGTTCCAATCCAATTTTTCATTAACTCATGAAGCATGTTGCAATATATTTTCATTTTATTAAAATAATGTTCAAAATGGAGCTTTTCATGTAGCTCATGTCTCTTGGAAAGATCAACTTGAAGATGTTCTTACCAAACTTGTTGCCATTATTGGACTTCTTTTATGAGTTTCATCTTGAGGGAGCATAATAGAGATAATTTGTGTGCTATTTTTTATTTGTTTGTACTTATTATTTGAATGAGTTATAACTGGCGACATTATCTGGTGGGGTTTGTTAGTACAATTTGTGTCCCAATGGATGATGCAGATACAATATTATTTGTACAGTAAAAAGTTACCCTTACCGTCATGTGTATTTAGATGATTTCTATGTTGTATTATTCTTTTTGCTCGTGTCGCAGCTGGTGGTTCTGCTGAAGGTGGTTTTCTGGGTTGTCCTTCGCAGCCTCTAACTAGTTGGAATCCTGCACCAACATCAAATGGATATATATTTAATGAAAATAGAAAAATTTCCCATCATCAACACGATGCTCCTTGCCCATCAATTGATTCTTTTGCTCAATCATCCATTGGCTTGCCCTTGCGCAAAGTCCCAGAGATCCACGAGTATGCTCCATCTTCTTCTCAGCATGATTGTAGAACTCTCCATGGTAGCGATGGTTCTTTTGTTCAATTTATGGCTAGTGATGGAATTGGCCTTCGCAAGAGAAAATGGCCACCAATGCATTCTGTATATGAGCAAGGCAGTACAAGTTCGAGATATGCTAACAGAGGTTCTTCCATTTGCCCTTCGCCGGAGCATCTGACTGCAAGGCAAAATGTATACCAGAACATGCAAAGGGAACACACTTCCGTGTGTTCCATAAATCAAAATCATCAAAGCAGCCACTTACTTGACGCTGAGGGTTTCACAAGGAATGTTAGAACTAGATATGAGTTTGATTTGGAATCAAGCTATGGAGACCACAATTTATCAAACAGTCATTTCCTGGATTCTAATCATTCAAGCTCCTCTGTAGATCAACAGCTCCATGGTCCACATTTTAATGGTATTTTTTATTTTTATGTTTTATGAATTTCTAGATTCTTCATATTATGAATTTTTTTGATCCTTATGTTGTGCAGATGCCAGTCATTTTAATTCAATGAAAACATATTTCCATGCTGGAAGCTCTAGCAGAGCTTATGATTCTCACGGAGCATCCCACTGTGGCCACTTTGGAAATGACTTTTTGCCCCATGTTACTGTTGGGTTCTCAGAACATTGTGCCAGAGGAGTTCATGATAATTACTACTATCAGCCAAGTCACATTCAAAATTATGAACCTTCTCGCAGTTTGCATTTTAGACCTGAGATGCCTACAAATGAGGCATGGCAGCAGCAGAGGCAAATGCCAACTGGAATTTGGCATAACAATAGCATCGGCAGATTTAATATTTCAAGCCAAAGATCATCATCAGTGGACCCTGATCCCCTTCCCCATGGTCGATTTCAATCTGAGGTATATATTCTTTGAATCGCTGTTTTAATTTTCATAAAACAATTTTTAATTTGTCATAATGTCATAGAGTTGTGCTGTAACATGATCTTATTTGATTGAAAATAATCTAACTGTTCTAAATTATAGTTGTGTACTTCAATTTTTTATTTGTTATTAATAGAAGTTTGGTTTAGGGAGGTTTGGTTTAGGGAGGTTTGGTTTAGGGAGGTTTGGTTTAGGGAGGTTTGGTTTAGGGAGGTTTGGTTTAGGGAGGTTTGGTTTAGGGAGGTTTGGTTTAGGGAGGTTTGGTTTAGGGAGGTTTGGTTTCGGGAGGTTTGGTTTCGGGAGGTTTGGTTTCGGGAGGTTTGGTTTCGAAGAAACTATGAAGGCAAGCTGTGGAAGTATCACATAGGTGAATGATATTCCAATTAGATAAGAATAATATTTTTTTTTTCACTATTATAGTGAGGAAGAGATATTTATAGAGCAACGACTTTGGTTTTAATTTATATAATTATGTGTAATTTTCAAATTATATAACATATTTTATGGCCTAAACTTGTCACCAAAAGTATGTATTGTGAGATTTTCTCAGGCAATTAATGAGTTTGGTTTACACATGTGTATTATAAAGTTTTTGTTGTTCTTTTATAGGAGTCTTGAAATTATAGTTTTAAAGCAAAACAATACTATGGATTTATTCATTATATACGTTAATGATATATTCATTATATTCTCTTAATTGTTTTGTTACAGTTTATATATGTGCTTGATGCTCTTATATGAGTTGAGTTTTTAGGTTGTGTTAAAGTTGATATTCTTATTTAACTAAGTATTTATTTTATTTCTAATACGACATCTCTTGTAGATTCTATATTTCATAAGAGAATTATATTGAAGATTAACTTTCTGACTGTTAACTATTTAGATATAACATATAATATATATATATATATAATTAGTCTTTTTTTATATATTTTTTTGTAGATTCATCTTCACTCAACTCTTCACATACAACATTATATGAAGAACTTTTCAGGGCTTCAGATTTTTTTCCGTGATCACTAGCTGTTACAATTACTTGCCTATTTAAATTAAAATTTGTCTCCAATTTGTAATGAGATGTGATAAATCAACATTATTTATATTTTTCATAAAGTAAATATTATTTAATGGAAAACTAAGAAATAATAATTATTTTGAGATTCAATATAAATATAGAGTTTTGAAGATTGTTACTTGCAAGATATTGTGATTCTAACACTTGAGGATATCAAATTTTTTTTTCTATCACTGATAATTTTGTAAATCAATTTGGATTTTAACTACCTTTTTATGAATTTGGCTACGAGTGGGTGTGCAATGGGAATTTGGCTGCACGCAATGATGTGTGCTTGTTTTTTTAAACAGTATGTGCATGCATTATAGCACACACGTATATGTATAGTTTGTTGGTAAAGTATACATGCTTTCTCTCACTAGGATTTTGAATCTCACTTTGATACTGAGTCATAAAGAAATGTCGAAAATAAAATACATTAACTTGCAATATTATAAAATCATACAAACATGCATTAAATAAAATGGGCAAAATAATTGTGACAACTCATTAGGTTGATACTTCATCAAAAACATAAAATAAAAATAAAAATAAGAAAACTTCAACACTTTCTTAGCACAATAACTTAATGTTTTATTTTGGTATTTAAAGGGTCCATTGGTGGTGATTTTGATACTCACAAGTTTCTTTTGATATGTCAACACATTTTTAGTCTGAATTATGCCAACTTTGATAATGCAACTCTTATCATGATGTTTGGCTAATTCTATCTTCTTGTAGAAGTAAAGCGGATAAAACTCATCATTTGTATTTGATTTGCTTGGATGATGTTCCATTCGATGATATTTGTTTTCTTTGAACATTCATGTTAATAGTTCTTACCTATTGGATCTTTTCTTTGAGAGTAAATGTGGAAATTCTGGCACCTCGTAACCCCAGTCTAGTAGCTCGCCCTGGCTGGATCAGCCTGCCTGAAAAAAATGACTGAGCCCGCTCAGCATGGCTCAGTGATATTTCTGCGATGTAGCCTTTGTGGCAGTTCGCAGGACTCCTGCTGCCCTTCAGTCCCAGCTGTAAAAGCACCATGCATGAACCTTCTGATGGCATTTATGTTGTCACTATTTTGTCTCATTTTAATTCATGCTTAAAAATAGTTTTTCTTTCTTATTCTTTAGTGTTGGTATGAATAAGCATGGGAACATTAATGTTTCAATAATTTATAAGAATTTTTGTGTGTGTTGGCTTACATGGATATTTATTATTTATTTAATGGTTAAATGATTTTTTTTTTTGTTGGCAGGGTTTTTTGATCATTGATCGTCCTTTGTTATTTGGATCGCAGAGTGTGTATGATCCTCACAGGGATATGAGGATGGATATTGACGACATGAGCTATGAGGTTTTCAGATTTTTCTTTTTTGTATTTCATTTTTCCGTAGTTATTTCTAAACCATTTGTAGGAGTTAAGTTTTATCTGTTCATGCTTTTTGTTGTTGTTTCAGCTTCCTTTTAGTTTATGTTTTTTTTTTTTACTTTATTTTTTATTATGGGTGGTAGGACCCGATATTTGGGTTGTCCTATTTCATTTCCCCCATTTTAGAAGGGCATCCTTTTGTACATAATTGGTTATGTGTATGCATGGCTAGTCGATGCTGTTAGGGTTCATCATGCATAATTGTTTCCTCTTTGGTACAATAGGGTGAATCGTACGACATGATGCTCATTAATTTTATTGGTGGCTTATGTGCTTTATGGAAGATGTTAAAATTCTTCTCGTTATTTTATGTAAGCTCGAAAATCAGAGTTACTTATAGTAGACAATGAGAGTTTGGGTATGATTCTTTTATTATGTGATGATGAATCACCTAAAAAAATCACATTGTAGTGAGGTCAAGGAGAAAAGATAGTAGATTGATTATATTTTGAGCCTTAGTAGGTTGTTATTTAATATACATAGTTAACTATACTTGCTACCAAATTTTTAGAGATTTTTTAGTAGAATACAATGTTTTAGCGTGAATGACAGTGAGATAGATGAAGCAAATTTTTGACATGATATTCATATTTTCATTATTGAATGAGTTTTCAATGTTTTGTAATCTATTTTGGAGTGATAGGGAGTTTTCTATCAATATAGAGTTACATCATTGAGTAACTTATTTTGTAATCTATTAGAGAGATATTTTGTTTTGCATATATTTGTAGTTAAAGGGATAATAGTCATAGTAAATAGTCATGAGAGTCTTAGTTTAATACATATATTCCAAGAGTAAGGTTTACATCACAAATAATTGTTGGGTGTTATTTCCATAGAGATAGAGTGCATCATTAATAATTGAGGGGGTGAAATTGCTTATTAGATTTATTTAGTGCTACACACAAAGTTCTCTCACCATGATCCTTATTAAAAGATAATATTAGATTTTTCGTAGTCTTCAGATACTTGTGCTATAATCCTTATAACTAATTTTTGTATTTCAAACTCTAGAATTGTTGTTGCAAGAACTAATATCCAAATTACATGTCATAGTTTCATTCCCATTACTTTTTTTTATTGTTTCTTAAAATATTGTTGTAGTTAGTGACAATATCTCAAGAATTATTTATTATGTTGATATTTTGTCATATCCTCTATTTTTTAATGTGTTTTGTTTATTTCTAATTTTTTTTGGCCTCTTTTAAGTGATTTGCCCATTCAAACTATTTGATTCAAATTTTATTTTCTACTTAATTGATATTTGCTAGTATGATTGAAAGATTTGGATGAATACTTCCTTTAAAATTAAGTATGATGAATTGTATTTTTTATACAGTAGTTTATTCCACTAAATGTCTAAGTATTTTTTGATCCATTAGTTATATTTTTTTTCTTGATCATACAATATTGACCAAACTTAAAATATTCTATCAGTCTTATATGATTTTTTATTATAAAGTATAATATATGTTAGTTAGAAATATATATCATAGTCTTAATATAGTGCTCATCAGAATGATGCAAGTAAATATTCATTTTATCTGATACTCTTTTTATTGTTTGGATCACTTGATTACACATATGATTTTTTGTGATGGTACTACCATAAAATAAGGTTATAGAAAAAAATAATAAATATTTGACGAAGACTATTTGGATATTTCTCAATAAAAAAAATATCTAAAATATTTTTTAGATGTGAATGTGATATTAATCGTAGACTACTTTATCAATTAGAAGCTTTTTTTTTGTTCTTTCTAACTATGTGATCTTTTAAATATTGTATGCTGAAGAAAGATTACTTAGTCTGTCGTTAAGTGTCTTTGAAAATATTTGTTTTATTCATGATCTCTCTGAAGAACTGAATAAGATGTCACCCAAAGCTTTTATATACTCTTTCTAGATTATTTTACTATTAAAAAGAATATAAATTTGTTGGTTATGTCACCTAAAGCTTTTAGTGTGTTTTAAGGTATTATTTATTTTGAGCAACACTTGTTTCTTGGTTAGTCATTGAATAATGAGAGTCTAGAAGATAAAAGTAGACTCATTAAGTTTTTTTTATTCTTTTGTAATTAAATTTAAACTTCTAGTTTGTAGAAAGTTACTCATTGGCTACATTTGAATATCCTAGTTTATATTATATCGAGTAATAATGCTCATTTGAAATCAACAATGTTCTAACAAATATAAATTAGGTTGGCTCTGGAGAGATTGAGATTCTTTAATAAGAAAAATCAAACTCGAGTCTATAAGAATTGATGTAATTTTGGTTCATATTCAGGTTGAAAAGGAGCGTTGGTCATTCATGACGTAGAGTTTATGCTAGGATAATAAAATATACGCAGCTTGTTCACATCAAATGCAAGTCTACAAAGCAACTAACTTCTCTGATATTAATCTTTTGAATACTATAAAAAATATTGGTCTATATTATAATGATATTCTTTTGGAGTCAACATATGTGCTAGCAAGAATATATCTTGTTGATTCTGAAGAGATTGAGATTTTTTTAGTAGGAAAAATCTACCTCGAGTCTAAACGACAAAATAGTACAAGAGTATTTCCTTGTTCTGGTCCATGCTAAGTCAAAGATTAGAAGTATTAATTACCTAATACTTTTAGTCTATTTTTTCTTGCAATGGACATTCATATATGATGAGGATTTGAATGAAAGAAGTTTCTATTAGACTTTTGTGCATGTTTGTGTATTTGCTACAAATGAAGTTGTTTTCTAAATTTAAAGTATCTTACAATTATTACTAAATTGGATTTCATAATGAAATATATAATCTTGACTATTAGAGTTTTAAAGATGAGAAACATTCTTGACGAGATGAATATTTAAATTGTTCGATTAGCATGACATGTATTTGAAAATAAATTTTTAAGATTAGAGATTATATCTCTTATTGTCTTATTGTCATAGTAAATAATAATGAGAGAGGAGAATAAATGTCTGATCTCTTCAAATAGTTATCAGATAGAAAGCATATTATAGGTAATCATTACTATCATCATTTTCTTGAATCTTGCTTCTTCACTGGATCTTAATATATTCTCATATTGTTTACTTTTTAAAAACACGATTTAATCCAATAAAACTAGCTCTTTTTATTATTAGTTGGTGCCAAACTAAAATTAAAATATCTGACTGATTTGGGGTGCTCATGATTATTGAAATATATTCTAAATCCTGAAGGTTTTTTTCCATTTCAGTATGCGAGTATTTTCACATAGGGTCAACATATTAAAAATAATTTAGAAAATAATTAATTATATTAAATGTATAAGTTATATCTAATCTGTTAATAATTAGATAGTTAATTTAATCAGATATTTTTTACACGAATATATAGTTCATAAGATGGTTGGTGTTTCAAATTTCTCAATAGTTTCTTGAATTTTATTTTTTTCTTCAAATAAAGAATATACATCAATAATCTCTATTATGGCTTGAGTTAAAAATAATTTCTTTTAAAAAATATTAAAATGTCATTACATATTTAATCTGAGTTAAATTAGATATTTCCTTGTTTTCTTGTCAGGAGAGATTTCTAGGAGTTGTGATAAATTTTTCATGAGTATTCATAAAATGATAAAAATTTTATTTGGATGTAGCCAAATAAGAATTTTATTTGGCTGCCCGATGTTTGTGGACTGGCCCGCCAGTGGACTTACCCGGCCTGGATGAATGGGCTATTTCAAAATGGATATAGGCTTATGTAGTTGAACCTAAGCTGATGGACTATTGCAACAACTATCCAGCCACTAGCAATGGCTATAGCTGTCTAAAAAATGGATATATGCTTATATTTTGTTTGCTTAGAATTTCTCTCAAATTTTTATAAATATCAATAATCTTAATTTTTCACACAATTTTTTTTTTTATTTTTTTTCTTTAAATCTCTTTTGTAATTTGTAAATTTCAACTCGACTAAATGATGCAAATAATATTTTTAGCACAGTTGCAAAATTAGGAGTAACATGGGACATCTTAGAAAATATGTTGTATATTATTTAAAAAAAAAAACATGATATGTTGGTCCATAAGCAATCTTAGTTTAGTATAAATAAAATTGCATATCAATTTTCTTGTCCTAAAATTCCTAGGGCATCTTTCAATGATATCATAAAAAATTACAAAGATAATTAATAATTAAATATTTTAAAATTATAGTCGTTTTGTGTTTGTAACCTTAGATATGAATTAGTCAAGATAATATTTATTATACATGTGTTTATCTATAATGCTGATTCAGATTTGACATTAAAAAGAAAAAAAATTGATTTTTCTCAAAATTTTGATCTTCATGATATATGTCTCCATTCTACAACTTTGTTAAACCAAAAGGAAAAGGAAAGTAAGCTTTCTACCCGGAAAACAGAATTACAGAAAGTCAAATCTTCAATTTCTACACCTCCAAATCAAGTAAGAGAAGACTGCTGCACAATGTTTGATTTATACTTCCTCCAAATCTATAAGCACATTCATCACAACCTGGAAGGAGGCTTGCAAAGAACTCAATGTTGCTGAGTTTTTTCCCCAGTAATGCAATATGGTGGTATTGATGTCGAGTACTGGGGATTTGACCCTGAAATATGAATTGATGAAGGATGCTAGATTCTTCTAGATGATGATTGATGAAAGAATCCCACCATAATCTTTTATCATTGAGGTGTGGAAGAAGGAGCTCACCCTCTTAGGAATATGGGATCACATTGAAATTCTTATTTCTGTACTCCAGGTTAGGAGTTTCATGGGTATCTCAATTTCTGTATGTGTGTGTGTATGTATGAATGTATGTCTATGTGGGTGTGTTGTGTTTGTGTGTGTGTGTGTCTATAGGTTTTAATCCTTTTCCAATCTGAATTATGCTTGCGTTGCTGCTCCCAAGCTCGGATAAAGGATAAGGGTGGTATCAGGTATATAATCAGTCATGATAAAATAGTCACTAGTTTGCTATAGATGCTGAATTATTTATATGTGCTGATGCTAGTCAGTTGTCTTCTTTAAGCAACACAATATGTTGTCACAATGTAGTGATTTGGCAAAATTGATGCGATGTTGCTAGATTGTGGTGGCAAAAAAAAAAAAGATAGATTTCTCATGCTTTCTTGAACGAGGGTTAATAAAGAAAATAGCCCAACTTAGTAGTTTTAATGTAAGTTTTTGTAACATTGTGTCATTGAATGTCAAGTGTATGGATTTGATTGATATCTTAAAGTATAAACATATTAATATATGATATTTACAAAAAACTAAGTGTAAGGTTGAGAAATATTGAGAGAGATGGTTATAAGCTTTGATAATTTAGCAAAGAGCAAATAATGATAATTCTTATATAATTGTAGATAAAGACTTAAAATTATGATTATAGATGTCTAAAAAACTAGTGATATACTTAAAATAATAAAATTAGTAAATGTTAAAAAGTTCTTAATGTAATTAGTTCTTATGCCTCACTTGTAATACTTAATGAAAGAATAAAAAAAAATTTTAAAGAAAATATAGGTATATCAGCACAAAGTATACTATAGGAAGAAATGATTAAATTTAGTAAAAATTTAATTGAACGTGTAAGAATAAGTAATAAAAGTTATGAGAGATACTATAGAAGATGTGAGTTTTAAGAATTATTTGAAATAAGATGAGCAATCTTAGATTTTTCTTGGCTTATTACCATATATTTAATACTAACCTTAAGAAGAGAGTTACAATTAGGTAGGAAACTATAAGTTTGAAAGATTACACTTGAGTTATCATAATAAGATGGAGAAATAGAGATATGAGTTAAATCATGTTAAAAAATAATAAAATATTATTCAAAATAGGAAAAAAAAATATAAAATATTAGTCATTTCGACTACCTAAAATCTTTGTTAATTACAATGTCAAAATTGAATAGGATATATATGATAGGATTGATGTTGGATAGAATAAAGAATAGTTGTCTTATGAGTTATTTGTGATTGTCAAATATCAAATATATTAAAAATAATTGTATAATAACTATAAAATCAATCATATTATTTGAAAGTGATTATTGGAAAATTAAGAAACACTATATACATAGGATGAGAGTAGTAGAGATCAGAATATTAAGGTGAACATCTGATAAGACTAATAAAGATAGAATTAGAAGTGATACTATTAGTAGGAAGATTAGAATCACTTGTATAAATGATAAAATAATAAAGAATCATTTGAAATATTTTGGTGACGTCAACCATTAATATCCAAGTGTAGTGGTTGGGTAGTAAAAAATTATTCACGTGGTGTGAGGAAAAAGAAATAGAGGTTGTTTAAAAAAAAATTGAGTAAAAGTTATAATCAAAAATTTAATAATTAAAGGGCTAAGAGTTGATATAATTTTTAAGAGAGCTGATTGAAAAAGTATGAAATATACTATCAGTCTCCATGTGATTGCGATATTGTTTGGTTAATGATGATGATAATGATATAATCTTCAATAATATTTTGTTATATATATTTTTTTTAAAATATCTTTTTATATAATATAATATGTAAAGTAAAATTTTTAGTTTTATATTTAATAATATTTAAAATAATAATATTGTCATAATTTTTTTCATAACAATAGTTAAAGAAGATTCATGAAATACAATTTTTTACAAGTTTTATTTTTTGATATTATTTATTTAAGAGTATAATATGGTTTAAAATTAATATTACTCACTTTTGAAAAAAAAAGTCATCTTTTATAAAATTAGTTAATTTTTTTAGTAAATGACTAGATTTATTAATTTTGAGTAATTTAATGGGTTAAAAAAGAGATGAAAGAATTTTTTTTTTTTATTCTCTTCTCCAACCAATTCTATATTATCTGTTGGTCTCATATATGAGCATTTTATTTTTGGGGTAGAGCAAGTCCTTCATCCTAAAAGTATAAATATAGTTATTATCAAAGATATATTGGAGAAGTATATTTGATATCTCTAGAGATTGAATTCATGTTTCTCGAGTTGTGCAGTTATGTCTTTTGTTAATCAGACTATCATACTGTTAGAGCAACTCTAATGATAGTTGCTAAAAATGAAGTGTCAAATGCTATTTTTCAATTTTGAATAGTGTTTTGGCACCCTTGAATAATATTTGTGTTCTAATGATAGGTGTTAAAAATAGGATGTCATTTTAATAATTTAATATTTTTTTTATTAAAAAATAAAATTAAATTTTGATGGTATTGAGAGTTGTTGAGATGAAGAGTAACCAATCATTATTTTGTATCCTCTCATTTCTCTTTTCAAAGTTGCTAAATATGATACCCAAAGATTTTGAATGACATTTTATCTAGAGGTGTCAACCGGGCCTGTCAGCCCGGCCGGCATGAGGCACTGCACTATTCGGCCATGCCTGGGCCGGCACGGCATGGGAATTTCCCGTGCCCATGTCGTGTCGGTCCAAGGCACCAACCGTGCCATGCCGTTCCGAGGCCAACCAGGCCTCGTGCCGTGCCTGGCCCGACACGGTACCGTGGCCCGTTGGTACGGTACCTTGGCACGAGTCGAGAAACCCTAATTTTTTAAAAAAAATTAGGGTTTGGCATCACGGAGGTGCGACGGTGCATGTCGAAACCCATTTTTTTTTTAAATTAGGGGTTAGGCCTGACCGGGCCGAACCCGGTGGATTCGTGCCCGAGCTCGTTCAAGGCTAACCTCCATAGAATCATACCGGGCACGGCACGGTATATTAACCATACCATGCCTGTCCCGGCATGAAAGCATGGTCGGGCCGGCTAAAAATTGGCCGAGCTGGCCCGACATATCCTGTTTGACACCTCTAATTTTACCACTCCTAATTCTACCTTCATTGGAGCATGATTTTTCGTTGTTTGGGTGTCATTTAAGTGGTTATAGAGATGACACCTCTTATATCAACTCCCATTGGAGTTGCTCTTAGTTAAGAAAAGAAATATTATCATGTCAATTTTTTGGAATTCAATTAGAGGTGCCAAATGGGTTGGATAACTCGAGCTAATCTTGAATTAATATGTGCCATACCAAGAATGATACGACTCGATGCCTTCGACATGATCAACATAAACATGCATGACTCCTTGATTCACAAGCCCATTCGTGCTGGAAATAAAAAAAATAGGTACATTACTGTCATTGTTTTTGTTATCAATGTTTACTAATAGGGGCACGTGATGTGTATATGTCCCATTTAAAAAAATGACATTGCCTTTGTAAAATCCTTTAACATGTCCCACTATGATAGTGATGCATGTCACTGTGGTCTGTCGCATTCAAATTAACTCAATGATATAACATTTAAAAAATAAATTTTTAATTTTTAAAAGATTTCAATGAATCTTAACTGTTGGATTTATGTAATCATTTTAGATAGAAATATAATGTCTTTTGAGTTTTTGTACAAAATAACTTAAAAAAAATAATTTTTTAATTTTAAAAATATTTTATAACATAAAAGGTAATATTTATTATTTTTTATACTTGAATTCGAATCTATTTTCTCTCAATTTTTTACTTCCAAATTTTTAAAATTGTGATATGTTTTTTTTTTTATTTTAATATTATGTCATAATATAATCATGTAATTAAAAGAAAAATTATGAAAACAAATAAATGGAGATTGATATTATATAAAAGGATGAATACTGAAAATAATTCATCTAAAAGATGAGTAAAATAAAAATAATTACTCTAGAGGGTAATTATTTTTAAAAATTCCAAAAGTGCTTTTATGAAGCAACTTTGTTATCAACATTTCTTTTGTTCACTTTGTGCATTCAATACAAGGGTGGACATCCACGGGAAATTCTGCTTGCCATGGATCATGTGAGATGGTGTGCCAATCAATGTCCGTCAAAGTGGTTCTCTGACTTTTTTGTTAAGCACGCTCCCCATCTCTCATCCATTTGTGATTCCTTTCCTATTTATCACACTATGCCTCTCTTCTCCCTCAATAGACCTAGTCGTGATTATTGTTTTTGTGAACGTAATAAAAAATGTGATTGGGAGAGGGGGTATAGCAGCAATCATGATTGGGATTAATACCAAGATCGGAGCTGAGGGTTCTAATGTGATGAGTCGGCATGCCCAGATTATGTAATCGAGCTATCAGGCCTTGTCGGTCTCTCTTCCTTTTCATCCTGCTAGCGAGACACAATCAATCATTATGGTCTGGCCAAGCCAAAAAATGGGTTGTGTGGCTTGCCATGGAGAAAGAAAGAGTGATGGATCCAAGTGTAATGTCTAGATTTATATTATTTGTACTTGTTAATTCTAATTATAAAAAGATAATTTTTGTACTCATTAAAAATTTACATGTATCTGGTGATAAATATGTATATTCTTTTTGAGTATTAGAGTATTAAAAAAAGACAATTGATTGATAAGATAAATTTTTATTAAAATTATATTTTCCAAAAAATATTTTGCAACTCATTTTATATAGGAGTGCTCGAGCTAGAGGTGTCAAGTGGGCCATATGGCCGAGGCATGACGAGGCACAATCTGAATAAGCATGTTGTGCCCAGTCCATAACGATATAGAATCATGTATAGATTACAATCGTGCTGGCCCATGGGATGACTCATGTCGAGTTGGGCTGGGTGCCCAGGCCAAGCACAATATGCATACTTGGTTTGTTGGAACGGTCCACAAGTATGAGGCATGACTAATAGGTCACTTGTCACTTTTTCACGAGCTTAAAATATAATTAATCAAAGGGCTTAAAATAGAAAAAATTTAAAATACATATGAAATATCATTAGAATTATACATATATGATGCTAGAGTCATGTATTGGCTACCAAGACATTATATCCAACTATGTAAATATTAAGAGTGTTAATTTTATTATTGATGATCTAGACTGATATACAAGAATTTTTTTTTTGAAATTCTTGAAGATGTTTAATTATGTGATAAATATGTTTGTGTTTATGTACATTCCAATCACTTATATTGTACCTAGCTACTTATGTAATATTAGTTGTATTTTTAATAAAATGGAGGGTATCTTGTATTTAATGTCATGATTATTCAGATAAAAATTAAATATTTAAAAATTGATCTTTTATTTTAACTATATTTATTTTGCTTGGTTATCTGTATTAATTTTAGGATTAAAGTGAAAGAGGTAGAAAATATATAAAGATAAATATATTTGCATTAACTAGGCATACGAACTTGAATGTTTAATTCATGAAATGAACTAATATATTTATATTTTACTATACTTTGTATGTTAGGTTATAATGATGCTCTGTATATTGACATAAATATCATATAAGGAAATGATGAATTTTTCGTTCAATTAGCTAGGAAAAAATAATGAATTTATCCATCGAATATAAATGAGTTGTCTTGCTACGTAAATACTGATTACTATTTTATCCTATTATATAATAATAATAATTTAAATATATTATGTTGGTGAAAATTATACGAAGCTATCTATTACATACTATCTAAAATAATATGTGATCTATAAATTTATTTGGTATTTAGTATAATATTGAAGTGTTCTTTTTTTGCTATTAATTTTTTTAATGATAAGAGATTTTAACTACGATCATATATCATGTAAATATTTGAATACTTGAAGGATTGAGAAGATTCAATGTTTGATATTCAGGATAAAGTAAAAAAGCTCTTGGCGAATGATAACTCATGTGATATTGAAGATATTGAGGGCATCACTAGCCCTATCTTTAGAATCATAATAATAATGATAATCTATATTCATACTATGATACTACAAGCATTGATTAATGACTCATGTAGTGGCAATGTATTTTTTTTACATCTACTTTTGCTTATATCATATATCATATTTATAAATTTATTCTCATGGTCATGAGTTATTTATTAATATTTATGTTTTTTAGTTTTTTTTTAATTTGTCATTAATCATTTTGGATTATATTTTTTTTATGCAATATCTTGAGTTGAGATGAATGTTAATTTTTTGTTTAATTATTGATTTCGTCATATAAATTTATTATGCATTATAGTTTATAATTTTATTATTTTGATTTATAATATTTCTAATAAAGTTTAATTTAATATTTAAAAAATTTTAATTGAGCCTTTCGGCCAGCTTATAATTGGCACAACTCGGCATGACCCAGAATCAATCCTACATGGCCTTGCACGAAAGTGTTTGGTTCTGGTCTAATCAGATTGTGCTGGGATGACTCATATTGATTCCGTGCCAAAATGGCATGACATGACTTGACATTTGAATCCATTTTATGCCATGTCAGGTACGACATGATCCATTTGATACATAGTTTGAGTTATTTCAATTAAATGTATATTTTTTATTTTTGTAATTTTATTATGTTTAAGTATGCCGACACAAGAAGTACGCTATATAATTTCATGATATATACAGTAAGAATTAAATCCGTCGCACATATATTTTAATTAATTATCACTTCTCTATTTTTAATAGTTTTATCAAGTTAATTTTTTGTGTTTATGAATAATCTAAAAAATGTTATATTATATCTCGAAAACGATGTATTTATGTATGTCCCAAAGCAGTAATCAATAAGAATGATCAGATACCTAAATTTTATCTCGTTTCATTTTTACTAAGTTTTTTTATGCTAAGTATATGAGGTCGAATAAGTCCCTCCTCAAGTTAGACTAGTATAGAAGATATGAAACTATAATATATTTTTCTAATTGACATGTTTGACATGTTAAGGTCAAAATATCTTTATGACTATAATAAAGTATTTTAAACTTAATTAATGATGTATGACCAGTTTAAGAATTCATAATTAAAGGAGTAAAGACACTCCAAAATCTAGAAGAAAATCTTATAATCAATGAAATAACATTTAATCTGCCATGTTTAATCACAAATAGAATATTTCTCAATATTTTTTGATAATGCAAAAAATATCAAAAAAAAAATAAAAATAAAGTAATAGTTGAGACTTGAGATGTCTGAAACAATAACTCAAAGAAATTGGATTAAAAAGATATGTGGAATATAAAAACCCAAGCTGGATTTTATTAAATCTAATAGGTTTTGAATGTTTCTTGTTGACTGCTATATTTATTTTTAGAGTAGCAAAAGAATACAATGAATATGATTTGATTTCTAGTTGTGTGAATATTATTTTCTATTTTGATAATCAATGAATATGAAATGAATATATGAGTGCGAGTAAAATAATTAGTGATATTTATAAAAAAAAATATGTTATTGCCTTATAGAATAATTTTTTATATTTCTATTTAGTAAATATAAATATCACGATAGATAAATTTTATAAGCAATTTTGGATGACTCTGATAGTTAGCAATTCTATTTTAATATAGCATAAAGCTCTCAGCTTTCTTTGTAGATATAATTTTAACAGGTATCTCTGCTGTGATTTATCCTTATATAATGAATATACTAAAAGGAGGTTCTGCCATATCTATATTCATTGTGATTAGAGGTGTCAAATGGGCCGGTCTATTCCGGACCATCCTATTTTTAGGTGGCCTTTTTGGTCATTGTGCCTTGCCCCCCACAACCCGGTACAGTAACCATGCCAGGCACGGCATGGCTTGAGAACTGCCGGCCTGCCACGCCCTGCCAGCCCAGCTCGTACTCAATTCAGGTTGGGTGTGAACTTGCCAGGGTGGGCCGGGTCATATCCCAGCTTTTCCTGCTATATTTTTAAAAAATCTGGCAGGATTCCCGGGCAAGTTTACCGTGCCGTAAGGCCAGGCAAATATGACATGCCTGGCCCGACACAACATGAACCATGCCAAGGGGCGAACCGACCCAACCTGACGCAAGGTTCCAAATCGTGGCCGTACTGTCTAGCTCATTTGATGCCTCTAATTGTGATAATGTTTCTTTATACTTTACTAAAAATGTGTGTTTTCTCCGAATAAAACATTGGATTTTATATATTTATTGAAATCCTAATTAGTGTTTCTGTCCAAATTATCATTGTGCACCAACACCACATCCAATTTAGGTTGAAGCCCAAATATGCCATCGTCTGTCACCACTAGCACCACCATCATGTGTATACTATCATTTAGGCTTGTTGTTGTCATTTGTGTGCACCTCTACTGTCAACACTATTTGTGTCTGTTGTCACCAATCAACATTGTCGCTCTATCTATGAACCTAGTATTAAATTTTTTTTTAGGTTGACTATGATACCAAGTAGGAAAATTAGACTAAAAATAAATTAACACTAAAGTATATTATAAATAATTATATATCAAATGTTTTTATATAATGATTAAAAATAATTGAGACGGTTCATAGGTCCCGTGCTCCCTAACAAACGTATAAAAAAAATAAAAAATAATTACAAAACTGCGACAATAGTATTATTAATTAAATTATAACAAACTTATATAATTTGGAGTTACGACTTTCTTTTCTAAAATTTTGATTTTTTTGTTCATATAATTAACATGTATGTTTTTAGTATGCACTTCAACATCTACTATTCCATTTATGCGTGTTTGCAACGTGAGTGGTATGTTTCATAAATGTTATTTCACAGGACACAAGCCTCTAGCTTAGTTCAAAGTCTGGGAGAAATTACTATTTAAACAATCTTACTCATAAAATTCGTAAGTATACGATGAGTTTCATATTCAAGATCTATCACTCTCGAATGAATGTAATTGTCATGACGCTAAGATAAGAGTGACCATGAATATGGATACAAATACTATCATTTTAATGTTTAAATACTTGTATGGATATGGGTTCGGTAGTTAAAGTAGGGGTGGCAAAAAAGCTGCGTTGGGTTGGCACGACCAGATTTTTTGCCACCCATGTGGGCCATCATGTATGGTCGGGCCATCCTAGCCTATTTTTTCAACATTGATGTGTTGTGTCGGCATGCTTCTATAACGAGCAAACCGAAATGGCCGTGCCAGCCCATGTTTAGAAAGTAAAATATAAAAAAAAATTAAATTAAATAATGTATGTAAGTATTATGAGAATAAATATGATAATGAGATTTTTTGATATTGGATCTCAATACACGTGTTGATAATGTACGGATCAAGATATTGATGATGGATGCACTCCGAAGATAAAATTTATTTTTATTTAATTCTTTCTTTTTTCATGTAATGCTTTGATATATTATTTTTATTTTTATTTTTTTTTTAAGTTTGCATTAATTATTTGATATTTCAAGAATACAAGCTATTCAATGTTTAAGATAGTAATAAAACTTTACTAAAAATTTTATCAAATGCAGTTATACAATTTGCAAAATAAGTGGATGGTGGCCCCTCTCCCAGCGTGCCGCAGACATGGTCCCTAATACCAAAAGACCATGTACCGTTTGAATCTGTTGAGGGCTTCGTGCCGTTGTCAATGAGCTGTGTGTCAATGTCAGGGCCCATGCTCAGGCACCCATGCTCCCAGAGGCAATAGCCCTTTGTCCAGTTCCTCTGCCCACTTCCCACTGCCCACTGCCCTTGCCCACGAGCAGCTGCCCATGCGGGAATGCCCCTGCAGAACCATGATTGAGCAGCAACGATTGTGAATTATTGTTTCTTGGGTTTGTTAAAATGAGTCGCATTCTTGCAGCGATGAGTTTTCTCACAGTTAGACTGACATGGTGTTTCTGTATTTCTCATATATTCAGTTGCTGCAGTGTTATTTGGCTATGAATGATATTGTTCTAATCGGAGGTGATGAGCAAATATTACTCAGGTGATAGAATTAGACATCTCTTAAGGATAGTGTTTGCATAGTGTCATAGAGGCGAATCATTTTCTTGATAAATTCATCGTTTTGTAAGCTTATCTAGGTGCAAGTGCATGTGATGGTGTGCCATGACATTATCATTTAGTTTTTTAAATATGCTACCTGTTGTAGTTTTTATGTGTATTATTTTTGGTTTTATTTTATTTTTTCATATTTTTAATTGTAGCACCTGACTTGCTGGCTGACATATTGGTACTTGTCCATTATAGAAGAGTTTTGGTTGTATATTTTATGTTATTTTGTGCCCTAAATTTATCATTATATCAGATCTAATACCTTAGGAAAAATCAATCCTAGGACTTGTTAGGGTTACCAACCCTAGTGAGAAGCCACACAAGTGGACTGTTCTACCATAACGTGTTTGTTGTGCTTTAGTACATAAATGGTGCTGGAAGAGAAGGCACACTGTGCAGCTAGTAAGTCTCACACCTTCATCGTGTGCAATATGGGGCAGAACCCAATGCGTCGACGATGTGAAGGGGGGAGGGGATTTGACAGTAGTTGAAATTTTGGATCTGGCGAAACCCAACCAATTTTTTTGGGCAGCCACCGAGCCCCAGCTTCTAGCTATGTCTGGGAATAAACCCTAATTTTTATTTGGCAAAACGTAAGGTGGGGTGAGTGACCCTATTTAAAAGCATCCCCATTTGGAAGAAAATAAATGTTTACAAATGCTGATTCGGTAGAAAAATTAATTTTTAGAAATTAGGATTTGACATAAATTCTAATTTGATGCATCTGTTTTTAACTGAATTGGTAGTTTTTTTGAATAGTTTGATCTTAGTGTTTGAAGAGGTATTATCCCAATAAATGTAGAGCTAGGAGTGTCTTAGTTGAATGCCTCAGTTCATTTTCAGAAAGGATGTCCAGACCGAGACCTCCGGACAATACTGAGAGAAGTTGTGACTAAAAAAAGTCTTGAGTATTTAAGTTCTTTGAAATTTGTTTTTTTTGAAAATTTTGATTCACATCATAATGGTTTGTGTAAAATAGTTGTTTAAAAATTTTTGCTCGAGTTTATTTTTGTTTATTGGTGAGAAAGTGTGATGTGACAAGAAAAAGAAGAAAATAGTTGGATTTAGTGGGAAATTATTTGGAATAACTTAGTCTGGATCAAGTGAAATTTGTATGATCTGCCATAGTACTGTACCATTTTCATTACACTCTAGCAGCGACAGAGTTGGGAGACCAAGCAAAGGCATTTTGAGAGGCAAAAAAAAAACAATAGTGATCTCTTTCTGTGGGAGGGTGAGACATGCATGGGAGGAAGAGGTATTGGATTTTTTAAAATCTAAAGATCATGTAACAAACTACTAGATCTCCTTGTGTTGGTGTTATTGGAGGAGTAATGTCTACAAACTATTGTTTTGTCTGCTCATTATCTTATTACAGGTTCTTGCATAATAGGTTTGGGAGTGAATGCCCATGAGACAAGTAATTACTTCTTTTGTTAAGCAAGTTTTTTTGATATTGTTGTATTCAATAATATTGCCAAGTGAGTCAAGGGGCATGATAATATCAATGTTTCTTTAATTGTGATGCATGTCTTATTTGTACCAAAGTTCTATTATAATTTATTTTATGTGAGTTATTTTACAAAGTAATATGACTGTGATATTATTATTTTACTTGTAATTCTACACATGCTTATCTGACCAAACATATAACTTGTTAAGGAATTGAGCAAGATAGTGTGTGTGTGTGTATTTTTCTTGACTAGCATAAGCTCTTTTATAAATCTATGTATAGTTAATTCGCTATTAATTCACTCTATACATTAATATTCAATAAAATTTATTGGATATAGTAGTAATTTTTGAGCCAAACATCAAATGAGTGATATTTATTGAATGGAAGTTGTGAGAGCCAAGAAAGCATATCAAAACTTTCCGTATGACATGTTAAGCTAGTCTTTGAATAGATTTATTTTATCTGATTTACTCAAATATTTTGGATTTCTATTGCATGATCGCATAAGATGAATTATGATTTTTTTTTTTGTTTTTTTTTATTAATTATTATACTCGATAACATGATTATCAATGTTAATGAATAAAAATTATTTTTTTTATTTTTATGAAATTTTATGAAAAAAATATAAATTTAGTTTATATGTGACATTAATTTGTCGACGAATGATAATGTATTAAAATATACTTCTCATCTGTTTGGATGTGACATGAATATATTGAGAAGTGATAATAAAATGACTTCCTCTATGTGTTTCTTTTGTTTGTGAAATACTGGATGTGAAACTATATGCCTAGCTGCTTGACTGTTCAAGGCCATGAAAATATAGAAAATGTTAACAAATGATACTATAATAACTGTGCTGCTCGAGACCTAGGTAGGTGATTCATATATACTTTTTCCTCAAGGTAACTAAGAATAAAAAAATGAGAATTCACATCTAGATTATGTATGATTAAAATGTGAGATGGTACAAAAGAGTAAGAATTCACATTGAGTCAGTCTATCTTGTTTAATTGTAAATATGTATCCTAGCAGTTTACATCAAATATTTTGCTGAATTTCCTTGTTATATGTCTCGCTTTAAGAGTTGTACTTTCATATTTTGACTTATTTTCACAATGTACACTCACTAGCAAATAACAATTTCCTAAATCTCATCATACTAATTTTCAAGTTCCTTTAAAGTTGTTTGCATGAATTTTTTTCATTAAGGCTGTGCTATTTTGGATAAGACAAAATATTCAAAGAGAAACTTGAGTATATAAGTATCTTTAAGAAAAGTGATTAAAAGAACAAAAGTAATGCGGTGAGAGTTTAACAAAATTTATTAAGTTAGGTGCTCAATATAGCTTCTCTATCTTTTTCGGAAAGTAATCGGAAAGCAAATATCAGAAAAGATGGCAATAACATCATTTGACTTCTCGATAGACTCGTGCATTGTTCGAGTTGGCTAGGTATGCCTTTCTCTCATGTTAAAATTTCTCTGTCTTGTTTGGTCAATTTTGCTAGTTACCGACTATGAGTTTGTACTAAAGGAGTTTATTCTATTTTGGATCCTTTACTTTCTTTCTAGATTCATCGTAATATGAATTTGTTTGTATGTATAATGATTTCGTACAAGTAACGACACACTGAGCAGTAATTTACTCAGATATAGTTGGTGACTTTCTCTACTAACTAGTAGTCCTAGCTTGGTTACTTATATGAGTACATATATAATGGATCCATGTGTAACATATGTGTTCACACTCTCCTTAGGCTGGTATAAAATGAGTCCTGATCAAAAAAAAAGATAATATTCATACATACGAAGATATTATTAGTTTCAAGTGAAAAACACTTGTATTTTCTTTGGATATTAAAATATCAAAAGAAGACATAACTCATGGTTATATTTGCTAATTTTTCTCTTCGTGAGGAGTGATTAAGGGAAAAATAAGTGAATCCAAAAAATTTAGGAGTCAAGTTAAATACTTTATGATGAGGGGAAAACACTTGCACTTTCTTTTGGAGGTAGAATTAGGAAGGTTATATGATGATAGAAAAAAAAAGTATTTGATTGATATATTAGACTATAATTAAAATTATACTTCCTTAAAAATATTTTGAAATATTCAATATAAGTAAAATTATTTGAATTATTTTAATTAGATATATATTCTTTCTTTCAGCAATTCAATTCTATTTGGGATTATTAGCATTGAATATTTGATGTATAATTTCATGATTCATATAATAGTGCTAAATGAGTTTAATATATATATTCTAGTACATTAATTTTTTTTTATTAAATTTATCATTTATTTCAAAAAATATATATATTCTTATAAATCTTGAGAACTTATCAATAAAATTGATCAAATATCTTTTGATAGAATAATGTATAGGTTAAAAAATTCTGCTAAGATGTTAATAATTAATATCTGGTACTTCAAAATTTGAAATACTTTTTAGACTATAGTAAAATATTTCTTACTTGGCCAGTGATTGCTGACCAAGTTGAGATTTGAGATTACATAGATAAATGGTTAAGCACACTAGAATATATGGAAAGAGCTCTTATCATGGAATAGAGAATATATAATCAATTTAATTGATTTTAAATAGAATATTCATCAGAATCTCTTGATCCTGCATATAAATGTTAGTAGACATAAAAATAATATAAGAGTTTAGGGATTAGAAATATATGGGGAAGTAATATGAACCAAAATTGGATACTATCATATCAAATTTATTTTGAATATTTGTTATTTATTGTAATAATGTGTTCAGAATATAAAATAATGTAGTAAAATTATATATAATTATCAGTAATATTATTGTTAGCTCTTATGTCGATAATTCAAGTTTTTAGAGTGAAAGTATGAGAGATATAAATAGTAATATCTGAATGAATAAAAAAATCTATTATTATTTTAGAAATGAGTTTTATATATTTGTCTTTGGTAAGTATAAGTATTTTGGTGAATGGCTTCTATGAGAACATTTAGATAACTTCTATAATTGGCCCGTTTCTCCCAATATTGTATAAGCTTCTTGATCTCTTCCTTGTAGATAATATTGAACTGTACTTTTTGGTGTGGCCAATTATCATACAATGTGTATATTGAACAAGGACTCTATTTTATCTCTCTCTCACATAATAATTTTTTTTTTTCACATATAAATTGAAATTTGGATCTCGATCTGAAATCCTAAAACATAAAATTGCTCGAATAAAATAAATTAGGGTTTAGTAAATAGTAAATAGTAAATCTTGATATTTTTTTTTTTTTTTTTTTGGGAACTTAGATTGGGTGAAATTGCCATGAATTTTAATTTCTTTCGTAGCTCACAATCTTCATAGCCTTCACGAACGGTACACAGCACATTGCCACTATCCAACCACCGCACGATCGTGACAAGCCTGCTGCACAACCACATCATAGCCGCCATGCCACCATTGAATCCTCTCATGTACTCCGTTGAATACAAAAAGCATGTGACAACCTCATTTTTTTATGAATTCGCACATGCATTGTGATGGTACAATGCACACCTTTTTTTTTTTAATTTTTGGATTTGTAACCCTCACTCACCCATACACACCTTTTGGGCAAATTTTATCTAGAGTCGACTCTAATATCATATTGTAAATTAATATGCAAAAAGATATAATAATGCTCAATGATAATATCATATACTCGTGCACTTATAAAATGTGCAAAATGAATTGGGGTATCTCATAGATTTTGTGTTCCTATCAAAAATATAAAATAAATCAAATAACAATTTATACTGAGGTTTTATAAATGTTTATGTTATTTTATTTTACAACATCATGTTGTTATTTTTTGTATTAGTTAAAATATAAGGCATGTTTTTCTTTATGATAATCTAGAGGAAGAAGTGTTTATGTAGCAACAATCAGGATTCATTCTTCCTAGGAACATATATATAATATGTAGGTTACTAAATACTCTTCATGGTCTCAAGTAGTTTTTTAGCGTATGATTTAATAGATTTTTTTTTTATATTTATTATATTTTGCCTTTGAAGATCTGTGCCAGATTATTTTTTTTTTTTATGTAAATCCTGATTACAATAATTTGCATTAACGCTAAAACTCAATTAATTTTATCCATGTGTGTTTTAGTAGATTTTTTAATGAGATAATCACATTTAAAATATTCATTCTAATTTTGTTTTCTTCTCTTATAAATATATACTGATATTATTTTTTTTAATAATGTTTGAAATTTATAATTTATCTTTAATTTAAATTTAACTAAAATATAAGATTCTATTTTGATGTAAATATAACATGTGATAAAATATTAATGTCTTCTCTAATAATATCTTTCATATCGTGCAAAATTAAAATACAGCAGAGAAATTTATATCGATGGAATGCCATGTGATAACCAAGAATCTATTTATAAGCATGTTTTTCTATCTTATTCTTACAATGCTCAATAGTTTGGATTTTAAGATTATCCTGATTAAAAAACTGCATTCCAACAGAAGTTGCTCATTACGTGTAATTTTTTTATCCGGATCTCTACGATCTAACGATCAAAAATTTGACTTATCTCATCAGTCAGAATATGTTCGCGACCGATTGAGATGCTGCTTGAAAAATTAAGAATAGTCTCTGAATAAATTCATAATCTAACTGTTGGGTTGATTTGATGTTTTTGATCTTCTTAATACCTTTTAATTTTTATTAGAATGTTCACCAAAAAATGCATAGTGAATAAAAATAAATTTTTGAGTTATTAAAATTTTTTATCAGACTACGTAAATTAATATATTTCGAACTATTCGAAATATATTTATTTTCATTTCTCTGCTTATGCTAGAAATTATAAAAATAAAGCACCTTAAATATCACACAATTACAATAAATATAATGCTCACAAAATTAGCTGAATATTTACACACACAAAATATCACAAAGACCATATTATTTCAAATCATGAGAAATGTAAAAGTTATTGAAATCACTTGTAGAATTGTGTTTAGATTTTTGATCCGGTATTTTAGAAGAATTTCAAATGCTATGGGCATAACACGAACATAGCATGAACACAATACGAGCTCATCGCGAACACAACATGAGCACAACATGAACACGATAATAATTTTCTTTGGAATACCACACGAATTAAACTCCATACAAATTGAACAACCATCATACACAAATTAAAAGGCTAGTATACTGTATTATATAAATATTATAAAAACTTAGAATAAAATACTATAAATTGTAACGTGTCCAAAAGAGAAATATGGGAGCTCCGAATTGTGCGTAAAACAAAATCGGAAAGTATTCCCATTTTTCTCTAACACGAGCACATGTGTAAAATGGAATCCTAGATTTCATTTTGATGCTCGATTCACGCACACTTAGTTCACAAAATAGAAACGTAAAAATGAGAATCTAATTATTCTTGTTTTCATGCTACACGCACATGCACCGTTCATGAAAGCAGGAAACACAACAATCATGCAGATGCTATTCCTGTTTGACACGCACACATGAGAAGAAATCCTGTTTGCCGTTCTAATCCTGTTTAATTTGATACAGACACAATTTAATGAGAGCACCTACTCTTTTAAAAATTTAAACCAACACAAAAAATCAAACAAATCAAAACAAACACATAATATTTCGGTCTACCCAAAATCAAGCAGACCTAACAATCTCTCCATTTGTATCATTTGGGTAGTCCGAGATATATTCTTGATTTGAATTTAGTAAATGCAATTTGCAAAAATTTTTTTTGATTACAAAACCATTTCTTATTTTTGTACAATAAAAAGTTTTTCAGAAATTATAACTTCTCGAGAGTTCTACTTAGAGAGCACCTCAAGGAACAGTGTTATTATTTACTTGTAACTCATAAGGTTCTCCTTGATCAATATGATTCCTGAAAGTAGCTGAAGTAAATATCATATTTTTATATTCTACTTTAGAGATTCTTTGGTCTCGGAACAAATATCTGAGAAATCTAGATCGACCACTTTTGATCTCCTCGAAGGATGTTTTATAGTACTACCACAAGGTAGTTTTTGAATACTGTGTGTGGACTTTTTTCTTTGCAAAAAGTGTATTATGCACACAAACTTACTCAGAAAATTATATTTCTGAGTCAATGTTAGTAATTTTTATTTAAATATTTGTTCGATTTGATTTAGCCCTGGCTACAGTAATATAGAAGGAATTTATCCCTCTACCCTTCACTATTGTAAGCAATCATTTAGATAAGGTCTATTGATTTTCTCTGAATTTTTTCATATAATATGTATTATCCAACATTCATATGGATAGTAGGTTCATGGGAACCTTCGGGATTAAATAGATATCTCTAAGAAATATTTGGAATCCCATGTTTCTCTTCAGGCAAATATTATTGATGCCTAATAATTTTAAGGTTTTTTTTTTTTTTTTTGCTCATCATGTTTATTCCATAGTCCCCAAACAAAAAAGTCAAATAAGTTTGGGTTTGCAGTGACATGTAAAGTAAGACTATTGTCGTATATGCTATTCAATCACTGTCGCAATTAATTTTATCGTACATTACACAATTATTTAAAAGGTAATGTCTCATTCTGTGGCAAAATTATCAGACATCCTTCCTATCACATCTCTTATTTTATATTCTTCTTGAAGTTTTCTTCACTTGAGATAGTTTCTCTTAAATATTCTATTTGATTATAGTAGTAATATTTTACTATAAATTTTTCTTTGGAATAATTTTTACTTTCCTCTCTCTGTGTGGGTGTTGAATTCGATCTATTTCTCATTTTAAGTTCCTCAGATATTAGAATATGTAGAGTTCTTTTTTTTTATTCGTCTTTCAACCTCACTTATCAAACTTTTAGTGATGATTATCATGATAAGTATGTTATTTGGAGTCAATGTACTTAATGAGATTGCAAGTATTTATTATCTCTCTGGAAGTGAGTTAAGGAGCAAAGATGTCTGAACCTTATTATTTAGTATTATTTTCATAGATACTAGTTGAGTGATCAATGATTGAAAAAAAATTTAAATACTTGGTTTAACTGTTAGGTTGATTTGATATTTTTGATTTTTTTTAAACTATTAAATATTTGTTAGAAAATTTGCCTAAAAATATACAACAGAACATAAATAAAATATTAGATTGCTAAAATTTTCTATTAAACTATGTAAATAAATATTTTTTAAATTGTCCGAAATATATATTTATGCTTCTCTACTTATGTTGGAAAGTGTAAAAATAAATTATTAAAAATATCATATAATCATAATAAATATTCAATCTCCAAAATTAGCTGACTATTTACACAAAAAATCTATAAAGTCAAGATTATTATAAATTAGGAGAAATGTAAATGTTTTTGAAAATACTTTTAAAGTTGTGTTTCAATTCTAGATCCGGTATTTTAGAAAAACTTTAAACACAATTGTCACGACATGAATACAACACGAGGACGGCACAAACCTAGCACGAGCACAACACCAACACTAATGATACTTTTCAGAACACCGCACGAACTCCACAAGGTCTTGACTCACAAAATGGGAATCACGGTCCAATTATTCTCTTCTCACGTTCGGTTCACGTTCAGCTCATGCCATAGTTTTAAAAGGCACAAGGCGTACCAAGGCGCAAAGGTCTTTTAGAGCCTTGCCTAAAAGATATGATTTTGGGTGCACATAAATTTTTATTAAATATGATTCCATTGATAAAAAAATAAATGTTCCTAAATATTAAAATAAATTTTGATGAAAAAAAATAAATTAAATTATATAAATTTCAATATATAATTATAAATTCTGAAAATAAATATATTTTTAAAAAAAAATTATTGTATATAAGGCACGCCTCTTCAGTAAGGCGCGTGCCTTGGAAGGCGATGTGCTATAGCTAGGGAGTGGTTGTGCCTTGAGCCTAGGCGCGTCTTAAGCAGGCCTTTCACAACTATGGTTCATGCACGTGAAAATCGGGATCCAATTATTCTCGTTTTCACTCTTCACGCACCCACACTATTCACGAAAACAGGAAATACACACAACAGCTATGCATCTATTGTTCCTGATTTACACTTTTAAATTTTACGCATGATCCGCGCACATGCACCCTCCTATTCTCTTTTAATTTTTTTTCGCTACGGCATAACTTTGGCTATTTTTCTCTATTTACACGTGCCGTTTTATAATAAAGAAGCTGACCGTTTTAATTTGATACAGACTCGTGCCTAACAAACATGCTGGGTCATCTCGGGTCGGGCTGAATCATGTTGGTTTTGTAGGTCGCGCCATCACATGGACCGCCCGTCGGCCATCAATACCGCCGCCATAGAAATCTGAATTAAAAAAAAAAGGGCTCGGGCGTGGCCGGGTCGCAGAAATCCCGTTGCCTGATTTTTTGTGACCCGTGAGGCCGTGACCTGTCCCTTGCCCCATGTCACGGTCACTGTGTTGGTGGACTATTCCAATGGGCCAGGCACGTATGTCCTGCCCGGCCCAGTATGAAGCACGGCATCCTCTTGTCCAGCATGGCACGAGCTGTGCCTCATGGCCTCCCTGGGCTGCCCAGCCATCTATCTTGACACCTCTGTCAAAGGAGTGGGCAGCAAGTCCTGCCCACCCCACTTTACCTAGATTTGTACGGTAGGTACGATTAGAGGTGTCAAACGGGCCGGGCCGGGCCGGGCCGGCACGAGGCACGGCACGGTTCGGCCGTGCCTGGGCCGGCCCGGCACGATAAAAAAACGTGCCCGGGCCCGTGCCGGGCCCGGCCGAACAAACCACGTGCCGGGCCGTGCCCGGCACGGCTCGTGCCTTGGCACGGCACGCCGGCCCGCGTGCCTGAGTCGTGACTCGTGACCCAACCGGGCCCCGCCCCCGGTAAAAAGACCGCGGGTCGGGTCCAAACAGACCCGCCCCGCCTGCCCTGTTTTGCCGTGCGCCCGTGCCCGAGCGGGCCGGCACGGCACGGCACGGCCTTGTATTGCCCACGGGCCGTGCCGTGCTGGGCCGGCCCGTTTGACACCTCTAGGTACGATCTCCATCTTCACTGTGCTATTTCATTTAAGTTTTTTTTTTTTTTTTTAAATATATTTCATTGTTATTTATTTATAATAATCAATTTATACAATTTTTTTGCATGTCTTGTAATGATTTTCTTCTTGATGTAGTAATACGTGCGAAATGATGCTAATTTGGACTCTTTTTTTTTTTTTGAAAATGGTTGGGCTGGGGTGGGGTGTGGGCAGGACTTGCTCGCTCTTGGCGAAAGGATTGGAAGCGTGCACACAGGGCTGTCAGAAGGCGAGGTGTCAAGTTGTTTGAAGGAAGCGCTGTGTTGCCGGGTGAACAAGTGTGAGGAAAAGCAAGCTTGTGCCATTTGCCTGGTAGGTCGCTGCTTGTGCTCCTGGGGGCGCTATTATGCTGTGCAGAACATATTTTATTAGCTGCTCTTTTCTTGCTTGGCACTACTGGCAGGAGGAGTACAGGGTAGAGGATGTCGTTGGCACAGTAAAAGCTTGTGGCCATTATTACCATGCTAGCTGCATCACCAAATGGCTTTCAATGAAGAACTCTTGTCCAATTTGCAAAGTGGCTGCTTTACCCGATTCCATGAGCTGACCATGTAAATTATTATCACGTGCATGTTCCTCCGTGTGTGTGTGTGTGTGTGTGTGTGTGTGTGTGACTGTGTGTGAGACTGTGTGTGACGTTTGCTTGCTTGAGAGAACAAATCATGTAAATATGTATGCCAATAAAGTGCACTTATTTGTTTTTTATTTGTAATTTGTTGTTAGATGCTGCTAGTTTTATAGGCAAATTATCTAATTTTTCATGTCATTTAGTGTCCATGCGTTTAATGTATGAAGCTTCGTCAGTAATTGTGAGCCTATAAAAGGAATAATTTATTAAAAATATAATTTTTTTTTTAAAAAGGCAGGTTTAATGTCCCTACAAGATTAAATGTGTGGAAGACTATAATTTCTATTTTTTTATAAAAATTTTACAATTTATTTATTGGGTTATCTATAAATATTACTACTTTTCTTTTTGACCATTTGACACAAAAATAGAATCAAATTTAACCGTAAATTCATAATTAGAATCAAGATTGATCCTACATGGGAACGTATTTATGAAGAAATATATGAAAATGGGTAGAACGCACTCATTTGTTTAATTTGCAAAAAAAAATATATATATATATAAATGATGTGGGAAGACTTAGACTGAAAGAATATTTTGAAATTGTAAATCATTGCATGCTCATGAAGCTTATTAGTTTTTTACAAGTGTAACATCCAATAAAAAAAAAACAATTCGCGAATCTTATCACACAATTCAAGAAGCTTATTAGTTTGTAGAACTAAAATCCCTAAGTTCTATTGGGATTTGATGTTCTAGAAAAAATATGAACAAGCAAGAGGATGTCATATATTGAAGGAGCAAAGGTTAGAGCTTGGCAAAGAAGTCATTCCATTTATTTTCATTGGATATGGTGATGAGAAATATCACTATCATATGCTCATTTTCATTCGGAGAAGAGAAGGGTTATTAGACGTAGAGATGGGGCATTTCATGAAGATCAATTGTAGATAATACCAACAAAGAAGAGAAACAATATGGTAGAGTCACTATTGAAGTAACATCTCCTCCTACCTACAATGTACCATCCCACAAAAAAAAAAAAAAAAAAAAAAATTATTGGCCACATGAGTATGAGTAAACAATGGCTACAACTTCTAGCAAAGAAGTAGCTTATTCTATTTTTCAATGGAAGATCGCTTGATCCATATTATTATTATTTGTATGGGAAAACATTTACCATATTCATGGGTAGCTGCGTCATGACAATCCAAATTACAAAAACGTGTTGCTATGTCCACCATCAAAGTAGATTTTGTTTTTCAAACCATGTGGTAACTCTGGGCCCAACTAGGCACAATGGCCAACCACCTGTATCCTATGAGGCATTATTTTCTATCCTAGTGATTATTTGGTAACTAGTGAGGATCAAACTCACAATCTCAAAAAAGCATGCATCCAGCATCTCGATTCTCGCCAATAAAACTATCAAGATTATTGATCACTATTAAAATAGGTTGTTATTGGTGAGCCATCTTGATTGAGTCTTCATTTCAATGACCCAATTCCATACTAACATACCAAATATACATACATAATTTCTAATTCAATCACACCATAATTGCTCTCTCTCTCTCTCTATATATATGTGTGTGTGTGTGAGTGCGTGCGTGTGTGTGTGTGTGTGTGGTGATTGTCTAAAATAAAAACATAAACTCTCTACTTCAATCACACCATCTCAACCCTACCAATCTCTCAAAATTTACTAAACAATGCAAATTCTATTATAGGAAAATGAAAGTTTTATTTTCTTAAATACACACACACACACACACATGTAGTGATTATCTAAAATAATAGAGAATTTTCATTAAACAAGTCATGTATAATAAATTCACAACATGAAAACAAAGAGATTATTCAAAGAGATGATAACGTGATGCCTAGCATTTTGTGTTAATTGAATTTCTTGATTACTATGTTACACGTATGACAACATTAAATTAATAAGAATTTTTATATTCATTTCCTACTACTATACTTTGTGAACAAGTGACACTATTCAAGTCAAAAATAAGAGAATATTTCTATTGAAATATCAATGCCTTTATAAACAACGAAAAATTAAACCTAAAAAATAAGTAAAAATGAAAAAAAAAAACAAACATGAGAAAAATATAAAAAATTATAGATAGCTGGTACAATTAATATTTTGAAAAATAACAAGTTTATTCATATGTTTTTATATGTTCTTTCGTGTTTGTGAACATTGATGTTATATATGTGTATAGATTATTCATGAATTCGTAAATTTTCTCTTTCTAGTTCATATGTGTGAAATTCAAAGTATCAGAAAAGGCTAATGACTGTCTACTTCCCTTCAAATTTTGGATAAATGTTATGCTGGTATGTCAAGTGTTGATTCGTACCAATGTTACTTAAGAGAAATCAAGTACTTTAGTGAGTTCTAGATTACCACCCACCATTTATCATACCCAGAATTAGAGGAGAATTCAAAATATAAGATACGATTATTATATGAAATTCAACTCTTGATCCTAAGTGTAAAAAAATTTGTTTTTAGAAACTAAAAGAAAACTAAAATAGAGATCGGGCAATTTGGAGGCAAAATAGAGATCGGGCAAGCAAAATGAAACTTAAATGAAAAAACTAAGTGTCATCAAGAACATGATTTTAAAATATTTTCATGACCATAACTCATTTGGAGATAGATTTGAGAAGAAAAGTAATGACTAGTAATGTACAAATTACGTGAGCTAATTTTTCTTCTGGTTTTCTATTCTTACTTTTCATTAGATCTCATAAAAAAGACTATTGCTTTGGGAAATTTTGATTTTGTTAGGCCAATGTTTCCTCGAAGTGTAGCCCCCCTAGTGCTTAGAGGTGTAGCCCGTGAGGATCGAACTCACACCCCTAAGGAAGCACTCATGCAGAATCCCCACCAATTTGGATCTATTCTTTGTTTGGATAATTATTATGCATGATATTAATGAATTTAGTTATAGTGAACTACTTGAATTAATATATTCATTTTATATTTCTATTTCATAGATTAACTAACATTCAATATTATTTAGGAGTAAATGAATAAACTAAGAGCTAAAGTATTATCCTTAGGACAACACATTTCATTTTTTAACTATGGAATGAACTCACTCATCCAATGTAAATCCTCTTCGATTATTTTTAGAGAATATAGAAACCATGTGTATCCTTTAGTTTAATGGGGAATTTCAATTGCATAATAGTACATATCACATTATGTTAGCTCTACCCAAGGTAAGAAGATTGGTTGAAATTGGTTCAACTAGGTTTTAATTAATTTGAATTAATTTGAGCTTATTTTAATTTTAATTATTTTATTCTAGTTTATCTTTTTGTTCAAAATTAGTTACAACTCAATTTTTGCATGTATTTATTTTTGTAGGGATAGAACAAACAAAGAGGCATAATGGGAAAAATGTGTTTCTCATTATACATGATATTATTATTAAAAAGGTGTTGAAGCACATGTGTGTGTGTGTGTACCATTGAGTGATAGTGAAAAAAAAAGATAAATAAAGGAGAGTGACTGTCAACTCTTCTTTCTTATTGTTTTCCATTTTTTTGAAAGGGAGAGTATATTTTTTTGAGTGTGTTATGATGATTATCTTCTGCTATTGAAACACAATACATGTGATGGAGTTAAAAGTTTTCTCCTCAACCCTATCTTCATTTGATTAAATTTTTCTTGCTACAATTTGGATTAACTTTCTATTGTTAGTGCATGGATTAACTTTCACTTGTTGCTTGTTGCGTGAATGAGCTTTATCTCGCTATGTTGTATATATTGTTTTTGTTGTTGTGTTGATTACCTTCTTGTTTTTGTTGCATATTTCATTTTACTGTTGCTTGGATTAATTTCCTCTTATTACTATTGTTAGAGCTATATATATTAAAAGCAATTTTATTGTTGCTGAAAACTATGTTTAAAAAAAATATTCAAATCGATAATACACATAGGATAGGTTATTTTCATTTTGACTAGAGCTAATAAATATCTGTAACAAGAACATCATACCTCAAGGTCATCGGAACCGGCAAAGTCTTTTCTCATATATCCTTAATTCAAGAATACAGTGAAAAAGAATATAATGCTATATGCGTACAATGTTGTACAACCATTTTATTAAATAAAAAATATATGAAATACTTCCCATTAAATATCATGTTTCATAATTCATTATTTTAATATTTAAAACAAAAAACTATTATCAAATATTTTGATATATATATATATAATTAATTAATTAATTAATTTAATACGAATCAAATTAATTTGATTTAATAAAATCAAATATTTAGATAATTAATTATTCTAATTATATACACATACATATTTTAAACAAATAAAAATCTTTAAAATACCTTTTTTGGTTCTATATAAGGTTACAAAAGGGACCATAACCTAAAAAGATCTTAAACTCCCAATGTAAATTATTTTATACTATAATTTATATTAATTATAATTCATATTATAACAAAATTATAATTATACGTGCTCACATATTAATAATAATTTATCTTTTATTAGTTTTTACTTATTAAACTCCCCAAATTAAGATTACAGATACTCGTTGAATAAATTAAATCACTAATAATCGAATTCAATCAATCTCTAATAATTTATTTTATATTTTCTACTTAACTTATTTAAAATATTGGATTATAATCCATTTATACTATTTGGTAATATCAAAACTTAGAATTTTTCTCAAATGAATATCATTAATCTTTATAATATGATATGAATTCCTTTAGTAATCAATATTCACCATACACTTGATAAAGTCATCTAATTCATAGAATTCCTAAATCTATTTTTAAGTCTTTCTTTATAATTTCAAAATAACTATTAACAAGTCTTCATAATAATAATGGTGTATTTTATTTTATAAGTCAGTACAAAGTAATCACATTGTGGTGGTCTTATTCAATACACTCAAGTGTACTGGTACTAGAAGTTAAAATTTCATCATTCACCATAGTTAAGATAAACCTACTAAATTTTGGCGCAACAATCTTACTGATATGTTGTATGTCTATATCTAGATACTAGATTATGAATAATAAACTTATATTTCCCAACAAATGATGATTCAATGTTATGTGCTCAGTCAAACTCTATGTGTCAAATTATATACAATGCACAATAAAGGGCATGTATTTCCACAAATTCAGCTCATTATAAAATATATTATTAAAAAAATAAAAATTTGTAAATCAAGAAAGTAAAAAAATAATTAGAAATGACTTTTAATATTAATAAGTTCTAATAATCTCTCACTTTGACTCAAAGTCATGTTGTCATATGTCTGACTCTCATTCTCTCCGTATGTCTATAAAAAGCTTTAGTTGGAAATCTCTTCATAAAATGATCCACCAACTTATCTTCCAATACTACTTTTGTCAACATCATATCTCCTCTTTTTAAAATATTTTTTTATTTGATGATATTTGTACTCGATGTATTTAGCCTTCTCGTAAGTTCTACATTCTTTTGAATTAGAAACTACTCCATTAATATCACAATAAAGTGTGATAGGTAGTTGCACATAAGGAAAGACTTTTAGATCCATTAAGAAGTTCCTGAGTCATGCAGTCTCCTTTGTTGCCTCTAAAGTTGTCACATACTCAACTTTCATAGTAGAATTAACAATACAAGAATATTCGATACTCCGTCAACTTATGGCTCCACTTCCCAAGGTAAACACATAAGTCAAAGTGGTTGTCTTTTAAATCCCCATCTAATTGGAAAGTTGAGTATGTATACCCAATAGGTATAAGATTGTCCACTCACTATAATAGCATATAATCTTAAGTCCTTTTTAGATACTTAATTATGTGTTTTAATATTATCCAATATTATTTTTCTAGGTTAGATTGACATATGTTTACCATGCTTTTAGCAAAATAGATATCATGTATGGTGCAAAGTTTTGCATACATCATACTTCCACCTATTTGTGAATAAGGAACTATGTTCATTTTTTTTATCTCATTAGGTATTTTCTATTTTGGGACACTAATTTTTTGATAGAGCAATTACATGTTTGAAAGAAAAATTTTTTTTTTTTTGGAATCCTATATGCTAAAATGAGTCAATATCTAATCGATATAAATAGCTTGAAACAAGCCCAACATTCTTCATATGTGATCTTTCAAATACTTAATCCCAAGAATATGAGTAATTTCTCCTAAATCTATCATATAGAATTAACCCAATAACTAGACATTAATTGAAGGTAACATACCTACATCATTACTAATGAGTAATATATCATCAATATACAATATTGAGAATACCACAATGCTATCATTTCTCTTTATATACACAAAATATTCATCTTGACATTGATCTAATTCATAATAATTAATTACTTGATCAAAACAAGTATTCTAAGACCTAGATGCTTGTTTTAGTCCATAAATAAATTTTTTTAACATACACAACATGTGATCATGGTCCTTTTCTGTGAATTTATCTGGCTGTATCATATAAATATATTCTTCAAGAAGCTTATTCAAAAATATAGTCTTTACATTCATCTACCAAATCACATAATCATAATGAGTTGTAATAGATAAAAGAATCCAAATTAACTTTAGTATGGCTACCAATGAAAATGTCTCCTCATAACTAATTCATTCTTTCTGAGTAACACCTTATGCAAAAAGCATAGCCTTATAATTCATAATGTTATTATTTGTTCATTCTTTTTGTTATAAATTCACTTACACTTAATGAGTTTTACCTTTTTATGTGGTTCTATGAGATCCCAAACATGAGTAGAGTGCATTGATAGCATCTCTAAATCCATAGCATTTTGCTCATGTTTTGCATCCTTATCTTTAAGTACTTCATCATAGCTTTTAAGATTAATATATATCTCATTAGAGACTATGTCATAAGACACTCCAAAAAGTATATACCATGTAGGTTTATGAATAACCCTCCCACCATAACAAGACACTCCAAAAAGTATATACCATGTAGGTTTATGAATAACCCTCCCACCATAACAAGACACTCCTTTCAGTTATATACTTTTAGCAACACAGTACATGGACACTAATCACTATGAACCATTATAACTAGTATTATCTGGTTGTGCAACTAGCATATCAATGACAAGTTCATGAGCTTTGGTATCAACATTGACATCAAAAATTTTCTCATAATATGAGGCAATGAGATATTTGAAATGGTGTTTTGCAGGGCTTCTTGTATTATTTGTATTGAAGGAATTTGGACTTGTTCATCTCCTCTCCATGTTTCTAGAATAATCCTACTTCTAGGCTTATGTTTTATTATATAATCATTTTCTAGTGCTAACAATGATCTTCTGATTTTTTGGACTATAAAACAAACCACCATTAGTTTTTCTAGTATATCCCTATTCAAGATTCCAACCAACTTATTTATTTTTCCTTTGAGCACGAGTGATGAGCAACCCCACAAATCAATGTTTTCAGACTAAGCCTACATCTAATCCAAAATTTAGTTGGAAATGTAGGTATAGACTTATATAAAATTAAGTTTAAATTATAAGTTGTTATTTTTAATACATATTCCCAGAAGAAATTGAGCATAACCAAATAACTCATCATTAATTTTACTATATCCATAAAAATATGTTTCCTTTCTGTCACACCATTCTATTTTGGAATATTAGGTACAGACAATTAGTATATAATCCCTTGATCCAATAAGTAGTTCCTAAACTATTCCAAGAGGTACTCAACACCACGATCAGATCATGATATCTTGAGATATTTATTTTTATGTTCATCTATTTCTTTCATATACTTTTTGAATTTTTCAAAAATATTAGACTTATGACATATCAAATAAATGTACTCATATCCTGAATAATCATTAATAATAATAATAAAATACTCAAAACTACCTCTTGCCTAGATAGTCATGGGCCCACACAAATCATAATGAACTAATGCTAGAGTCTCTTTTGCTCTATAGCCTTTAATCATAAAAGGCTGCTTGGTTATTTATTCTTTCTAAGCAAGACTTGCAAGCTGGAAATATTTTCATTTTTAATGAACCCAAAAGGTCAATCCTAAACTAGTTTCGAAATCACATTATTCTTGTTTTGATATTATTTATGTAGAAAGGTATTGATTTTAATTAACTCACATTATTGTAGTAGAGTAGAAATAATTTTAATAAAATAAATGTTATCTTTTAATGTACTAGAATACACAATCTTTTTATTCAAGTAAATTATTTTAAAATCATTTAATAAAAAGGAAAATCAATCTTTAAGAAAACTAGAAACCAAAATTAAGTTCCTTCTAACTGAAGGTACATAAAGAAAATATTTCAAAATTAAAATTATCTCTCTCTCAAATCAAAGCATTCAATCTCTCACTGTAATAACTACTACATTCATAGTGTTTTTTATGTGAAGATCAATTTCACCATTACTTAATTAGCTAGTTTCCTAGAATCACTATAAAAAATAGCCAATATGATTAGTAGTACTCATATCTACATACTAGGTATCCATAGATATCACCACTAAATATGTTTCAACTATTTTTGATTAAGATTTATCTTGATTATTTACTTTGCTGAGATAAATCAGATATTACTTCTTCTAGTGTCCCGACTGCTTGTAATACAATATTTTTATTTTAGTTTTTTTTAATCCCACTTGCAACTTAAGAGCTATCAGTAGAATATGAGTACTTTTCTAAAATTTCTTTTTCTTATTTTGTTTCAGTTTAGATAAAGTCTTTTCAGCCAAAAATACTTTAAATAGTTTTCTAATTATACTTTCAGCAAATACCAAATTCTTAAAAAATTGTGCCAAAATCCAATCATATATATTCATATGTTATAGTTTAGGTAGAATTACCCATAAAAATCTGATATTGATTGGAGAAGCAATATCAAACTGAGAATTTATATCAATTATTGCTCAAATGATCTCTAATTCATTCAAAATACTAATAATCTTGAAAATATGAACCCTCACTATAGAGTTTTCAATTATCATAATATCCATTAGATCTATCATAGCTTTATATCTAATAGGATGAGTCTGATTTTTAAATATTTCTTTGAAACCAGACATCATATTATAGGTAATAGCCATGAATTGATGTTGATGTTGGAATATATTTGATATAGAAGCCAAAATATAATAACTTTACATCTTATTGTTTTTTGAAGAGATTGTTTTGGTAAATTAATTTGAGAATCAAAAATTAATTTTCAAACTCAAAAAATATTATTTTAGATTTTATTTTTTATAACTTGCATGAACAAAATCAAGTTGATACATTGAAGTGCGCAAAAACTTAATGTTTTTTTATAGATTTTTACGCAATTGTAAACATTGAAAAAAAATGATCATCTTTTTAATTATTTTGTGTTTGTTATACCCAAAAAAAAAATCCAAATAAAGTTGGCACATTCCAAATATTTCAGTAAAAAAAATTGTTTTTTTAAAATTTTTAAGTAAGCCTAACAATAAACTAACATTTCCCTCCTAAGTCTTTTAAAAAATTGAAGTAGTTTTATTTATATTAGTTTATTGATATCACTTTTTGAAATAATAAAGCTATCTATATTTTAATTTTTTAAAAACATATGGGAAAAAATGATGTTTATGAAACTTAATAATTTTTTATTTTGGGAAATTTTTTTATTTTGGAAAAAAAAAATTATTATTATTTTGTATTGGCATACAAGACACAAATACTCAAAAATAAAAAATAACATGAAAATAGTGTTGTTCCCAAAAAATTAAATTATTCTCCTGAATTTTTATAATGCCGAAAATACCCTTGTGCATAGTTTCTAAAATCGTAACTTTTACCCTTTTGGCACGTAAGAGTGGCAATGAAGCATGATCATCTTCGAGATCAACGAAGTCGTGGTCGCCATCGGCCATTAATATTGGAGGAAAGATAAACAAACTATCGTGTTTCCAAATTAATTTATGGATCAGTGATCCAATCAAAATCATGATAATAAAAACTTTTATTATTATTATTATCCGTAAATAACCGTCAGCAAGCGACGTGTCCCTTGCAAGTTCCATCCTCCATCTGTCTCTTCCACTCTCTCCTGTCGCTTGTCCTCGTTTTCGTTGTCCGCCTGTCCACTCCATTCCATGTCTCCTTCTCTCACCTGGCTCCCTTGAGTCCGTGAGCTGAACTTTTGCACGATCAGTCACTACCACACAGCTAGCAAATGAGCGTCCGGTAGCCAAGCATGTTGTTCGTTCTCTACCACACTTCACGGATTACATCGATTCTACTCATCTTGTGTTTTCCTGTGCCAATCACCGCAGCAATCGAGTTTGACTTGAGCTCTTTATCTCTAGCAAGCCTCAAGCTGCTCGGGAGCGCCATGTTGACGAACAATGGCACAATCCATCTCACCGGCGGCCTCTCAGTTCCGAACTCGGCCGCCGGCAAGGCCATCTACTCGAAACCGATAGTCTTCCGGGGAGGCGCAACTGGGACCCTGACAAACTTCTCCACTTACTTTTCTTTCTCGGTTACCAACCTAAATCCGACGTCGATCGGCGGAGGCCTAGCGTTCGTTATCTCTCCGGATGCGGAAACTCTTGGCGCAGCCGGCGGATTCCTCGGCCTGCTCAACGGAACTGCCGCTTCTTTCATCGCGGTGGAGTTCGACACGCTCAAGGACGTCGAATTAGAAGACATTAATGGAAATCACGTCGGATTGGACCTCGGCCGCGTGGTGTCTTACAACGCAAGTGATTTAGGAACAGTGAGTATCGATCTCAAAAGCGGAATCTCCGTTAATGCTTGGATTGAATACGACGGATTATCTGGCGCTTTTCTAGTTTTTGTTTCCTACGCGAACGTCAAGCCAGAGAAAACGATCCTTTCTCTGAATCTCGATCTGGACCCGTATATCAATGATTTCATGTTCGTCGGATTTTCCGGATCCACCGAAGGCAGCACGGAGATCCATACGATCGAATCGTGGAGATTTACCTCATCGTTCGGCTTTGTCGAAGCATCCCCTCCTTCGATGGCTCCATCCGGGTCTGAATCGATCGGCGGCTCCTATTCCCCGGGAAACGGCGGGGCGTCTTCCTGCTGCGGCCCCGGCGCGGTTGCCGGAGTGGTTACTGCGAGTGCTTTTTTCGTGGTCTCCATGGGCAGCATTGTCTTGTGGTTGTTTCTGAAGCGGAGGAAGAAATTTGAGTCTGTCACATTAGGATGCGTCAAAATGCCGCGCGAGTTTACTCACAGGGAGCTGAGACTAGCCACAAAGGGATTTCACGCGAGCAGAATCATCGGCAAGGGGGCTTTCGGGACGGTGTACAGAGGCGTGTTCCATGATACAGGCGAGTTGGTGGCCGTGAAGAGATTCAGTCACAGTAAGGGAAAGACTGAGTTCGCGACTGAATTGTCGATTATTGGTGGTCTCAGGCATAGGAATCTCCTGCAGTTGCAAGGTTGGTGCCAACATCAACACGAGATTTTGTTGGTCTTTGATCTGATGCACAATGGGAGTTTGGACAAGGTACTGCACGAATCGAGAACAGTGTTGAATTGGCAGAACAGGCGAAAGATTCTTCTCGGGGTGTCCTCTGCCCTGGCTTACCTGCACCAGGAATGTGAAAATCAAGTAATTCACAGGGACGTCAAGAGCAGTAACATTATGCTCGATGAAGAATTCAATGCCAGATTAGGGGATTTTGGGTTGGCGAGAAGGATCGAACATGATAGGTCCCCTGACGTGACGTTGGCTGCAGGGACGATGGGGTACCTGGCTCCGGAATATTTGTTGACAGGAAGAGCCACCGCTCAGACAGATGTGTTCAGTTATGGCGCGCTGGTGTTGGAGGTGGCCACTGGTAAAAGACCCATCGAAAAAACTCCCGATGTCGCTGGTGCCAGAGGTGGGCTGGATCGTAACCTAGTCGACTGGGTGTGGAGGCTGCATAGAGAAGCGAGGGTGGTGATGGCTGCTGATCCAAGACTCGAAGGTGAATTCGAGGAAGATGATATGAGGACCGTTCTCATGATTGGGCTAGCTTGCTCCAACCCAGACCCGTCCGCCAGACCCAGCACCAGGGGCGTGGTCCAGATGCTGGTGGGCGAGGCTTCAGTTCCAATTGTCCCAAAGGCCAAACCCACCGTCAGTTTTAGCACCTCTTACTTGCTCACCACTCTGCACGACAGCATGTCTGACTCTAATGGGTCAGCCACCATCTCCGCCTCGTCTCCAGATAAGACCCTCATCGGGGGTGATCTAGTCTGACATGTAATCATCAATTCATTGAGTTGGGTAGATTTTTTTTTTTATTATTTTTTGCTGGACAGATTTTTGAGGTGAATTTAGAGGTTTTTTTTAGCCAATGTGGTGAAATTTGCAAAATTGATTTTTTCTTGGATTAGATATAATCTAATTAATTTTTTTTAGCCCATCTTTGTATCCAAATTCTCCCATGGTTGCTTCAAATTGTAAAATTAGATATGTTTCACTCTTAAAATTTGATGAAGCTCAATAATTCATGCATAAGTTATCATTTATTAGCTCATGCTTAAGCTAATAAATCCATGTAAATTGATATTCAAAATATTTTTGTAGTCAAAGCATATCTAAACTAATATTTAGTGCAAATGGAAAAGATAAAAAGCCAAAAAAAAAATAAAAAAAAAATACCTAGATATGCTAGAAGAAGTTGTCAATATTCATGTGTACCATTTGGCATGTACTGATCATACTCACCTTGTCCTTCATCTTCTTGAGAGATCCAATGAAGGAAGCATATCCGCATGATTTTGCTGCATGAAGAAGAAGATCTCATCCTCCTTGACCATCTGGTAGGCATCTATTTCACTCATGACTGACAGTTCCTGACTGTCATCATCCTTTGTATTTGTCTCTGTTCTTGGATGATTAATGCATCTGTATATAGGATCTGAGAAAATATTGAGGTGTGGAAAATGATGATGGAGGAAATCCATAGAAGAAATACCAAAAAAAAAAATCAAAATTTCAAAAATAAAAACTCAGCTAAAAGTTCTTGTAGTTTTATAAGAAAAAAATTGGTCAATTTTTACTAAGAAAAACATTTTAAAACTATGTAGAAAATTTTCTTTTCTTGAACATAAATTGAAAGTTTAAAAGTTAAAATCTTTTCTAAGTTTTATGGAATGGAGGGTTTATTAATTTGGCAAGTTGAGTTGATACTTCTTTGGCCTAAGCAATTTGGCTCTCCCATCTACTTATGTTTCTCCTCCCGCACCTTTATGTGGGTAAAAATTTAAGTGAAGCTTATGAATTGGATAGCACCTCCCTTGTGATTTATAATGAAGTTATTTTCATATAATATCTTCTTATACTATTGGAGTTATGACTTTTATAAAAGAGTTGCTCCCATGGTCCTTATTATGAACAAACTACATCAAAAAATTTTTTACTTGTTCACTTATAATTGTTTTGAAATAACTACATTTGTGAATGAACTATTTCTATTATGAATTTGTAGTTACTATGGCATCAACATGCAAGAAATGACCATGAAGAATCTTCTAGGGAGAAACAAATAACATCAACATGCAAGAAATGATATAGTTGTTGACAAATTTATCAACCTTAGTAAGAGGGTAAGCTAAGTAAATACAATAGTTAATAAAGCAATAGAGAAATCCTATTCCTTCATTGGTGGAAATATACTTGACAATTCAAGATGAGTCTTGTGGTTCAATCAGATGGGTCATATAGTTCGATCAGATGGGTCATGTGGTTCGATCAGATAGGTCATGTGGTTAGATCAGATGGGTCATGTGGTTCGATCAGATGGGTCATGTGGTTCGATCAGATGGGTCATGTGGTTCGATCAGATGGGTCATGTGGTTCGATCAGATGGGCCATCAAGTAGGGCCAAGCAAAGTTTTTAGTGAAACAGGAAAGCCCATTCCCACTCCAAACACAATTAGGGCTCTAGTAGATACAACCCTACAAACTTTTTTTTATTTGAGTTATTGTTTAGTCACTATTAGCAAGAACAACAAGAACATGCATGTGAAATTTTTATCTTAATTCGGATATTTTTCTATTATGTTATGTAATTGGTCTCATATTTTGCATTATTTTTTTTATTTTTTTGATGTGATATGTTATCATTTTTTTTTGCCAAGTGGGACCCCTAGCCTAATTGGGTTGTGGACCAACCACCTGGACCCCCATAAATGTCATGGCAATTTTTTTTTTCCAGTGATAGAAAATAGTTGGTGAGAATCAAACCTGCAACATAAAGGTTGTGCATTCCTAATCCCACCAATTCAACTATAAGAAACAATTCACTACCCACTCAAGAGGCTATGCTCAAGGAACTCTCACCATCACAAAGTTCTCTCTTGCATACCCTGTTACATGATACCTCTACATAGGGTATTTCTCCTTTGAAAATTATTAATCATACATGTAAGACATAGGATAAGAGATTCTTTTGTGTACTTAGAGGATTTTTAGTTTTCAAGCATGTCACCTCATTCATACTTCATTGAAGTTGAGAGATTTGAATCCTCTAATAATGCTTGTGTATCTTTGTTATCCATGAATGGTTAGAAAGTTCTATTTGAGTATACCCATTGGAAATTATCATTGAGTATACCTCTACATAGACTCACAATGAAAGACATCTCATTTTCTTTCATTAAAAACATCACTTCAACCATTTTCATTGTATCACATATTATACACTAGTTTTCCAATCTTAGTCCCAACATCTTGGCAACTACGAGCTTATCATGTCTATGATGAACACCTCTCCCTCTTTAATACTTTTAGGCAATGAGTTATTAGATTTGATTTTCACTTTGTATAGTTTTTTTTTTCTATCATATTGTCTATTTGGTAAAATGTCATTCCATCTTTTATTTATCATATTGTATGTATCACATTTTAAATACTTTTTAGGATGGCATTGCCCTTTTTTGGGCCATATTGGATAATCATGTCGGCTAGCATGATACATCACAACTTGTGCCTAGACTAGGCGCGTGGTTGTGACTCATGTCATCCTAGCCATATGGTGTTGTCAACTGTCATGTTCCTCTAGCTTAGGAGATAGGGCCATGGGCATGTGGTCAGTGTCCTCCTTGCACATGGCACATGGCACATGGCACCTGGACCTAGGTCTAGGCACTAGAATATAGGCTGATTAGCCATTGACACCTTTGGTCATGGCTTGTGGGCAAGAGTGGCTTGTTGACTAGGCTTAGGCCTTGGGCGAGGTGCAATGTGCTACAAGCCCACTAGCCACTCAATTTATATTTCATGTAATTGTATTTGTTATAATATTTTTTAATTATCAAATTAAGTTTTAACACTTTAAAGTTTTAATACATGCATATGTAATAATTATTTAAATCAATAATGATTATCAAATGTATAAAAGAAACCAAAATTTAAAAAACACATTTAGTTAATATTTCAACAAAATATATAGACAAAGAAAAAAATAATTGAAATTAAATTTATTCATGTTTAATCTTCATTTGTTATCAAGAACTTCAAGATCAATGCATGTCTGTATTTCCAATTTTTTTGGAGTCTTAAAGAAATTTATCTTTTACTGCTTCAAGTCTCATGTTTCTATGTTCCTAAAAGCAAATTTAGAATTATACTTATGAAAGCTTTTAGTTTCTATGGTGCAATAATTATACTCCTATCTATAAAAAAATTTGCATCATTATAAAAAGCAAATTTAAATCTTTAGTAGACACCAATGAAGATAATAGATCATGTTTTATTTTAGATAGAAAAGAAAAGGTGAACTCCTGATATTTTTACTATTTTATATTATACAAATTTTATAATTGATCTAAGAATAATATGAGCAATAATCATCAAGTTAGTAAATTGTAAGGTCTCATGTGTAAGACTAAAATGCTCATCATTTTCTCTTAGCTAATTATATAACAATAGATCATTTGAAACATTGTAAAACTCATAATGCTCAAATACACAACCATATTTATTCTCACAATATTTTTATAAGCGATTTCCCTATTCATATGTATTACCCCCTAGTTCGGCCAGTAGTTTACACAAGTAGCTATTAAATTTAATATACTTCAATGCCTTCCACCTTAGCCTTTAAATATATACAAACAACAAAGTAATATAGTGGTAGAATAACCGAATATTTTAATTTTTTTTCAATACCTACACTTATTATTGATATATATCACTCACACCACAACTACACCCAAGTGTAATACAAGTTGTAGAGTTGTATATCAAAGAACAAATTTTAATAGCATCATAAAAAACATTCAAGAATTTTTAAAATGAAAAAATTATTTCCTAATTATTTGAAGTTACTATAATTTTATTGGTCTTACTACTTATAAAATCAAATATCTTACTTTCATTCTAAACACCAAATTTCCAATAATGTTTGGACTTGGATGTGATAACAAAATTTGCTTTTTTTTTAACCTACTAATTTACATGTATAAAAATAATATAATTTTTTAGATAAATGGTTATATTTTATGGAGGAATGAATAGCTTCTAATGAAGGTGTTATTAATTAAAATAAACTTGTGTTATTATAGTAATGCTACAACAAACATATCTAATATGGAAATTTTCACTTGGTATAAATTCTCTGAATTATTCTTTTGAATAAATAATTTACTCTACCATGATTTGGTGCATGATGAAAAATAATATTAAAAAGTTTATTTTGAATGCCACATTATGTAAAAGTACTTAATAGAGAACCATATATGATAGAATCATCACGAAGTAAATATATTAGAGAAAAACCTAAATTTTTTTTTTTCATATCCAGTTTATATCAACACAATGAGCAATGAGACATGTGAATATAATATTACTTTAATTTATCTATATGTTTGATGTCATCGATGCAATATCATTTTGTTATATTTTATGATATCTTTATGAGTTATCTTATGAATCCTATGATGATAGGGTGAGACATTCTTCTAAATGAAATTTACAAATCTAAGATATTCTTTGAAGTTTAGTGACCGACTCATACTAGTCATCAATTTATCTAATCTTTTACATATTAATTATTATATATATAAAGGGGGTAATTGAAGAAGAAATAAATTTCATTTCGGTTAGTCTAAGTTAGAATTGCCTAGGGTTTAATGAACAATATTTTTTAGTATATTATTCAACATGTCATCTAATATTTTTAATATATTATATGAGGTTGAATTTTATGCCTCTCTATCTAGCACTCAGAATATAATGTTTTTACAGTTATTTTTGGATCACTTCATGATATGTTTGTACAATAATCAAGCTTAAAATACAAGAATTTCATGAAATTTTATTTTTGATAAGTTTTGATGAAAAAAAGTGAAATTAGTAATAAATTAGGTACAAAAATAGACTTTAATATTATGAAAATAGAAAGTAGAACTGAGTGTTGATAAGTGAGAAGAAGTCATGCATTTTTAATATTACGAAACTATTTACACTTGCACATACCTTGGAAATAGTCATAACAACCCTTTCTTAGCTATTCCTCTTTATATTAATCATGAAATTCATTATACCTCATGACTCTACCACACAATTATAATATCATTTTACTATACAATACATTCATTATGGTCATTATATTATTTTAGAGTTGCAGCCACATCTACTCTAAACATATTATTTGCCACAATGTTATTTCTAAATCATGGCAACTAATACTTGAATGATATTGTGAAGTCATAACATATTTTCAGCATCACAATATAATTATTACATTACCAAAATTATATACCACAAGATAATTTTATGATGAAACATTCTTTTGATGTCACGACATCATATTCCAGGAAGCAACTTATTGAGTTGCAACATCTTTTTAGCACTATGACATCATCCTCATGCACATATAATGATGTTGTGATATTATTCATAACATTTCATATTGTGATAATATATAATTCATTCAAAATCATTTTTTTGTCGTGACTTCAATCCAATGTCATGACATTGAATTGATTAAATGTTATAGTCAATGACTAGACCCAAAGCTATAAACAAGGACTTAAACAAATTTCAGGGGATAGGGGGAATAGAACGTAGATAGATTAGAAAAGATGTGAATTTGAAAAGAACACATAGGTGTTAACACCACCCCGAGTAAGGAAACAACCTCATGCCAAACATCAAATAGATTAGATTGGGAATTGAATTTGAAAGTTGAAACCTAGAACCTAATGTCAATTGACCTTGGGATTACATGATTCAATGTGATGATTCCTAATTCATCTTATCTGAATTCATCCCTAATGTCAAGATAAGTTAGGAACCTAAGGTTGGTATATATATTTGTGAATGATTAATCTATTTTGTAATGAATGGTTGTAGTATCGAATTGTATAAATATTGATGGATATAAGTGTTTATTAGAATATCAATTTATGGTTCACCAATTCAATGGACCATGTGTGTTGGTTGTGGTGGACAGTGATAGGTAAGTCATGAGACACATTACAAAAGATGTACATTGATAAAAAGTGAAATCCTTTTGACTTTCATCCTCTTGTGATAAGTTCATTATACAAAATTACTAGATTGATACAAGTTCAATTGATATGAGCATGGTGCTAATGAAGCCAAAAGCTCAAATACTATATCATTGTGTATTCTCTAGAAGGACTAGCCTAAAAATGATATGAGGGTGTCTTAGAACATCTAGTCTAGGGTTTCACCATTTCTTGGATGTTGTCTGTTAGTTATGGTATACAGTGATAGGTAATCTATAAGATACACACAAGGGAGGTTCATCAAAATAAATGATGGCCATGTGATAGTCTTCCCTTGTATGACTTCCATATATTGAATAACTAGAGTGATATATGTTAATTAATGTGAGTATAGTACTAACAAAGTTGAAACCACAAATACTATTATGATCAAGATCAAATCATTGTATTTCATCTAGGATAATTGAGGAAAATGAATAGATACACACACATACGAACTATCATCAAGGATAATTGATGTATTTCCTAAAAAAGTAGAAATTGTGTGGTGACTAATGGATAGGTATATGTGCAGTTTTGGTAAATGGTGAAAGGTATACCAAAGGAATTACCACAAGAGGATCTTTCATCAATATGATAGCCCAAGGTTGATTGACTTTTGAATGCTAACAAGGTGATCATTCCAACAAACACATATTATATTACTTTGAAACTATAAAGAAAACATAATCATACACGAGAAAATAACTCAATACCAGAGTCTAAGTATAATTTCAAACCCAACTCTATCTTGTCAAGTTAAGCAATTTAGTTGATTCACTACAACTCAATCAAAGTAACATCACCAATCCATGTGAGATCGATATCAACACTTATATTTACTATATTAACTTATATGGCTCATATTATTGTTGAATTCAATAAGTGCACATAAATATGTATGATCAACTGTTGGTATCATGTTGAGAATTATCATGCTTTTGGTATTATAACAAAGTCATAATAAGTTTTGATATTATTTTTAGGTATTGAATTTATTGTGATTGGGTATTTTTGAGTTGAACCAACTACTTAGAAAAAATTAGTACTATTTGTAATTGATTACATATCGATTTTGTTTTTTATTTGTTTGTTTTTGTTTTGTAGCCATCAAATTTTATGCAACGAAGATTTGAGACTGAGCCAATACCTCTAGACTTAGAAATTGAGGACTAGGAGATACTTTTTGAGATATAGAGCTGAGATAGCAAATATGGAAAAGAATGACAGTAATATTATTCATTCTTTCTGTCATACCTTTATGTTGTTGAACATTATGTACTAATAATTGAGATATAATCTTATGATCCAATAAGTGCTCTGAAACTCTCCCAAGAGGTACTCGACATTATGATTAGATTGTAGTGTCTTGAGATATTTATTAAGATGCTTCTTTATTTTTTATCGATACTTTTTAAATTTCTCAAAGTCGCATCTTGCTTAGACAATCATGGGTCCACAAAAATTAGAATGAAATAGTTTCACAAATTCTTTAGCTTTATAGCTCTTAGCCACAATAAACCACTTGGTCATTTTTCGTTCTAAGTAGGATTCATTGGCTGAAAGTATTTCTATTTTCAATGAACTCAAAGGTCTATCATTAACCAATCTCAAGATTTATTATATATTTATGCATCTTAGGCACAAGTGCCAAAGATATGTTTAGTTCTTTTGGGAAGATTATTTTCTCTTACATGATAATACATTAGTATTGTTCAATTCATATTATTACAATGAAGGAGAAATTTGATTAATAATATATATAAATATTGTATTTTAATGAACCAAAATAGATAAACCTTTTATTCAAATAGATTATTATAGAATTATTACATAAAAATAAATATTCATCCGTAACCAAACTAGAAGCATAATTTAAGTTTCTTCTAATTGACGATACATAAAGATAATCTTTTAAAATTAAAATTATATCTTTCTCAAAATGATGATAGTAATCTCCCACTATAATTGTTATCACCTTCATAGTATCGTATATGTAAAGATCAATCTTTCTATCACTTAGTTGTCTAGTTTTTTAGAACTATTACAAAGAATTACAAATATAATTAGTGGTTCTCATATCTATACACTAGCTATCTGTAGATACTATTGCTAAATATGTCTCAACAACTAGTAAATGAGATTTATCTTGATTCTTTATATTGTTGAGATAAATCAGGCACTACTTCTTTTGATGTCTTTACTGTCTATAGTGAAAATATTTATCCTTTGGTTTTTTTCACTCCCACTAATGACTTAGGAGCTGATTGGGGAACATGAATATGTTTCTTAAATGTCTTCTTCTTTCTAAAATGTCTCAGCCAATGCCAATTCTTTAAGTAATTGTGTGAGTGTGTGTGTGCAATCAAGTTTATTCATATTATAGTTTAAGAAAAATTGCTATATGAATTTGGCAATAAATAGAAAAATAAATCAATCTGGGAATCCACATCAATTTTAGCTCAAAGGATCTCTATTTCATTCAGAAAGTCAATCATATTTAGAACATGATAGTTTACCATGGTGTTTTCAACTATCATATTATTCATAAGATCTCTCATGACTATCTATCTAGTAGAACGAATCTAATTCTCAAATATTTCTTTGAGATTAGACATAGAAGCCAAGATATATTTGACATAAATGCTAAATATAACTCTTTGATATCTCATTTACTTTTATCCATTTTTCATAAGGCTTAACTTCATGTAACAATGCTCTTTCATGAGGTTTATTTGGGTAAAGATCTATGAATACAAACATGTTCCCAACAGTTAGAAAAATATCATGGTTTTTTTTCTAATCTATGTAATTGGTTCCATTGAGTTTATTTTTTTTAAGAATAGTGGCAAGTGGATTGAAAGTTATTTTTCCTTAAAAAATTATATCGAGCTGGTTAGTTTTGAATTCTATTTCTAATGTTGGCTCTCTCTACCAATTCTTGAGTTAATTCATTATCAGTCTAATACACTACAAAAAGCATACCTTGGTGGGAGGGTATCTAGTATCTACTATTCATCATTTATTCATATACACTAATTATTATTAATATTGTTTTCCAAGAAATGAGTCATACCAAACAAAACTAAACAAAACTAAACAAATGACTTTGCTTTAGTCCTATAAAAAATAGTAGTGATTCAGATAAAGAGGATGCAATTATTTATAGCCAAGTACATACCATCATATTATTCTAGACTAATTATTCTTGAAATAAATCCTTTAGATAGTGAAGTGATTCACATTAACAGTTCTTAGAATTATTTCATGGTGATTTGTGCTAAGTTGACCAACAAGTCAATCAGTCTGGTAGGGGGGAAGGCACCAAGACCAACACTCTAAATGACTTGTATTACTCACAAATGAGACCATGCGATTCATTTGATGATTTTTTTCATCCACTTAGGCATTTTTAAAAAGTGTTTAAAAAATAAAACTATCAATTCCCTTCAAAAAAATATTTATCTTAAAATAGGAATTTTAATTTTTTTTAATAATACAGTGGTTTGTAATTTGAACACTTGTATATATATATGAGTGCTATGTTAAATATTTATTATTTGCATACAACCATCATACAAGTTGACACATACAGTCATCATATAAATGTTCACTATCATGCTATACATGCCATCATTCACATGTTCAGATATCATTATACATGCCATCATTCACATGTTCATATATCATTATACATGCCATCATTCACATGTTTAGATATCATTATACATGCCATCATTCACATGTTCACAACCCACTAAAACAAGACATAATATGCATTCATGTCATAACTATGCTATGACCAAACCATCACATAGCTCCTAGGTTCAGTTAAAAAAGTTTGGATTTTGGGGCATCGCCCCAATAGGGTTCAATCCTACCTAGTCAAGTTGTAGAGGCTTGGGGGAGCGCCCTCGAAACTAAAATAAAAAAATATAGAAAAGATAAGTTGCGTAGTTTCCATAACATTTGGTTTTGACATCAAGAGCACAATCATCATTAACCATTGTGTACTCCAAGGTGATCACCATTCATTACTGCAATGTCTATCACAGTCATTGTTCACTACTTCAAGCTCCACCATTATCACCTTCTAACCACTGTGAGCTCCATCACAATCACCATTTACAACTATAGGCTCCACTACAATTTCCATTTGCCATTGCATGCTTCACCATTGTTGTCATTCACTAATGCAAGCTTCATCATGGTTACCATTCTACTTAGTTAGAAAAGCATATGCCTCCTTGAAAGGAGTTCACAAAATCATTTAGCATACTTAAGTAAATGAATTATAATTACACCCCATGTTATTATAAAAAAACCACATTAAATTATATGAAAAATAATAACCCCAAAATTAACAATCATCAATTCATCCAAAATGCATCCAAACACACATCCAAACATATCCAAACACAAATCTAAATACCTAAATAATTGGGTGATTTTGTTCACTTAACAAAGGTTAGAATGCCTCTATTATAATCTACTCCTTTATTCATATTAAAATTAGATTCATATACACACAATATCACAAACTTGGCTCTAATACCATTGTTGTACATTTAAATTAATTTGTAGATATTATATGTAAATTGATTTGTTTTATATTTTTATTTTCTAGGATGAAGATTCAAAGCATAATGGTCCAATGCATACCTTTATTGTTAGTGATGTTAGAGTTTTTCAGACTCATTTCTTATGTTATAAAAATATTAGGATATATTCCAAAGCTACATTCACTTTCTAGAGTCTCGACCTTGAGCTCAAGAGATAAATGCCAAAGTCATAGTATCTTATTACAGCCATAAATTTTCTACTTAAAGAAATACAAAAATATGTGAGTATAAAAAAGAAATAAGATCTGTTGGAAAAAAAAATTTTATGTACCAAGTTATAGTCAAAGCACAACAAACAACCTTATAGTCAATTTTTACATTTTTTTTGGGAATCCACAAGCAAATAATGGATGAAGACAAAAACTAAACTCTAGAGTTGGAGGATAACATCTCAAATCCCAATCCTAGGCAAGACTTCTTCTCTGTATACCTTATATGAATATCTGCTGAATATTAGATGTATATGATTAGTGAAATTATAATTTATGTGATGTATAAATGGTTTTATGATTAATCAACATGTTTACTTTTTGTTGTGAAATAGGAATTGATAGAAATGGTGATTAAATAGAACTTAAATTAGAGTTTTAACTATTAGTAGATTTGTGTATGTTGTCATGTTGGATGGTAACATGTAAATCATGAGGTTCACTCAAGCATTTAGTAGGAAGGAAGTGATAGCTCTTCAAACTATGATACATGAGACAAACTTAAATGTTAAAACTCAAAATTTAGGTAATTAATTATTATAAGTATAATGGTCATGAAGCCAAAAGTATGAATACTTTTACATGTAACTCCATTATACATATCTTCGAAGAACAAATCCATAATTCATGTGAATATTTCATAAAACATTTTTTAAATGATTTACCTTTAGTGTAGAAGTCACATCATTACTATGTTAGATGATGATAGGTAATATATATATATATATATATATATATATATATATATATGTATATATATATATGTATGTATGTATGTATGAGTGGTTGTGACTCATAAGGTGATGATATCTCTTAAAGTTACTTTCACTTGTATAGTTTCTTCTGATGAGATTTGACGGAAGCATATATTATGTATGTAAGTATGATACTTTCAAAGTAAAAAGTACAAATACTTTTAAATTATATTAGTTTTTGGTCTTTGTGATATCTGAGGCAAATAAATAAAAATACATATACAAAGTAATCATCAAGCATAGTTGATGAGTTACTTAAAAGGTATGAATTTGTGAATGATTATTTGGTATTCAAATTATCAAACATTCTTGAAAATTTTGGTACTATTAGTCAATATGTAAGCATAAAAATAAAATATAATTGGATCGATTTCATTATTTTGGTATTTTGGCGAGTTTTGATGAATAATCATAAAATTGATTTATTTCTAAGAGTCTTTGGCTGCTTGGTAATTTATGGATCATCAAGTAGTTTTATATCTATTCCTGGCTAAAACTCTATTTAATTAATAATAACAATCTCTATAGTACATGGCTCTACCACTTCATTAGCACAATCTTTTAATTGTGTAGTATATTCTTTGTGGTTGCAATATTATTATGAAGTCATAATCATACATATATTTTAAAAATTAAATAGTTATGATATTAATTTCATGTCATAGTAACTAAGGACCCTACTAGTATTAAAATTCATGACCACTTCCTAATGCCACAGCTTTATCATTAACATGGATTTATAGTCTAAAGTCAGAGATGTGACTTTCAATAAAGTCATAACTTTTGAGCTATATAAAGATGCAAAGCCAAAACTAGTTAGGCTAAAATGATGATAATTATCTAGTACCACAAATTTTGGACACACAATGTCATATAGGGTATTTACTCAAGTACAATAATTCCTCAAGGTTATGACTCTTAACATCAATAGAAGGAAAGCCATAATTTTAATGTTTGTGTTTAATTGCTAGTGTCGTGAAATTTTATTATCTCATAGTCATGTTATATGTGATGCATAAGATAAACTATTCTTCGTGCTATAGCCATGCTTAGCACTATAACTATATTATGCATATGAGAGGTCAATCATAATGTCATGACCATTTTTAATACTACATCCATATGATGAATGAAAGAGACTAATGTCAAAGCCATAGCCATTTTTAGTACTATAACTTTGTGTTAAAAATAATAATACGCCCAAGTTATGGATACTTCTTAGTGATACGACTTTCTATTACAAAAAGATTAGGATAAATTCTAGAGTCATAGTCACTTTCTAGTATCATGACCTCAAGCTCAAGAGATTAAGGTTAAAGTCATTACTTTCTACTTGAATAAATATAGAAATATCAGAGCATGAAAGAGGAAAGAGAGTGGCTAAAAAAATTTTCTTCTTCTCCGAACATTAAAACAAAGTCAAAGCACAATAAACAAACCTAGGGGCAATTTTTGCACTTACTAATGGATCCATGAGTAATAAAGTAATGCATGACATAAGCTAAACCCTTGAATTGTGGCTGCATAACTCTCAAAACATACATCCCTCTCAAAGATATATTTTGGGAAAATCAATCAAAATAGGGTGAGATTAGGATTTGTGTCCTAGATTCTCATGATAATTTTCATTATGAATATTAGTTTCACAAGACTTCTCTTGTATCTCATGAATTTTTTTCAATATCAGGCTAAACCAAGGTCTAGGATTTGTATAATTTTTCTTATGTGAAGTTTACGTGTTTTTGATTTTAAAAAATATTTTTGATTTATGTTTTGGAATAGAAATGGATGGATAGGGTGATTAAATAAAATTAAAATAAGAGATTTGATTATTAGTAGATAAATCATGGATGGATAGGGTGAAGTTTACATGTTATCAAAGTGAAAATTGATAGGTAAATCATGATGCTCACTTGCATATATGGTAGGAAAGAAGTAACAATAATTATGACCATGATGCATGACACAAATCTATATGTTAAAACATAAAAGTTTAGTATATTAATATTTGTGAGTACGATAGTCATGAATATAGAATATGAATAATTTTATATGTCAATCTATTGCACATATATTAGAAGAACTAGTTCTCAATTAAAGTAAGTATTTTATAGAATATTCTTTTAAGGGTTTTACCTTTAGTATGTGTCACATTATTACCATGGAGGATAGTGACATGTAAATCATGAAACATGTATAAGTAAATTATGACTCACAAGGTGATGACATCTTTTTGAATAGTTTTTATTTGTATGTTTCCTACCATTGAAACTTGAAAAAAAATATTAATTGTGTGAGTATGATACTTATAAAAAAATACAAATACTTTTTAACCACATTAATTCTTAGTCTTTATGACATATAAGACTAAAGAATAAAAATATATATTTGAAATAACCATCAATAACAATTGATGAGTTGCCTAAAAGTAAAAGCTTGTGAATGACTCTCGAGCATAAATGATTTATTGTCTTGTTGGTAAAGAATTAAGGGGACAAATATGAAGGAAGCATTATTAGAACGAACTCAAAATTGATAACCACCTTATATACTATTAAAAAAAATAATCATTGTGCAACAACCTAATATTTATTCTATATTCAAACCCAATATAACTTGAATTATTTCAATATATATTACATAAGTTAAGTGGATAAACCCTAACATCAAATAATATCCTCCTAAACATCAAAGTTTCATATGGGCAAGTGAACATGATTCTTTCTTTATCTACTTAATCAATCCAAATCTAACTATATTCATGATACCCATGTATAAAATAATAAAAGAATGCCATGATATTTTGTCTAAAATTTTGTTAATGAAAAAAAATGAGTAGTTATCTTTTGTCATTTCTTTATTCAATTTCTGATAATTCATGCATATGCACCATCTAGTGGTCGCACATGTGAATATTTTTATTAATATTTTTTTGACTTGAGCTATTTTATAATCTTTTTTTATCACATCATTTAGTATTAAATTTGGCATTCGTGGTATTTAATAATTGTTCTTGCACCATCTTCAATAAGTATTTTATACGTCTATATTGAGGGATTGATTCATTTTATATCTTTGAGGGACCATGTTATAGCCTCGGTATATTGTTTTATCATTTTTACCATGGTAGAGGTGCAAAGTGGGCTTGATGTTGTAAGCATGACATGAGGCCATGTCCTAAAATAACCATGCTAGGCCCAACACAACATCATCCAAAACTATGCTTGGACAATGATCGTGATAGCCCATGACATGGCTCATGTCATGCTAGGCTGGGTCCAACCATGCCTTGTGCTTGGCTAGGCATGACATGCATGTGTGGCAGAAAACCATTTCACCCTCACCCATTACGCTAAACATAATGTGTGAGAATTTTCCCTGACAATTATAGTGACAGATGCTATCCTATCACTATTGGTGCCATAAAATATTAAAAAAAATTATATTATGTCTAGCTATCATGTCCACTTTGAAGGACTATTAGGCAGAAATTTAATGGCTATTAGATTTCTACATTATATATATATAATTAAAAAAATATATTATTTTTAATGAAAAAATTCTATAAATATAGAATATATATTTTTTATATTTACTCAATTTCATTTCCTCTCCTCTATTCTCCACTCGATTTTGGTTTTCCTTTCCTCTTTCTCAACTCTATTTTTTATTCTAGTGCTAGTTCAAGAAAAGAGATAGACTACTATACATATAAAGTTATGATTTACATTTAATTTTTGTTTATTAGTTTGTGTTATAATTTATAAAATTTTAAAAATATATATATTTTTTAAATTAGATTAATAGATAAAATAAAAAAATAACAAATAATGCTTTAAATGATAATGATTTGATATGAAAATAGATAATAATGATAACCCAACATAAAGGTTGAGGCCAAAACTAATTTTTTCTAATGGTCTCATCCTATTTGCCCTAAAAAGCCTAAAATTAAGTAAACTTTAGTAGTCTAGACTCATTTTAATATAATAAAAAATAAAAATTCTAAGTGTTGGAGAAGAATTTCTATAATATATATATATATATATATATATTATAAAAATATATACATGTAGGAGTACTAGAAGTATCAGCCACCTTAAGAGACATACCGATTAATATACCAAAAAATATGATACATTAAATCATATGAAAACTCAACACATTGGTGAGACTTTTGAAGTTAGATCAAAATTAGATTTATTAACTCTATTCATTTACTACAATAGCTTTGAGAAGGAAGATATAACCAAACCGATTACCACCATGGATCTTTTGATTAGATTTTTTAAGGAGTCTATGATAATCAGTATGATGCAAACTTACTTTCAACTTGTTTATCATGAGTTTTTATTGCCCCCTTCGTATCCTCATCATACACTTATATATGGTAGGTTCTTTAGAGAATATGATATTCAGAATAAAATGTTTAGTATTATATTTGATAATACTTTGAATAAAAATGTCATTAATAATATATTTGTCAGAATAATTAGAGATGAATCATTAGATGCATGTGTCATATAATCAATCGAATAGAATAGGAAAAAAAGTTATTTTCCAAATATTTGAAAAATAAGACATTTAATCAATGACATTGGGACGCCTAGCAAACAACATGAGTTTAATATTTTATGATTGTGAGTGAGTCTAAAAAATAAAAAATTTCAAATGGATGTGAGACACCATTAGAATCATACCTACATGATGTTAAAATCATATGTTAGTTACCAACATATGATATTTAACTATATTAAAAGTAAGAGTGATAAACTTATTATTGAAGATTCAGATTGGAATACATGAATTTCTTTTTTGGAATTTCTAAAGATTTTTTATTATATGATAAATATGTATTTATCTGTGTATATTCTCCCCACTTGCATTAAATTTAGGTGCATACGAGACATTAATAATATGATTAGCAAGTATAAAGGATACTCTACATTTTATGTCATGACTATTAAAGATGGAAATCAAGATTTTAAAATACTTGTCCTCCATTCCAACTCTATTTTGCTTGGCTACCTATATAGAAAAATTGAACTAATTAGATGAACATACATATCCATATGCATGAACTAATTAGATGAACAAGAATATGATGATTATATTTATGAAAAATTAAATAACATGTTTACATATTATAATACTAAATATGATAGTAGTTATATGGTAGTTCCAAGGATAGAAATGGACACCATATTCAAAAATGATAATCCATTCAATTAGTTCAGATAAAATAATGGGTGGTCCATAAAATATGAGAAAATTATCTTGGTACTTATATTGATTACTACTTCATCTTATCATATAACGATAATAATAATTTAGATAAATTGAGTTGGTGAAAATCATATGAATCTACATATCTCATGTTATCTAATATGACACATGATCTATTGATTTTTTTTAGTGTCAAGCATTGAAATTTGATGTTTATATGACCACCAATATTATTATTGATTATGAGATCTAAACTATGATCCAATATTATTGAAACATTTGTATACTTGAAGGAATGAGAAGATTCAATGTTGAACATTTAATATAGAGTAAAAGTGTTTTTAGTAGTTGATGACTCAAAAGATATTGACAATATAAGGCCACCACTAGTAGTACATTCAAAAGCATACATGATGATCATAATATAGATTCACACTACCTTACTACATATAAAGTATGATTGTGACTATTAAAGAACTCGTGTGAAATGTGATACATATTTTTTTTTATTTCTACTTATGTCTTATGCTCATATACCATTTTTAGGATTTTATGTTCATGAGTTATTTCTTAAATGTTTATGTTATTTGAGTTTTTTTAAGTCTGTTATTTAAAATTTTAGTTTGTATTTTGTTTTTCATATGATATCTTGAGCTAAATATAAAACATTTTTTAATTATTGATTTAATTCATTTAAATTCATAATTTAGTGTAGTTTTTATTATTTTGAATTTTGATATTTAGCTTTTCTAATAAAAATTAAAGATAAATTTAATAATTCAAATTTTTTTAATTGAGCATTTTGGCCACTCATAACCGACATGACCTAACATGATCTAGAACCTACTCAGCATGACCTAGCATAGAAGTGCTAGTAAGTGGGCCATGCTGGGCACACCATTATTGAAGCTGTGTCAAGAACTCATCTTGTGTCATGTCAAGCATAGTTTGGTGGCCCGAACATGCCAATTATGGTGGCTTGACCCAGCACAAGAACCCATCACCATGGTCACCTCCATCTCTACAATCATTGATACTGAAATGATGATTGCCTTTATCTTTTCTTTCCCTAAGAAAGCATATAGAAGATGACTTAATAGTTCCTTCAAGATTAATCCATCTAGATTGGTTCATATTTTAGAAGATTCTTCTTTTGTGCTCTCGACTTTAAGAAAAGTCATGTCATCTGCAGACACATTTTCTTACATAATTTTCATGACATAGAGATTAGTCATGACCTTTTCATTCAATGTCATCACTTCAAATAACATCATGACCTTGTTGTCTTCTTATGTTGCAATTTATTTTTTCATCGATCTCACTTGTATAGTCATGATTTTTGTAGAAGTCTTAACTTCCTTTTATACCTCATATTTTTTGAATTACTTTTCTATTTTCTACTCTTTTATTTTCTGCTCTTTTATCTCTATACTACCTTTGATTGTTATGGATATTTATCTCCTTGGATTCTTCTTGATATTGCTTGTGAACCATTAGTACTTTTTTTCTTTCATTATTAATGCTAATTATCTAATTTGATTCTCACAATTTTTCATCACCACGTATGTGTGATATAGCCCTATTTTCATATGTCTTATTTGATCTTCTTTCATGCCATTATTCATCTTTGTCTCCATTAGTAATGATAGAATAATATCTCCAAATGATGGCTTGTTTATTGTATATGGACTATCATTCTTCAACATTTTTTCTTGATTCCCAAATAATATATTTTTTGTGATTTCTTATATTTGAATAATAATACAGAAAGATGTTGCTATTAGGTTTCAAAAAAATATGTATTGCTCTATAACACATTTACTTATACCACTTGATAGATTGGATACAAACTGGTAATCTCATGTTGTTGCAAGGCTAAAAATTGGTTGAGAATGCATTTATTTTAGCTTCTATCTATTTTTGGGTTTAGAGATGCTATTTCAATCACATATCTTTGCCTCATATAATTGTGGTGATTATGAAACAAACAAGAAAAAAACAAAATAAATACAAACACAGAACAAAAACTAAACACAAATTATTATCAAAATGACAAAAAAACAAAACTATATTTTTGCAAAGATAGTTGTGTCAACTCTAGTTGACCAATAAAAATAAATTAATCTCAAATAATAGTACTGAAAACGTATTGTGACTTTATTATAATGATAAATCTTATTATTTATTATATAGTCCCAAAAAGCTAATTGGGCAATTGATTTTGTCTAGTAGAGATCCATAAATATATGAGTTGTATAAGTAATAAAGAGGATGTAAGTCTAAATATTAATCTCATAGGAATTGTATGAATAGTTTGACCAACTAATAGTGAATTAATAGCAATTCAAGTTGAATTGATAAACTTGAGTCCTAGAAAGATATTTAGACTCTGTGGTTGAATTACTTCATTGTATATGATAAGATTTATATATTATTAGGGCGACATTATTTTTGATTGTCAAACCATGAATAGATTACTATTGAATTGGCTCATTTTCTAATTGAGATATAAGATGTTTATTAACTTTGAACTACCATTACTAAGGTTGGTTCCCTCATAATTGTGCCTTCGGTATTTTATAATTGAAACTATATTTGTTCTATTCACAAGTCACTACACGTCTACTTCTTTTATAACATGTCAACTACCCTTGATGACTATTTTGAATATACACTTTACTTATATTCCCTAACCTATAAGTCATAAATGATATAAAATGATAAGGCAATAATTGTATTAGTGCTTTTAGGTTTTTGAGCACCTTACTCATATCGATCAACATACGTCTTTATATTGATTTTACCTATTGAAATCATACAAGTGAGAGTAATTTGTAAAACTATCACCAACTTATAAAACACCTTTACTTGCATTTGTCCAATGACTTATTTTTCACTATCTAGTAGAGTTAATAACCAACAATACTATGATGAAACCCCTAGTATTCTACATAACCTCCACATTATCTGAATTTTATTTCTTATAAAATATGTATAATTAAATGCTTATAAATTTTTTTGTGCTTATAGCTTTGTAAATATTATACTTGCATCTATTATATTTACATAAAATTAGGATTTATACATATAGATTTATCTCATGGGATAAGAGTAGAAGGATTATCACTTACTTCAAATCAAGTCTCATATGTGTTTCATGACCTACTTAATCACCACCTGTGATGATAATATGTATAAATATATCTTAGAGTAAAATCCTAAATATATATTCTAAATAACATCTATGTCCATCAATATTCAAAACATAACATTACCATAAATAAATATTATATAAACTCAATTATCATATACACATACATAAACCAATATTAGATCCATATTTAACCTGATATTAGGCAAAAATTCTAGCTAATTATTTCATGGTCATCTCATCAACTTTAGGGTTCTAATTGATAGTTCACATGAGGACACAAGTTTCAAATCATATTCTCAATCAATCCTTAATTGTGTTCACCTTGAATTTGACCTTAATAAGGGTTGGGGCCCAAGTCCCTTTTTTATGTCATTGGGGTTCCAACAAGTTTATGTGCAGTTTTTCAACTTGGATGTCGATGATTATAGGTTGAGGTCATGACTTCATTAGTTCTTTGAATCTTCTCTAGAGTACAAAGATGTGATGGCAAGAAATGTCATGGCTAAGGTGACTTGTCTTTTGAATAAATATACATGGCAAAAAAAATGTTGCAATTGAGATAATTATTTTTTGGAACAAATAGTCATAACAGCAAGAATGTCATGATTGATAAACAATCTCTATGAAGAACAAAGTTGTAGATGTAAGAATGTCACGATTGAGATATTTGCTCTCTAGGATAGAAAGTCATGACAAAAAATATTAGCCATGATGAAAAAGTACATGGTGTGACAAATATGTCAGGGCACTAAAAATATCATGACTTCTTGTATTTATGTTGCACTTAGTTTTCACAATGTGAAAATAATGTTGACTTAAATTTTGGTTTAGAACTAATGTGGCCTTGAGATAATATTTGGCTACAAAGAATGTGTTGAACAATGAAAGATTATGATAATTAGGTAATAGAGTTGTGACATGCAAAGGTTGTCATAATTTAATTGTAAAGTCATAGCCAAGAAAGGCTACCTATAGTTTGCTTTGCTTGCACATTGCATTCAAATTCAATTTCTTTTTTTCTTCCTTTTTCAAAATATATAAGTCCTCATATTATATGATTGAAGTTCCATCAAGCTTCTATGTGGCTTTTCAAGTTTGATGTTATGACTTAAGTTTGAGTTCATGATTTCATTTGTTATTTGTATCTCTTATAGAGAACAAAGTCAATGGCATGGAATGATGTAATTGAGATAATTCGTCTCTGAAAGAAATAGTCATGAAAATAATATTATTGTGATTGAGCTAATTACTATTTGGAATAAATAATCATGACAAGAAGAATGTCATGACTGATAAATAATCTCTCTAGAGTACAAAGTCATGGAAAAAAGAATGTCATGACTAAGCTATTTTTTCCCTTGAATACATATCCATGATGAACAAAAATTCTCCAACTAAAATTTGCTTGGTATTTATATAATTTTTGTCTCTATAATTAATATGTTGGCAGCTGGAAAATATAGTGATTTCTAGTATTAGTGTGACACTTAGTTCCCGTGACATGAAAATTAAATCATAGTTAAAAGTATGGTTTTGAACTAATGTGGCCAAGACTTCAAGATAATATTGTGACCATAAAGAAAAATATTTCACAATATAATATTATGACAACCAATGATAGTATTGTGACATACAAAGATTGCCACAACTTGTTTGTAGATTTGTGATCAAGAAAGACTGTCATGACTTCTCAATAGGTATGTGTTAGTATAATTAAGTCATAATATTGTACATGTTATGACTTTTTCTTCATTGTTTAATCCTTCTATTCATCTTTCCACCAAGTTCACAAATTCTAAAATTACATTAGATTTTACTAAAATTCATTCAATTTCATTAAAATCATCTTTTAGTGATATCATTTCATTTGATCTTAGATTTAATACAAACACATCATGCAAATAATATAAATTAACCCAAAAAAAGTTAGTACTTTGGGTGTCAAACAAAGACCCATCAAGAAGTTGGATGCCAAATAGGGAGTACATAACCACGAGTCAAAAGGAACTACTAATTTCCATGCCTGACCCCTTATTCAAAACTCTAGCTTTTCCAAAACTTGTTGCAAGAAGTGTATTTTTTGAATAATAAATAGTTAATATTTTTGGCTCTTTTTTTTTTTTGCTAAGGAGAGCGAGTGATGTGGAAACAATAGACTAGACATGTAGTTTCCCATCATATTTTATATGTTAGATTATTTTTCAACATATCCAATCTAGAATAATACTACAAGAGTAGTTTTCAATAAGTTCACTTACTCTTTAATTTTGTGATATTTTTATTATGATTTACACATGTCAACAAGCAAAAGTTGATTATCTACAAACAAAAATCCAAACACCTGCTTATGTCTTATTTGACCTTTCTTGCATATGAAAAATATGAGGCCAACATGATGATTGCGATCTCTCACCCTACAATGCCATTGGACCTCTAATTATAAACTTGAGGGGGCATCATCCACTTGTGTTCTACAATGCCATAACAAAAGGTTGACCATCACCAATGAGCTGAACAAGGTGAAGAGAAGCAAGTTTGAACAAAATTTCAACATTACTGAAGATGTAACAAATTTACTGAGTGACTAGTTGTAGTTGTTTCTAGATCTCCACAAGTTGAAGTCCATCAAGATTAAAGGGGTTAGAGTGGACAAATTGATAACTATAGTATGACCATGTGTTTATGTGATGTCTACAACTTGGATGAGACCAATACAATAGGCACCATATTTTCAACCTTCAATGTTGGTATTGTTACTAACAATTGTAGTGATAGAGTTTTCTAAAATAGAGTTCTCAAGAGAACAATTGCACCATGGAAAATGGAAAGTACAAAAAGGAGGAATGAAAATTTAACTATTTACAAAAAAGCCAACTTTTTCGAAATTAAAAAAAAGTGCACAAAAGTTCACAACATAAATTATTTATATTTTGGTGCATAAAAAAAAATTAAATTTTCAATAATATCCCCACTTTTGACATATTAGCAAAAAATTATTCAAATTCGAATGATGATTTTTGAATTTGAATACCATTTTTCAAAAATGAAAGTGGTTTTTTATAAATCAAAACTTGTTGTATATATATATACATATATATATATACACATACACACACACACACACACACACACACATTTATATTCTAAATATATATAAACCTATATACTATATATATATATATAAACATAGATACATATATATATATATATATATATATATATATATATATATATTGTGTGTGTGTGTGTGTATAAATATTTCTATTATATATACATATATAAACTTATAGAACATATTTAAATATATAATCATATATATCATACACACACACACACACACATTTCTATTATATATATAAACTAATAAATACACACATATACATACACATATTTAGCATATATATATAAACATATACAACATATATATAACACTACAAAAAATAAGCAAATTAGAAATGGCTAAATCCATTTCTAATTCCATTGCAATATGCAATTAGCGACCTAAATAGAAATAAAATTTTTTTATTTCTAACAAGCTCCTTTCTTAATTTTAGAAACAAAATTTATACGGGCATTTCTAATTTGTTCAAGGGAACATTTCCATTTCTAAATATAGCAATGGAATCAGATTCTCCATTTCTATTTCTAATCCGATATTAAAATAGTGATGGAATAGAAATGCGAATTCCATTTCTAAATTCAATTCAAAATTAAAATGTTATTTTCTGTTTCTAATTTATACAATAGGAACATATTCTATTTTTTGTAGTTTTTGTATGATCTATATCATTTAGAAATGCATATAAAAACCATATACCCTACACTTCAGTATTTTTTGCATACTTTTTACCAAATAATATTCACATAACATCAACTAAAATATATAACATCAAATAATAAATATCAAAGTTCAACCATCCACATCGCACATATATTACATTCAAAAACAATAACATGAAAAAAAAATTCAACAAAACGAAGTTCCTTGCAAAAATGCTATAAACAACATGACAAATAGCTACAACTGATTATCAATTTGATTGAGTATTCTTCTTCAAAGATCTTGATGGACTTTTTTCAAGATTGATGAAAAAGAGATGAAGTCTTTGCTAAATTGCATATAATTTTCTCAATCTTTAAAATCTTCTATTGCATTTCATCCTCTCTTTTTAGTCTATCTTCTTCTCTTTTTTTCACCTCTTTAATTTACTTTTGCATTTCTTCAATCTTGTGTTGTATCTCCTTATTTTATCTTTAAAAATTATCTTGAATTTTTTGTATCTCTTCAAACAACTGCTCATCAAAGAAATTATTGAAATTAGAAGATGAAGATGAATAACCTAGATAAAATGTTGACGCATGGGTACCAAGACCATACATTCGCCATTTTTTTGGCTCTGCTTCAATAGCCTAGAGGTAAATATACACAACATCAATTTTAGAGCCTATGAAGAATGATCTTTCACTTAAGAAACAATGAAAATCATATTCTCCATAGCTTCCTATAATTATACAATAAAACATAACTCATATTAATATTATTTAACCATTTGTCTACAAATGGTCAATAGACTACTAGATATTAAGATATAATTGAAGTGAGACATTATAGTAATGGATTCCATATATAATTAATTTTTGTGGTTGTTAAAAATTTAATTTTTTAAGATTTCTTCTTTAACATATTACAGTTCACATAATACAGTGAAAGTAGAAAATGAGAAACACGCATTAATATTATTTAACCAATTGTCTACAAATAATTTATCCTTCTTCTTGTGTATACACTTGAACACTTCAAACAATGCTGGTGGATGTCCTAACAGAGCCTCCTAAAAAAATAATATTAACTAATAATGTTCATTAAATAGGATCATTAATTTAGTATTATTTTCATTCACAAAGTTAACATCAAAATAAAATATGAATGAGAATATTACCAAATATAAAGAATATTGGTAAGTTTTTTTGGAACCACCACTATATTTGGAAGGTTATGATCATTCACATACTTTCTTTGATTAATGATTTTGTGATGCCATCTGAGACAAGACCTTGAACTCTTTAATATTCTAGTATTCCTAGTATTTTATCCAAACATCTAGAAAAAAACTATTTGGCTTTGTATATTTATCATACTTTTTCTTTATTTTCCAAGATTGTCATTGTATCTGACACTAGCTATATGTTTTCATATTTCCTCATATAGATCAATAAAAAATTATTCCATTTATATTTTTTCTACAAAAAAAAGAACATTGCATTGTGATACATTTTTTAAATAATTTTTTATAATAAAAGAATTTGTCATTTTGCTACTTGCAATAAAACTGTACTTCAAATTCTTCCCAATAATATTTTTTCATATCTAATAATATTTTACTCTACTTTATACTCTCCATAAGTAGTTTTTCCTTTAAAATGTTCTCAATTATATAAGAAGCAAAATGAATAAATCCATAAGTAATTTAACATTAGCATAAACATATAAATGAAAAACACCCATACTTATGTTACTAAGTTTGTGTTTTCATTATTTATATTATTTATCCAAAACTTAGTTGCACATACATAATTTTAATTATGAATGATAAAGTAGGATCTGTAAGAAAATCATAGTTAGTTATTAATAAAAATTATCAGATTTTAGACAAAAAGAAGAAAATTACATAAAATTTATATTTTTATGCACATTTCTAAAATAAAATAATTATAAACAAAAATTATGCCGAATTCTAGAAGAAGAAAATCTAATAATACATGCATTAGTAAATTTATGTAAGGTAAATACTATTAATTGTTAAAATTATGCCGAATGATGATTTTATCATAACTTTAAATGCAAACCATGATTTGTGAATACCCAGCCATTTTCAATATTGTAGTAGCAATGCATATACCCCCTAAGATAGGCGAGATGAAGCTAATAATACTAGCTAATGCTAAATAAGATGAAGACAAAATGTTAGTGGTAGAAAATACGTGTGTGTCAATATGAGGTGATGCCAATGTATCCTTTGTACACGTAGATGAATACAAATAAATATTTGTAGTGTTGTTGTCACTAAATAGATGTTGAATTTCTCCGATATGAACTATTTATTAACTCTCCTACCTCTTCCCAGGGATTAAGATCTTTGGCCACTAGAATTGTTACCTCTTATACCTAATTCAATTTAATAAACATCAAAAAATGCAAAGACAAGTAATAAATGTAATGAATATCTTATACTAAGAAAACATCATGACAAATAGATTCATAATTACATTTGTGGAAAAAAAATTTAATCAAAAACTCAAATTGTAATAATTACAAAACAAGTAATAATACATGACATCGAAGTCAAAAAATATCTACTCATCATCAAAAATTCCAAACAAATTATCTCCATCTAAATATTCATCCTCATCTAATTGTGTAATTAATTATTTCTTATTGTCTATTTTAACTTGTGTATCATCAATGTTTAAATAGTTTCTATCTTTGCCAATTAATATTTCAGGTTGATCATCTGCCAAATGATTGATTGGATGAATTATCACAATATTTACTTGAAATATAGGTATATACGATGGTGTCACTATGATATCTATTTCACTAACTTTCATAATTGATCTAAGTTTTATTTTACAAATAGCCCACTAGTAAATAGAATTTTATCTTATAGTAGGATAAGTGGTATAAAATACTTATTCTGCTTGCACCGTAAAGAATGAATGGCTCATACTCATGATAATATTTTTTATGGTGCGCATCCACAATATTGTATTGAAGCTGAATTCTAGAACCTAAATTTGGAATACGATCAAACTATTCACACTTAAATAGAATTATACTCGTAATTGGTAAAACATGATATTCCAAGTATATAATTTTAATCAATCGACCATGAAAATCAATATTAGATTCAGTATAGTTAGACCCCTTAATGCATACACCACTGTTCATTATAGCTATATTTGAACCATATTTCAAAGTATGAAATTTGTGTACATTTACATAATATATACGATATGTCTATAAAATTCATTATGGTCCTTTTACAATATCTTTTATTTATCTAATACATATATTTGATGATAGAAAATATACCTAAAAAAATAAAAAATAAAATCAAACATATATACTATGGCATGTTATTTATTAGAAGAAAAAATGATAATTTATATCTTAACAAATTTCTCAAACCAGGATGCAAAATCTTTGTAAAGTTTGAAATTAATCACAACATCATCAATATGTGGCTCTCTTTGCCTTAATTCCTAATCATAAAGTTTATAAAAATAAGATTGAAGTTATTTTAAATATTAAAATAGGAATATCACATACCATGAGAACGAAATGACAATGTAAAATGATTTAATTCTTACTCAATCTAAGGTTTAACTTCCTCATAGTTCAATCTTTATAATGTAAAATGATTATAAAAATATCATATATATTGATTTTGTTCTACCATATGATCAACAAGCATGGGTGATAATGAAAAACATATTTTCTTTAGATCCATCTCTTAAATCATAATCATTATTTGATAATATTTTGTAATACAAAGTATACACTTGTGACCAAAAGTAGTATACACAAAATATTGATGCTTCTTCAGATAAGTAAACATTGTATATCAATCTTTAAAATTTGGTTTCACTTCAAATATTTTTTTTCAATTTTCTAAAATATCTAAAAAAAATCTTAATTAGAATAATATTTATTTTTCAGATACATTTCAATTTTTAGAAAACAAAATGAAAATTATATAACCTCTCAAATAAATACTTCTATTTGTATTGCACATGGCTTGAAATCATGGATTCATAAGGCAACTGGATTTGTAGATGTTTCATGGAGTCAAAAAAGCTAAGAAGAAATATATACTCAAGTATGCATATAATTATGGGTATATTATTTTGTAATTTCTTTATGTATTCATTTGTTATGATATTACACATGAGATTCTTAAAAAAATATTTATTTTAGTCAATACTTTTCAAACATTTTTTGGAAGCAATTTCCATAATATTATGGGTATTAGCCTCTGCATAAAGACATGACAGTCATAAATTTTCATCCTAAATAACTAAAACTTTTTTATATCAAAATATCTTATCATATTAGATGCATATCCATCAGGGAACCTGAGCTTTATTAGCCATTTGTATAATTTTTTTTGCATCATTGTCGAGACTGTAACAAGCCTTATGAAATTTATTTATTGATTCATTCCTATGTAACTCTTGACATAAACAAAACTCTTTTAAATTCTTTTTTGATTTGGCACTGTCTGTTATGTTTTCTTCCAAATTAATGATAGTTTTAAAAATATTATCAAAAAAATTTTTCTCAATATGTAGCATATCTATGTTGTGTCCAATTAGGTTAGTTTTCTAATAAAAAAAATCTCAAAAGATATTTTCTTTCTTCCAAACACGGTGACACTATTTCAAAATTTATACATTAATGTAATCAAAATCAATTTCTATAATATTTTGAAGTCATATCTTTCAATTACATTTGATATTTCTATAATTGAACTCAAAGGTATTGCATCTTTTATAACTATCAGCCCTTTCCTAAATGCCTTTTTATTTCTTTAAAATAGGTGTTCCATTGCAAGAACTTATGATGGTTATCAAACCAAGAAGTCTTTCCACCTTTCCTTAGAGAAAATGTATCAGAGTTCTCCATGCAGTAAGGAAAAGCTAATTTTTCTATAGTACTTCATCATGATAATAATGAATAAACTAAAAAATCACTTATAGTTTATATAAGTGATGCTCACATTTGGAACTTCTGCTTTATAGATATATCATATATTTTTATACCCAGCTCCCACAAAATTTTTAGCTCCGTGATGAGGGATTACAATAAAAAATAACCAACTTTTCTTTTGGGTTTCTTAGACCAGAAACGATAACATACAAAAACACATACTCATCTTTCATGCATATTCATGACCGTAAATTATATGGTTTAATAATCACCAACCAGTAAGAGTATTATTACTCTTTATTCAAATAACTGAAATCTACTTGTGCATGGCCTTAATCTAATTTTTAAAAATTCATCTGTAAAAGATGAATCAATATCATTAAAATATTTCCACAATGGAGTAGATTTAGATGCAAATAATCTTTATAGATGAAGAATCAACAAAAAATAATATATCTTCTTATTATAAATTTTTATTTTTTGCCTTTTACATGTAGCACACCTTTGGCATCGAGGTTAGTTACAGAAATTACAAGCAATTACTTCATTATTTTCATCCCAATATATCATGAAACCATCAATGTAATAATAAATTTTTTCTATAGGCAAATTACACTGCAATAACTTTTTAATCAAAATACTTTTCTAAAACTATTTGTCATTATGTTATTTCTTAGTAATAATTTAAATAACAACTCACAAATTTAATCAAAATACTTTTCTAAAAAAATGATATTTTGCCTTAAAATTCAATAGTTTGACAATCGCATATAACTTTGAGCGGCCATATGAATTACTTGGAAAAACCTCTTATTCTGATGCTTTTAACATTTCATAAAATTTTATTGATGCTAATTTTATGATATCATCAATAAAATCCAGATTGAATGAATGACTAATAACATGTTTTAACATGGCTTCACATATTTTGTTGTAATTGATGTATTCTTTTATAATATTTGACTCAACACTTCTATATACTAAATGTTTTATAGTTTATTGCACAAGTATTTCCCCATGTTTATACCAAAACAAATAGTCAATAATAAATCTATTTTTTTGCAATATGAAATCACACCGTGTCAACATCTTGAAAACTTTCATTCTGACATTTACAATCATTACATTATCATCTTAAATTTCATTTCATCCATTTATTAAGAGTACTTTTCCGTAAAGCCAACAAACTATTCAATCCAATCCCCGCTATAAATTTATCTATCAAAAATTTATCCCTTAATATAATATTCATGTATTCATGATCAGTTCATATAATATTTTTTATTCTTGTTATACATAATAACAACATATATTTAATCATAATAATATACGTAGAATAAGAATGCGTGGTGATTTTGTTTACGGAGAGAAATTTTTTTTTTGTTTGTTTTTTAAAATGCAACCCAAGAATGAGTGAATAAAATGTGGGATGAGTATTTTTTTTTTTTCGATTGAAGTGGTGGGAAATGGGGTTAAAATCATAAAGATAATTTTAAGACCCCCAAAACATAAATTAATATTTTTTTTAATTGGGGACCAACTTAGAATTGTTTTTTTAAATTTTGGTCCCTAAAACATAATTATTTTTTTTTAAAATATTTATTTAAAAGGTTTAGCATTAGATTAATTGGAATTTGACTGGAAGTTTTTTAAATACAATATAAATTTTTTAATATAGAAATTTATAATTTATATATTTTAATGTATTAAAACATAAAAATTTTTTCAGTACGTTGATTAATTTATTAATGAATTAAAATTTATTTTTTATACATTAAATGTATTTAAAAAACAATTTTAACCCCATTATTATTTAACAGAGATAAGAATAAAATTCATTGTTTGTTTTTTAAAATGCACCCCAACTATGTGTGAATAAAATGTGGGATGAATTATTTTTTTTTTTCAATTGACATATAGGGAAATAACTAGAGGTGTCAAACGGGTCATGCCGGCTTGGCATAGTTTTAGGCCGCCCAACTTGGCTACCGTGCCGGGCCAGACATGACAAGGTTACTGTATCGTGCCGTGCTTGGCTTGGCACGGTTTCTTCAGGCCATGCCCGAGATGGCCATGTGGCACAAAATCCAGGTTCGGCTCGGTTCAGGTCGGGCCAAAACCCTAATTTTTTTTTTTTAAATTAGGGTTCTTGTGGCATGCCGTCACGCTGCTGTGCATCTTCACATTTCGAGGTTTGACGAGTTTCGCCCGTCGGGCATCAGCTCATTGTGACCATGTTCGGTGCGTGGTCACGCGAGCCGTGCTGATGTGTCAGCATGCCGTGTCGTGCTTGGCACGGCATGCGGGCCGAAAATTTCAGCCCAGCACGGCAAGATCCGTGTAGTAGTTGGCCCGGCACGAGTCCGGGCACTACACTGTAGGGTGCAGTGCCGGGCCAGGCATGGGGCACAGTTGAACAGTGTCGTGCCTTGTGACGTACTGGCCGGCCTGACCCATTTGACACATCTAGAAATAAGGTAAAAATTATAAAGATTTAATAAAATATTTAAGTTATGAGGCATAGTTAAATTTTTTTATGTGATAACCAAATTAAAATATTTTTAATTTTGGTCCCCTAAGCATAATTATTTTTTTAAAATTGTAATTTAAAATTATCGCATTATATTAATTGGAAATTGACTATAAATTCTTTTAATATAATATGAGTTTTTTAAATATAGGAATCTATAATATAAAATATTCAATTTTTATCAAAAAATAAAAAATACATTCGATATACACTTATGACTTACCAGATAATGTTAATACATAAAAGTCAAAACAACGTCCGACGCCTAGGCCCACCAAATCTCCATTCAATGTTCATGTCCAGCACCCGCTCGTCCGGGCAATTAATTGCTAACGTGCCACGGAACTGGTAATACACCTCGCGGGGTCCTCATCCCACTTGATTGCCATTCTGCTCCTTCGTATTTGCTCTTTTAATGCTTTCCTGTTCCTCCCTACTATTCTTCTTCACGTCACGTCGAGGCCGGAGCGCTGATCTGATTTTTAGGGTCTGAGGTAAGCTTTGTTTATTTATCATTACTCATCGAAGAGGACGCTGCGTTGCATCACATTGATTATACAAATACGTTATTTTGTTCTAATTATTTTTTGGATGCCTTTTTTCAATCGAAACTTGGTTTATTATTGTTAAATACTTGTATTTGTTTTTGTTCTTGTGTGTTTTATTTGTGGATATTTGTAGCTTTTTTGTGTTTGGTGCTCATGCCGATGACGGTGAAAGGGAACAATTCTTCGCAATACCTTATGCCGGATAGGTGATTGCAGTTAATGTCAGAATACTATGCTTTTTTGGGCAAACAATCCCAACAACTTTTGAGCGTGATGACCACAAAATATTCATCACAAATGCACAATATTAAAATAGTTTGTAGTATACCTCGTTAATAATGTTCCTCAATGAGAATTAAATAATGGTAGTCTGTTTATACTCTAAATTTTAGTTGGAAAATTTAGCCTTCTGACAGAAAAATGTTAGTTTATCATGCACCATTTGAGCAGTTGGAAGAGGGGCAATTGTCTTTTTTCTAAAACACTTAGACTGAAAAATGTTGAAAGTTGGACACTAGAGCAAGAAGCCATGATGAGAGGTTGTATCTGAAAAAAGAATTAGATGGTTGCTTATAAATATTTTACTTTTGTTTATTAAATTTAATTGAATTTTGCATATAAAAATTATTAATGAATGAACGGTGAGTCTAATAAAGTAATAACAAAACAATATTAAAATAATAAAAGTTGTGAAGTTCTTTGTTGGGTGACATGGATTAATGTAACTGGAGTCATGTGTGATTATTGGACAATCAAGATTTAGTATTGTATAGTGACAATTATAATAATTGATCATAGTTGATATGAAGCTGTGAAATATAACAATTAATAAAGATCAAGTTTATTGGATTAATGATTTGCATGACAATTTTTAAAATAAAAATTAGGAAAATGATATTTTAAATTGTTTGATTATGTCTATAATTTTTATGTCTGAATGTGTTGGCTTGTGAAAATCAAGGTGTAAGACTTGATAGAAAAAAAAACATATTTTGATGCAGATCATGGCTATCAACATGATAGTCTACTCACTTGTTTTATAGATTCTTTGCTAAAATAGATTCAAATGAGAGAATTTTTGTGTGTGCAAAACTAATATTTTGTTTATATTATTTTGATATTTAGTATTTGTTAATTTATTTTATTTTTTTACTTAGCATGTATAGAAGCTTCTAACATGTGGGTCACACCAGTTAAAGTGTGTATATATTGTTGAAAAATTTGGATTCAGAATCTTATCAAAATATTACTTTTTCTTCTCTCTTCTATCATCTCTCTTGTATCTTATTTCTTTTCATTTTCTCTAAAATCCTAATAGGGATGAACATGAACATTTTATTAAGTGAGGTTTGACTATTTGAAGTTAGATGGGACATGGTAACGTGCAGGGTGGCACCCTTGTTGCTGGTGTTGTGAAACACTAAAATAGTGGACAATGGGCATGTGATGGTGGCCAGTGGATGTGTGATGGTGGTTTCATGTGATTTAGCATGTTTATGGTGGTTTTGATGATGGCCCTTGTAGTGGTTGGTGTTGTGCTGCTGGCATGGTATATATCCGTGTTGTGGTGCTGTCTGTTACCATGCTGTGGTCTTTTGTGGTAATGTGTGGTGCACAAAATATTTGTTGACATTGTGGTGCAGGTCTAAGAACTCTTAGATTGTGGTGGGATGTTGCGAGTCACTAGAAAAATTGGCATGGTCCGGGCATTAAGCATGGGAAGTGCCAGGCTTTGCTCAGTTGATGTTGAACCATGGCTAGTTTTGGTATGTGCTAACAAATGATCTTGGTTTGGTTCGATCAGACCTAACTCGACTTGATCATCATTTATTTTTTAAAAAATAGCTTGTGGGTTTTACACCCCAACTTGGGTTGGATTTTTGGCCGACCCGAGGCTAGATTCGAGCATGTTTCATCACTTGTGGAAAATTTGGCTTTTGTGAGTTGGTTTCATAGGTCAGACCCCATGCTATCATCCCATTTGCCATGTTTCCATGTTGGACTTGCTTGTTTTATGTATGGGTCTTGTTGTTTTTGGTTATCCAGTTGACTCATTAGAACAACTCATAGGAGTTCAATTTTCTAGCGTATCCCTTTTTCAAAATGTAGGTCGTATCGGTGTCTATTGTGTAATTATTGTGAATAACTTAAATAAAAATTGAAGGTGATTATATTCATAGTGGGATAATTTTGTGATGATTTGATTCTTGGACTATTAATTGCTAAGATGTCTATTAGATGATCTACATGAGGTAAAATCAAATGATTGGCTGGTGATCATTTCATAATCACTAGTTCATTTATGACAAGTATTTGATTTAAGTAGGTATACTATATTTGTTTTTATCACATGTATAATAATATTTGAAATATAGTTATGAATATGTCAATTTATTCATTTGAGACTATTCATCATGTGATATGGATATAATCACATGATGATGATATAAGTAAAATCCAGAAAAAAAAACAAAAATAAATAAATAAATAATATAATTTTTTGGCATATGGGCAAAATGATAATTTTGTAATAAATAAAAATAATCTAAAAATTTTTAGAATTTTGATGATAAAATGAATTTCATCATTGAATTTATCTTGAAAAATATAGTAACGGTGATAAATTTTGTTAATTTCTAAGGTCAAGATTTAGTCAATTTTTTAAATTTTATTTTATAATAATAATAATAATGAAATAAAGAAAAAAATGAGGTCGTGACGTGGCTGCACGCATGCCCAGCCAAGGTGTCAAAAAAGGAAAAAATATATTATTTTAATAAAATAATAATAATAAAAATAAAAAAACACAAAACAAATGAGAATCTGAAAAATGGGTAAATCTTATCTTTTTTATATTATTTGTCATTTTTTAATTTTTTTTAGACTAGAGAGTAGAAAAAGAGAGAAATTAGACTAGAGAAGAAATTTTTAAATTTAAAACTTTAAAACTTTGAAAACTAATTAATAAAAAACTTATGAAATACTCATAAATTGAAATGCGTAAATCTTAGCTTTTTTATATTCGTACCGCACACCCACCACAATCCATACCAAAGGCCAAAGCATAGTCCCGAAGCTTGAAATCTCAAGAGAGCGAAAATTAGAGAGAAAGAAAGAGAGAGAAATGTAAGAGTCAAGTCAAGAGATTTATGTTTAAAAAAAACATAAATTTTAGAGTGAGGGGGGGATATTATAAATTAATAAAATGATTTAAAAAAATATTTTTTTTTGATTTTTTAAATTTTTAATAATTAAAAAATAGATATAATTTTTAGGGCTATCGGATTCTACTCCAATGCCTTTGGAGGTGAAATCCAATAGCTTAGATTAAATTTTATTTTTTTATTTTTTTACCGTTCGGGCCAGTTCCACCGTCGAACCGACCTGAACAGTTTCATTCTAGATGCTTTTGGAATGGAAAGGAATCGGGCATTGGACTTGGGTCGAAAATGATCGTGGGTCGGGTTCGGGCCCAACGTAACTTTCGGATTTGATTGGCTGGGTGGGTTGGGGCATATCTCACCTCGTGCCGTGATACCATGCCCATGGGCCTCGGTACTGGGCCGTGCCTTGCCTGGTTGGCCTCGGCATGGCATGAGACGTGCCGTGAATAGGCCTGGCACGGCCGAATTGTGCAATGTCTCTGACTGGGCCAGCCCAGTCCCCCCATTTGAAACCTAGTATTAGAGACTATTATATGAAGAATATTTTTTTCTTTATGAAATTACCATATTACTTTTTTATGATTATCAATAATTTCAGAAAATAGTAAAAATATTTCAAGAACTACTTGCTTCTATGTTAAAAAAATTAAAAACAAACAGAAAAGATGAATTGTATATTGTTTGCGGACTATCTAAGAGAGTGCTTAGATCTTTAGTTTTTTCTCTATATGATATTGTTCTTTCCATATATCAAAATAATTTTGGAGGTGTTCTTTGGCACATTCTACATCTGAATGTGCCAGCTAGTTGATGTTGGATCATAAAAATGAATTCGTTGCTATATTTTCTGATGATGATGTGATATACGCTCTAAACTAGAAAACCCAACCTGGTGTATGTGATTCTGTTGATCTCTTAATTGCAGAGACTGCAGTCCCTGTTGCAATTAGTGTGTAAGAACATAAATGGAAATCGAAATCGAGCCAAAGATCTAGTCTCTAGTTTTGGAGTTATTGGAGTACTTTAAGTTCATGGTTTTTCTACTCATAATTCTGAGAACATGGAATTAGATGTATCTAATTTGCATAAAAAAATATCACTAGTAAACATTTTTCAAAACCATAATTTTATTTTAACCCAACATGTTAAGATCATCAAGGATGAACCATGCCAGTTGACATTTGGCATTTCTGAGCTAGGGCTTGATTCTCCATGGAATTTTAAATCTAATGAAGTAAGAGTTACAGAAGAGTCAAATGGAATATCTATCAAGAATGGACATGCTGACAGTGAAAGCCATGAAGCTGAAGATGATTTGGAGGATGGATTTTCTGAATATGATGATGCGTTAGTTTCAGATCCTGAGCTTTATAATTTAAAGGAAAATGAAGTTAGAGAAGTATCACAATATGCACCTGAATTATCTGATACTGAAATAGGAAAGAAGAACTAGTGATGAAAATATTGTCCTAACAACTATGCAAGGTCATAATGGGTGTTTCATGTATGTTTATCTCTAGTGTGCTAGCGAAGTGGTTCGCAAATGGAAAAAGTTTCAATAGTGTAAAGATTGCATTCATGATGCTCAATCTTTGCAGGCGAAGAATATTGAAGAGCCTTAAAGTTTCCAGAGAGCCTTAATGGTCATTATGGAGATTTCTAATGGCTTGATTTGATTATCAAGGTGAATGGGGTAAAAAAGGCAAAGCCCAATATCATAAAATGTTACATTCTTATCAAAGTGAAAAATAATCTTACAGAACTTTTTTGGCCAACTGTTTTTCCAGTAACAATCTGAAGAAATCAGAGGAAATATTCAACAAAATGCAGCGCATGGAATTCCCAATCACAAGTTTTTATTGCAACCAACTTATCCTTTTCTACAAGAGGTTTGACGAGAAATAAAAAATTGTTGCATTGCTCTTGTTGTTAATGGAAAATGTAAAGCCATCTCTGTTCAACTACAAAACTCTGATTGATGCCAAAGGCCTATCAAATGACATGTTAGGGATGGATCAAAGTGTAGAGACTGCCACCATAGCTTTCATAGCTAAGCACTATGTGTCAGGGATATTGGATACAAGGATTAAAATATTGGTTTCTACGGATATATAGGTACTTGGATTTTTTGGATATATCGAAGATATATCGGTGTGTATTTGTATATGAGCACCAATCAAGGATAGATATATCAATTTTAATGGATATATCGATATTTAGAATTTATAAATATATCGGAGATATATTGGTGGATATATTAGAAATTTTTATCATTGATTGGACATAAGGGTGTATTCTGCAAAAGGATCTTAGATGGAATTTGATTAATGAGATAGTTTTAATTTAAAATTATTTTTACTCAAAAATATGTTAAAATATTTTTTCTAAATAGGAGTGTATGAGTTATCTTTAATTGATATTAATTATTATATTCAGCAAATACATTTTATTAGGGCATGCTGGTGCAAGAAACATTGTATTAATATCATGATCTATATATTAAGTGCTAAATTAGTTTGAAATATATTTTAATATTTTGTTACTTTTAATTTTTTAATATTTTTATTAAATTAATTTTTTATTATTTTATAAAATGTATTAAAAATAGAAAAACTTGTGAACGATAATGAAATATATATATTTATCCATATCTCCAACATTAATAAAAAAAAGTGTTAAATAATTAAAACTCTTTGTAGTCACATCTTTTGTAGGTTCATATATGTCTGAATGTATTAAATCAAATTAGTTCTTACTAAAGTTTTAATACAGATTGATATGTAGGAAAAGAAACTGTAGTAAGCTTTATTAACTAATATATCTTATACTTTATGATCAAAATATATTTAAAATTAGAATAAAATATTATTAATATTTTTTTTATTTCTATTATTATTTAATTATAAGATGTAATGCCTTTGAGAAATACTCTATTTGAGATTGAGCAGGGTGTATTATATGTGTTATCTCTTTGATGGTAAAATCTTTTAGATCTTTGAGTTTTTTGGTTTATATACTTTTGTATACTTAACTTGGTTACTCATCTATTGTCAATGTAAGAATACTTTATCATAATCTTAAGAATATTTATATTCTAAAGTGTGATATATATTATTTAGAAGAACCCACCAGAATTTTTTATCATACATGCAATCTGATCCAGTCGTGTACTCAATTGTTCTAATACACATAGCTGTATAGGAATTTAATAGAGATGTGGCTTTAGAGAGATTTAAATATGTGATCACTTTTCTTGATTAAAACTTAAGATTTATTTGGATATCTTTTTTCATGATAGATTACCATTTTTTTATCTTTTAGTTTTTTTATAAAATAATAAAATTCAATTATATCAATTTTTAAAATTAAAAAAAATAATAATACATTATAATATATGTTAGATTGTTTTAATACTTATTCTATGAATTATTTAATTATATAACAAACTTTTAGTATTAGCACATTACAATAAAATGAGGTTGCTAAAAAGAATAATATATATTTGCTTGAGATAGCTCGAACACTCTTATTTGAAAAAATATTTTAAATTTTTTTTGAGAGATAAGATTTAATTTTAATTTAGCTTATCAATTGGATATTTTATTTTACTTTTTCTCACTTTATATGCATTCATAGTCTATATCCTGGTGAGAGGCTATTTAGGTTACCTATAGAGTCTTTGGATTTATTTGTTGTCTTTTATCATTCTTCAAGATGAGATAAATTGATATCTAGAGTCTTGAAATATATTTTCTTTGGATACTATAATATTTAAAGAGAGTACAAGTATATTTCACATAAGATGGGTATGATTTTATTGAGTGTAGTTATTATTATTTTTGATTATGACTTGTTTTTTTATAGATTTATTATATTTCTTGCATTGTAGCAATATCTCGACTACCAATAGCAGAGAGTCATCCGTTTCCTATATTTGAGCATGTTGATATTCGTGTGATGCTACCCTCATTGATTAATCATATTTATCAATGAATTTAGATGATATCGAGTCTGGAGAGTAAGTTTTCTTGAGTAGGGAGATCTCTTTTAGATCTAGATGATATAATAATATGTGTTTTCATCAGTACCAACTCATGTTGAATCGATAATTAGGAGACTTAATTATCTATGAATTATAGTATGTATTAGGCAGTGTTTTTAAATGCATTTTTTAATGCCTTGATGTGTGCTTCAAGCCAAAGCATTTGTAAAACATCTCAAGGCATTAAAAAAAGCGTTGAGCTTGACGGAGCTTCACGATGGTGCTTGTTGGAGCTCTACTGAGCTTTATCGAACTTTTCGTGGAGTAGAGGAGAGGGGCAGGGGGATAGCGGTGAGGGGCGAGGGGCAAGGGCAAATTAAAAAAAATTATATAATAAATTATCAAAATTTATTAAAATTTGATAATAATATTAATAAATAAATAATATTAAAATAAAAATAAAATAAAAATAGAGAATTTAATAAATTTAAAATTTACATTTTAAATTTTTTAAAATTTAACATAATATTTTAATTTGATAATTTGATAAAAATATCAAATTAATAAATAGTATTAATTATAAATATTTCATATTATTTATTAATTTATTTTTTTATTTATATTATTTTATTTTATATATTTAAATTTTTAATTAATTATATATTGTGATGCTTAAAAAATTTACGCCTTAATATCTTGAGGTTTATGCCTCATCTCACGGACACAATAATGTCTTGTTTTATGTTTTTATCTTTTAAAACTTTGATATTAGGAGAGCAAGAGAAAGACATACTCAATATTCTTAGACTAGAGATTAGCCTATTGAAAAATTAATGATTTTGTGATCAATCCCTTTTATTTTTATCTTTTGGTTTCTCTTCAGATAGGACATAGTAATGATACTCTACTTGATTTCACAAGTTTTGATGTATTTTTATTTTATTTATTCTTTTTATTTATTATTTTTTATGATACTAGAATGCCTATATATTTTTTAAATATTATCTCATCTAGAATGATTATAGACTATGATAGAAGAGAAGTATATTCTTAATTCTAATGAATTTAAGAATTAATATCATAATATTTATAAAGATTTGTTCTTAGTTGCATGTAAGTATTCATTGTGAATACATATTTACATGAATAGATAGATTACCCTAATATAAGACTTGAATTGATGGGATTAACTCATATATTTGGTATGAACTATCATGATACTTAATTTTTTAGTAATTAATATGATCTTTATATGGATTCTTATTTTTCTTATAGAATATCATAGTTGGAGGATATATAGTTAGGTGTGGATACTATTTTTTTTCACTGTGAAATTGAGTAGATTTATATGAAGTAATCATTTCAGTTTCAAGCAACAAATACAATTTATAAATTATGGAAGATATTATACGACATGAAGCAATGATTGAGAGTGTGATTTGTGAAGTTCTCATAGTCAATTATTTTATTTGGGTTATACTATTGTATTATTGTATTTTCTTTATTGTTGTGGAGGTGTTCTGATGACATGATGATTTTATTAATTTTCCACTTGGATGATATTTTAATTAAGATATGATGATATGGAGATTAGACAATTCAAGGAATACCCATATAAAGAATTTTAAATGAATGATAATGGAGACTTGATATTTTATTTTCATAAAAACAACTTATCTTATGAGGAGTATAATTATGCCATAGAGGATATATGTTTGCAGGATGAATCTTTTAAGTTGTGCTCTAGGCTTTAATAAATATTTTTATTGATCTAGATATTTATTTTACTTATGATATAATTTTCTTGTAATTGATTTTATTATTTATAGTAGAATTATAAGAAAAAATAATTATTTGACTATGTTTAGATTAGATATAACATATGCAATAGTATAATTAGTTATTTTTTAAATTCTCATTAGTAAGTTCATCTTAATGCATATTTAATAATGATGAGATATGTGAAAAGTTTCTAGGTCTTGACATCTCTTTCATGGATCATGATCATTTATAATTGTGGAATATATAAAAGGAGAAAGTGCTACAAGCGGAAAATTAAGCGAAAGAATCAAAGGTTCTTTCTCTCTCTCTCTCTCTCTCTCTCTTCGTCTATATGGTATCGGAGGTTTCTGCGTGATGAAACTGAGAAGGAACCCAAGGAACAACTGTCAAACAGTCGTCTTCTTCGTCCTGCTTCAGCTTCGTCTCTCTCTCAGCAGATTTTACAAGGTTCTGTGATTCCCGCATTAGAAAGCGAACATCGTGCCTTCGTCTCTCCCGTCGCCGCTCTAACGCTCAGTAGTAAGACTGTTGGTGTCAGCCTTGCAATCTTCAAGGAAGGTACAAATTAGGGTTTCTGTTGTTCGCGGCGTGTCTGGCGATTCATGGCGGGATGGTGTTTATCGATGAAGCTGAAAAGGAAGGATCTCGACGATGTCAACGATTTTGCCCTAGATTTACTGAAACCCTAGATTTTTCCCGGGAAACCTTGCTCCTTACCTTTTCAACCTTTCGAGTGCTACCACGCCACAATCTGGACCTGTACTAGGACTCTTTTCAATCTGAAGTAGATATGACTGCTAAAACTTCCATTTTTTTTTCTATTATATCTGGATCTCCTATGATTACTTCGGAGAAATTGGTTGGCAGTGACAATTATCTTTCCTGGTCAGTTTCTGTTGAACTATGGTTTATGGGTCAAGGATATGAGGATCACCTGGTTACACAAGAGACAGATATCTCTGAGGTTGACCGCGTACAGTGGAGGAAGATAGATGCCCAAGTTATGTAGTATATTGTGGCAATCAGTTGATCCTAAGATTCTTCTTCATCTTCGGGCCTACAAAACTTGTTTTAAATTTTGGACTAAAGTTAAAGGATTATACACGAATGATATCCAGCGTCTTTATAAGGTGGCTTCTGCTATTGTCCATCTCAGCCAACAGGACTTGGATCTATCTACTTATATTGGCCAGATTGCTTCTCTTAAGGAAGAGTTCTTGACTGTGATGACTCTTTCTTTTGATATTGGGGCTCAACAAACACAGCTTGATAAGTTCTTCATGGTCCTTACTCTTATTGGCCTCCGACCAGATCTTGAGCCTGTCCGCGATCAGATTCTTGGCAGTTCATCAGTTTCATTCTTGGATGATGTGTTTGCTCGCCTCCTTCGTATCTCGTCCACTCAGACTTTGCCATCTGATATCACTTCAGATTCTTCTGTGTTAGTTTCTCACACTGCCACTCAAGGAGGCCGCAGAAGTAACCGAGGTAGGGGCCAACGTCCTCATTGCACTTATTGTAATAAAGTTGGCCACACTCGTGATCGTTGCTATCAGTTACATGGACGGCCTCCTCGCACTACCCATATGGTCCAGTCCTCTGATTCTCAGCTGCCTCAGCCTCCGAGCTCCTCCGCATCTCAGGCATATCATTCTTCTGTTGCCTCTATTGCACAGCCTGGTAATACTTCTGCCTGCCTTACCTACACATCTTCTCTTGGACCCTGGATTCCAGATTCTGGAGCTTCTGATCACATATCTGGTAATAAAGATCTTTTTTCCTCTATTTCTACTACCTCTGCTTTACCTACTGTTACCTTAGCTAATGGTTCTCAAACTGTGGCTAAAGGTATTGGTTTGGCCATTCCTCTACCTTCTCTACCTCTCACTTCTGTCCTTTATACTCCTAAATGTCTTTTTAATCTTATTTCCATCAGCAAAATTACTCGTACTCTTAATTGTTCTATTACCTTTTTTGATAAATTTGTGACCTTGCAGGACCGGAGTACGGGGAAGACGATTGGCATAGGACGTGAGTCTCAAGGCCTCTATCACTTCACCTCGGATTCATCTCCTGCAGTTTGCATTTTCACTGATGCTTCTCTCCTCATTCACAGTCGTTTGGGCCATCCTAGTCTCTCCAAGTTCCAGAAGATGGTCCCTCGTTTTTCCACTTTGTCGTCGCTTTCGTGTGAATCATGTCAGCTTGGGAAACATACTCGTGTCTCGTTTCCAAAGTGTTTGGATAATCAGGCAAAGTCTTCTTTTGAGCTTGTCCACACTGATGTTTGGGGTCCTTGTCGGAATGCGTTTACTTTAGGATTTCAGTATTTTGTCACTTTTATTAATGACTATTCTCGATGTACTTGGTTATTTTTAATGAAAAATCGAGCTGATTTATTTTCTATTTTTTAGAAATTTTATGCTGAAATCCAGACCCAATTCAATATTTCTATTCGTGTGCTACGCAGTGATAATGTTAGGGAATATTTTTTATCCCTCTTTACTTCATTTATGTCTCATCATGGAATTCTTCATCAGTCTTCTTGTGCTCATACTCAACAAAATGGGGTAGCTGAGCGCAAGAATCGACATCTTGTTGAGACAGCTCGTACTATCCTCCTCCATAGTAATGTTCCTCTTCGTTTTTGGGGGGACGCTGTTCTTATCGCTTGTTATTTGATTAATCGTATGCCCTCCTCTGTTTTACATGATCAGATTCTTCATTCCCTTCTCTTCCCTGATCAATCACTTTATTTCCTTCCTCCTCGTGTTTTTGGTTTTACTTGCCTTGTTCATATTCTCACTCCTGGACAGGACAAGCTTTCAGCCAAAGCAATGAGTTGTCTCTTCTTGGGATATTCCAGACTTCAGAAGGGTTATCGTTGTTATTCTCTTGAGACTCATTGCTACTTTATCTCCGCTGATGTTACTTTCTTAGAGGACTCACCATTCTTTTCCACCACTTCTGAGTCTCTTCCTGTTTCTGCAGTCTTGCCCATTCCCATTGTCTCTTCACCTGATGTTGTGCCTCCTCGACCACTTCAGGTTTATCATTTTTCGCCCTCGTGTCGATGCTCCTCTGTCGTTTGCTGAGGCACCTGCTTACTCATTTTCTATCCCTTCGGCTTCTCCTGCCCCGGCTCCACTATCTCTTGATGACTTACCCATTGCTACTCGAAAAGGTAATCGCTCTACTTGTAATCCTCATCCTATTTATAATTTTTTGAGTTATCATCGATTATCTTCACCATATTCTGTTTTTGTCTCTGCTATATCCTCTGTTTCTCTTCCAAAGAGCACCCATGAAGCTCTTTCCCATCCAGGCTGGCGACAGGCGATGGTGGATGAAATGACTGCTCTACACTCTAATGGCACTTGGGATCTTGTTGTTTTACCCTCTGGTAAATCTACAGTTGGTTGTCGTTGGGTCTATGCAATTAAGGTTGGTCCTGATGGCCAGGTTGATCGCCTTAAGGCCCGCTTAGTTGCTAAAGGCTATACTCAGATTTATGGTTCTGATTATGCTGACACATTCTCCCCTGTTGCCAAGATTGCTTCTGTTTGTCTGCTTCTCTCCATGGCTGCTATGTGTTCTTGGACTCTTTATCAGTTGGATATTAAAAATGTCTTCCTTCATGGTGATCTTGCCGAGGAAGTTTATATGGAGCAACCTCCTGGTTTTGTTGCTCAGGGGGAGTCTGGTTTAGTGTGTAAGTTACGTCGTTCTCTATATGGCTTGAAACAATCTCTTCGAGCATGGTTTAGTCGTTTTAGTTCTGTTATTCAAGAGTTTGGTATGCTTCGCAGTACAACAGACCATTCAGTTTTCTATCATTATAACTCATTGGGGCAGTGTATTTATCTGGTTGTTTATGTGGATGACATTGTCATTACATGCAGCGATCAGGATGATATTCAGAAACTAAAGCAACATCTTTTTACCCACTTTCAGACCAAAGATTTGGGGAAACTCAAGTATTTCTTGGGAATTGAGATAGCTCAATCCAGTTCTGGTGTGGTCATTTCCCAAAGGAAGTATGCTTTAGACATCCTGGAAGACACCGGTATGTTAGATTGTAAACCGGTAGACACACCTATGGATCCAAATGTCAAACTTGAACCAGGACAGGGGGAGCCTTAAGGAGATCCAGGGAGATATCGACGACTCCTAGGTAAATTGAACTTTCTCACCATTACTCGTCCAGACATTTCTTTTCCTGTGAGTGTTGTTAGTCAATTCCTACCGTCACCATGTGATAGCCATTGGGATGCCGTAATCCGAATTCTTCGATATATCAAAAGTACACCAGGCCAAGGTGTGTTGTACGAGAACAGAGGTCATACTCAGGTTGTTGGTTACACAGATGCAGATTGGGCTGGCTCACCCACAGATAGACGTTCCACTTCAGGGTACTGTGTTTTTATTGGAGGTAATCTAATATCTTGGAAGAGTAAGAAACAAGATGTAGTAGTGAGATCTAGCGCTGAAGCCGAGTATCGAGCTATGGCTTTGGCAACATGTGAACTCATATGGTTGAAACATCTTCTTCGAGAGTTGAGATTTGGAAAGGATGAAGAGATGAAACTCATCTGTGATAACCAGGCCGCATTACATATTGCATCCAATCCAGTCTTTCATGAAAGGACCAAACATATTGAAGTTGATTGTCACTTCATTAGAGAGAAGATCACATCAGGATGTATTGCTACAAGTTTTGTTAATTCAGATGATCAACTAGCAGATATCTTCACTAAATCTCTCAGTCGTCCTAGGATTAAATACATTTGTAACAAGCTTGGTGCATATGACGTATATGCTCCAGCTTGAGGGAGAGTGTGAAATATATAAAAGGAGAAAGCGCTACAAGCAGAAAATTAAGCGAAAGAATCAAAAGTTCTCTCTCTCTCTCTCTCTCTCTTTCTCTCCTTCTTCGTCTATAATAATTAATTGGTTTTTTAAATTTGAGTTGGATACCTGTATTCGGGGAGATGAGGTCTATGACACAATTTGTTATTTTTCTTAGAGGCATCATTATCTTTTAAAAAAAAGATAAATAATTATTTTGAGATCTGTGGTAGTGACATAGTTTAGAGCGATGATAATTATTTATAAAATATTTTGGATATGTCATTTGTTTGTGTTAGAGGAGATTTAGCATGCACTCTCTTTTCTCACAACTTTTTATTGTAATCATCAAATAATGAGATATACAATATCTTCTTTGATATTTCACGAGCAAATAAAAAATATGGATGTGAGATATTTATTCATAAGCAAGAAGATTTAGAATGTGATTATTACTATAGCATATATTCAAATAATAAAATAGATAGTAAATATCTTCATGAAGACTATTATTCGAGGAACCTACATGCATCATCATGATGAGAACTTGCATGTATTAGCTTAGTCTTAGGAACTTATATGCATCGACTTAGTGTTAGGAATTTGTATGCATCAACTTGATGAGAGATGTGATTTTTTTCTATTATTTAGATTATTTGTTCTTTTATATTTTTGTTGAGAATACTCGATTGATGAGTTATCTCAATCATTTTTGTTTATTATATAAGGATATTTGGTTTATGTATTTTTATGAGTACTATTATATTGTATTATTTTATATATGTTAAAGTTTTCATGTATAAAGATGAGTGGAGCAAGCATAATGAGTAGTAACTTGTTGATGCACTATATGTTTCTTTAGCCTCAAACTAATAAGCTTTGAAACCATATTGTATGTTTGTGATGTATTGGATAAATATAGTGATATTATTAATTTATATAGGATCTTGCTTGAAATGCAAGTTTATAAAATATATACTAATTTTAACTTGATAGATTGTTACATGAAAATTAATAGATGAGTGTTAACTTGTAGTCTTTTTTCTTTCATTTTATTATTATTTGGTTTATTTGTCAGATGGTCTATCATCCTCTTATTAAAAAATTACATTAAAATTTTCATAGCTCGCTACAAGTAATTTGTTCCCAAATTTCCATAAAGTAATTACTCGAATCTTAATATTCTTTACATGTTAATTAATATGGCACACATACTATACATTGCACACACTACACCTACTTTGCACACACCAAGTCATTATTCCTCATCAATGTTGCACTCACTATGCACCCTCTTTGTACTGATGATGTGCTCACTATGCACCATCACTGCACCAATTATGCACCAACACTACCCCTACTATGCACCATCATTATTAGAGGCATCAAATGGGCTGGGTAGCCTGACCTGAGCGAAGGCCTAACTCGGTCGTGTTTTGCCCGACACGACACTGCTCATGCTGTGTCGTGCCAAGGTAACTCGGGCATCGTGCTGTGCAAGGCACGACTCGAACTCATGGCAGAAGGCTTAGGATTTTGGCACGACCTGACTTGTGCTCTGCCTCTCTCCGAGCCCTTGATTCATTAATGATTTAGCTGAGCTGATGAGACTATTCTACTGTCTACGACCTATCGCTATTGATGTACTGATATTTATATTTTCATTGATCATATGATGATGATATTTTTCATTTTGGGATTGTTTTTGTTTATTTTTTTTGTTATTTTATATTGATACTTGATTTTGATAGTTAGATTTTTGTGATTGATATTGATTTGGATTCATATTTTATTAATTCAAACACTGATACTGCTTTTGATTCAGACACTTGTTAGTTTTTAGATTTTAATTATTTATGTTTTATTATTTTAATTAATTAAAAATTTAATAGTTATTTTAATTTAAGAATTAACATTTAAAATTTTTAATAATTTTGAATTTGTGATTAGTATTTTTACAAACGACCTGAAACTGGCCCGAAATTGGCCCGAACCTAGCCTGAACTGGCATGATTTGGCAACTCTAGCCACGACCAGGCCTAAAAAAGTTAAAATCCTAGTCAGTGGGCAGTTCTGGGCCTAGAGGTGTCAAACGGGCCGGCCCGGCACGGCCCCGCCCGTTTTAAACCGGCACGATCGTGCTACCGTGCCGGGCCGGGCACGGTACGGTACAGGAACCGTGCCCGGCCCGGCCCGGCACGGTTTAAATATAGGCGGGCCCGGCCTGGCCATACAGGCCAGGGCAGAGGCTGACCTGAGTGGTCGAGCCCGAGTCTTGAGACTGAGAGTGAGAGAGACTGAGAGAGGCAGGGGCAGGCCGGAGGCCGTACGGACAGGCAGAATATTGTTTTTTTTTTTAAAAATTTATATAATGTAAATTGTATTGCTTAAGTGTAGAGTATTAATTATTAAATATAAATTTTTTTAAAAATGTTAAAAATAAAAATTAAATAAAAAAACAAAATTTAGAAAAGTATTTTTTTTATCAAATTCAAATTAGTTTAGCTTTTATTATATTTATTAATTATATATTAAAGTTATTAATTTTTAAAATAAAATTTAAATCGTAAAAAAAATAAATCAATACATTATGTTAGTAAAAATAAAAATTAAAAAAAAAATTAAACGACACAAATAAAAAATTACCAATCATGCATTTGAAACCGATGGTCCGAACAAAACAAGTATAAGTTTCAACACAACGTACAAACAAAGCTTACAAATACAATGAATAAAAAAACATCGAAAAAAAAACAGCAGATCATCATCAATCGTCAATCGGCATATCATGAGAATAATCAGCCGCAACATCAAGATCAGTATCATATGGATCATCATCATCGGCAATCAACTCCTCCGCCATCGTAGTTGATGTGGATGCGACTGCAGTGTCTGTCCCAGTCCCAGCTCCAGCACGATCATGGATGCTAAACCTCGATTCCTCCCAATCCTTCAAACATGCCAAGGCCTCAACCATATCTGGACGTAATCTAGATCTCCTATCCGAAATTACGTTTACTGCAACAGAAAAAGCAGACTTTGATGCTACTCTCGACACCGGAGGAATCAGTAGATCCCGTGCCATCCTAGATAGCACGGGATAGGTGGACTCATATGATTTCCACCACTGTAATAAATCAAGATTCTTAGTATCAGAATGTGATAGGATTGAGCAGTAATCGGTATCTAAGTACCGAGACAGCTCGCTCCTATATGATGGTCCAGCCCTACGTTTTCCCCTCGCTAGCTGAATTGAATAATCGTCATCTCCGAACAAGGTATCAATGTCCGTAATCACAGTCTCACTACTATCACCATCATACCTAGTATCGTAGTATGTGAATAGATCAGTCAACTTCTCGTGAATGAACCCTTCAGGTAGCTCTTCCAGGTTCATGCACGAGGAAATGAAAGTCAGAGTATTTTCTATCCCTTCCACCTTAGCCCTAGGGTCCATGCATGCAGCGAGGTAATAAAGAGATGAAACGGTGGACCAGTACTTCAAGTACTTGGTCTCCATCTCTGCAACCATATGGCTAAGCGTCGGGTCAGCTCGATACTTCCTAAACATGCTACTAATGTTGCATATGCACCGGAGTGCAATGCAAGTGGTTGGCGTATAAACCGACGAACACATGTTCGTCGTGTCATAAAATATCTTCAGGAATATAATAAATGAAATTCCTGAAGCCTAGTCAGTGTCGTCAATAATAAGTTTGTCACTCTTACTATTGACGTAGTCAGATATCACGTGTTCGTATCCAACACATGATTCCAACATCAAGTACGTGTAATTCCAACGATGTCTCACATCCGATTAGAATTTTTTCTTCTTAAGATTCGCAGACAAACAGAGTGTACCAAACTCTTGTTGTCTGCGAGGAGTGCGAATATACTTTAGTGCATTGCGTATATTATCCAACGCGGGGGAACACACCTTCATACCCGCTTGAACAATTAGGTTAATCACGTGACACATGCATCTGACATGAAAGATTTCTCCTAATAGTGCGTCTCTAATATTCCTTACAAACATATTGATCGCTACTCCCTATGTTGCACGGATACGCCTAGGAACTGTCGTGTCGCCGTGTCCGACCCGTGTCGCCGTGTCCACGTGTCGGACACGTGGACACGGCGACACGGGTCGGATACGCGTCAGAGACATATCCGACGCATTGTTCGAAAATAGTCGTCGTTAACAATAGACGCGTCGTTCACCAACTGACGCGTTTTTACGATTCTAACGCGTCGAAAATACACTATATATTAACTATTACTCCTACATCTCCAACAAATTGAGGAGCACACCGCCGACAATGAGTTGCCGACAAGCCGATTACGAGAAATAGTTATCAATTGTCATTGCGTCAAACAGGGAGGGGAGGAGCACACCGCTGAGGTGCCGACAATACCTAAGGTAACCTAATTCTATAAAGGGAATGGAGCATTTTAGAATCTGTATCGGGAGGGGGAAGAGTTTGAAAATCGAAACTGTAAAGGGAGGGTGGTGGTGGAGGTATTAGAGGGTTTAAATTTTTTTTACATTATTTTAAAATACAGAATTTTAAATTATTTTAAAATAACTAATATTTATAATTAATAATTTTTATTTTTAATTTTATTTTTTTTATCATGACGTATCCTAGTTGTATCCGTATCCTAGTTTTTTAGAATTTGCCGTATCCCCGTATCTTACCGTGTCGTATCTAAGTGTCCGTATCCGTGTCCGTGCAATATAGGCTACTCCATTATTAGAAGCGTTATCGAATGTGACACTAAAAATTTTATTTTGAATTTTATATTTCCTAAATATTTTCATTATACACTCAAAAATGGCCGGGCCATCATGAGGATGAAGAATCTCAGTGAATCCTAAAATTTTTTTATTGATTGTCCAGTTAGAATCTACATAGTGACTCGTGAGACATGCATAAGAAGAATCATCGTGACTTGTTCATATATCGGACGTCACGGACACCACTCCACTATATGCCATAAATTTCTTAATAATTTTTTGTTTTTCTAACTTATATATCTTTAGTATGTTACTCCTAGATGTGGACCTAGGAATCCTACGATAGGAAGGCTAAAAATAAGTCTGCATGATGCGTTCTACCCTCGGATCTTCTGAAAATCTGATCGGAAGACCCATCAATATGATGAGCCTGGCCATGCCGTTCTTACCCAACTCGTTGGAGTATACGAAGTGAGTAAACTTTGAGACTGAACTCGATCCAGTCTCAAAAAATGTAGTGCCAAGTTGGGTTTGCCTAGGATCTAAGTGTCCATCTTTTTTGATGCATAATTCGACATCCCTCTTAAGGTGCCCAGTCCCACTTGAACTCTTGCATGTTAAAAGTCTCATACAATATTTGCACTGTGTCATTTCTAGTTTCTCACCCCTAATATTTTTTTGTGTTATGATTTTAAAATGAGTCCAAACTACAGAAGTCCTCCTAGTTTTTTGTTTTTTAGAACTATGGGTTGAGACGACCGGAGAAACTAAAGTTTCAGCAGCCACAGACGTCTGTATAACACTAACATTTTCATTTTCCAAATTTAAATATGTGTCAGGTGTATTTATCATTTTTTATGTTTTTTATTTTTTCCTAAGTTTTTCTAGACAGAGAAGTTTTAGAGAGAGAGAAAGTAAATAAAAACGTAAAATAAATTACCCGGTAAAAGTAATGAGATCAGTCACGTGCAAGGTGCACCGCAGGAATCTCTGCTGTTCAAAACTCAAGTCGAGTTTCACGAAAATCCAAGCCGAAAGCAAAATCACGAGGCCCGAGAGAGATATGCACGGTTTATGTGAGAGAGAGAAAGTTTTGAGAGGTTTTATGTTTTTGAAAAACATAAATGTTATAAGGAGGGGGGTAAAATTTATAGATTAAAAATATTAATTTTTTATAAAAAAAGATATTTTTTTTATATTTTTTTGATTTTTTAATATATAATTAGGGGGCAGAATCACGAGGACCGTTGGAATCTGCCCCCCTAGCCGTTGGAGGCAAATCCAATGGCTGAAATCCAATTTGATTTGAAAATTTTTTTTTTTCCCATTGGGATTGGGTCAGTAGTCGGGACCGCGAGTCGGGTCCATTCAGACCCGATTCGCGGGCTTTATTTCGGGAGGGCCCGGGTCACGCCCACGCGTGCCCGCCGCCCGCGTGAAACCTAACCGGCACGGGAAGATACCGTGCCGACGTGCCGTGCCCCGACACGGCTCGTGCCTAACCCGGGCACGGCACGGGCCCGGGCACGGTTTAAAAACGTGCTGGGCCGTCCCAGGCACGGCCGAACTGCGCCGTGCCTCGTGCCGGGTCGGGTCGGCCCGGCCCTTTTTGACACCTCTAGCTGGGCCTGCTTTGCTGAAGCCATGCCGTGCCAGGCAAGACACGATGACTTTATTGGGCCACCTAAAATAGGGCTAGCCAGGCCTGGCCTGTCCTGTAGATGCTTTTGGCTGCTGTGCTCTTTGTGGACAATTTCTACATTAGGGTTTACTACTCTTACCTTCTATCGCATATATGCGCGGCCCACCTTCATGACCTACGACGCATCGTGCGTGTCAACATAGTTGACATCAACATTTGTAGCACATGGTGGACATGTGACAAAGGCGCATGTTTCTGTGCTTGTTTTTCACCAGCATGCATTGCACACACATACACTGTTACTTGCATAGCTGCATGTACATGTTCATGCATGCACTTTGTTATTTTAATGCGTACCTCGCTCTCTGGGAATCCATGGTGCCTGCCTCCTCCGCTTATGTTTTGAATCAGATACCATATAAAAACTAAGTTGCAAAAGTCTGAAACATTTAAAAGTAAACCCAACGAAAATTAATGCACAAGTGGAAATCTTTAAATTAAGGGCTATTCGGAGTTAGCAACCCATACACTGGTTGCACTCATTCATAATACAATGGAGAACAATAAAAAGAAAAATAAATGCGTAAACTTAAACAAGTATAAATATTATGGCTTGAAATATTTAAATATCTGAACATAAAATATGACTGATTTATTAATTATTTAATATTCTTTTCTTAAAGCCTAATAGACATTCTTCTATGTGAACAAATTCAACATGTGTCTTAATTGACAATCTTAATCTAATTTGTTTAATATTTTACTTTTTCTTTAAGATTCTTAACTAATGATGGAAGTTAAATCTTTTTAATTAAAGTTTTGTATTATCAAATTTTTACTTGTCAAAATTATATGAGATGTCTCTTTTTGATTTTTTTTGTTGTAGATATGATCATAAATTAAAAAAACACAAGGCGCACCACAGCACAAAGGTTTCTTGGAGCCTTAAGGCGCAAGATGCACTTAAGGTGTGAGCTTTTGTGAGGTGAAATATGACTTTAGATGCACATAAATTTTTATTAAATATGATTCTATTGATAAAAAAATAAATGTTCTTAATATTTAATTAAATTTTGATGAAAAAAATAAATGAAATTATATAAATTTCAATATATAATTACAAATTTTGATAATAAATATATTTTTTTTAAAAATTATAGTATATAAGGTGCATACCTTGGAAGGCGAGGCGCTATAGCTAGGGAGTGATTGTGCTTTGAGCCTAGGTGCGCCTTAAGCGCGACTTTCACAACTATAGATATGATAATTAAATAATTATTAATTCTCTTATTTTTAATTTTATCTTTATTAGTTTTACAAATTTATATTAACATATATATCTTTGTTGTGACTATGATATAAATATCTTGTCTTGTAGTATTCTAATATTTTGAAACATTAAGTATGATTAACCTAATAATTATTTAATAACTTTTTAAAAACCTAATAGATATTTTTGTATTGTTAACTGTGTATCATTCTTAATATTATTCTAAATTTGTGCTATTTGTTTTTATTTTTTGTGGTATTTATTAAGTTGCACTCTACTTTTAGGTTGCCTTAAGTAGGATCATTTCAGAACTAATAAAAAATTGTCATCTTATTTCTTTTAATCATTTTTCTGAAAAAGGGAAATTTAAAGTTCTGTAGATGCAATGTCAGAGGATGTGGCTTCTGGGAGTCAAAGAAAACATGCTATGGAAGCACTTGAGCGGAGGTTTAAGATTGCTAAATTTCAGCTTGGTCACCAAAAAAAGGTCACAAATTGCCTTTTCGAGAAAAATAATAATGAACATAATGGATTAAAGTTAAACTCTGCTAAGATAGTTTCTTCTGTGCATCAAGATGTGATTCCATTAACTCCTCCATTGGAGTTTCCCTCTAAAAAAGGTTTTGTTTTTGAAGTTATGTATTTTTTTTCTCGTAGGTAAATGGTTTGTTTGACAACATAATCATTTTTTCTTTTTGTTACAAAAATATGATATTCTAAATTATTTTAATTATGTTTGATTTTTTTTTTATTTTTGTCAAAAAAGTAATAGAAAAACTACACTTTGATGGAAATAAAACAGTAATGAAATGTACTTTGTAATCTAAACATCAAATTCTAGCTTGTAAATAATAAGCAGATTTATTTGATTATTCTCATCATAAAAGTAAAAAATAAAAAAGTAAAGAAACATTAGCACCACCATGTGTCACATCTCTCAAAAATATGTTTGCATGTTGATATAATATAAGAAAATTAGATGTGATTATGATCGCATCTTATATTTTCTTACTAGAAATAAATAATATGCTTGTATGTTGTTGTGATTTTCTTATTATTTAATTTGTGTTTTGTTTTAATTGGAGCACTAGGCTTATGAGTTAAACTAATTATTTTTATAGATTATATAATGATATTTGATTTATAAATTTTGAAATATGTATTATTATGTAATTTTATCTCACAGTGAATTTATTATTTTTTATTTAATTTTGACATTAGAGCAAGGTTTCATAGAAATACAAAAATTGTGTGTTTGTGCACCATATGTGCTATGAGTTGGTATGGAGCATGATGGCATGCGACAACTTTTTGTTGGTAGAAATCTTAATTGGGTTTGACATAATTATAAAAATAGGTGATTGAAATTGTAATTTGGTTTGACATAAAGTAGGATTTGATATAATTTTATTTTTTGAATGATTTAATATGAACTATTATTGTGGAGGTAGATGGGGGAGAGACATCTCATACATTCCAACTTCCAACTTAATAATGTGTTTGATGGTGTAATTTGTTATATTTATTATAAAAATTTAAAAATTAATAAGTTATAAGATGTTACAAAGCATAATAATAAAGACTCAATTATAATATTATGAATAAATTTATTAGTTAAATTTTTGAACATATTCAACATTTTTTGGATACTTACTAAACTTAGAGTTGATTTTTCAGATGCAATCTATCATTTAGCATCATTATATGTAATAAGTAATAAGGAGAAATAATCATCTAAAGAAAAAATGTATGATTAAGTCATTTGAGTTAAATAGTCGAAAAATATATGATAAAGTATCTATTTTATCCTTCTTTAAATAACTATTAGTAATCTAATATTACTTTTTCAATGTTACCTTTATAAAATATAAAATAATATTAATACAAAAATTTCTTACATAAGAAATATTTAATTTTGAAAAATGTTATTACGAGATTTTGAGGAACGACAAGTGAAGAATAATATAAAATAAATGAATTATTTATTATTTATATTAAAAAAAAGATTTTGTATAAAATAAAATTGAGGTTGAATTAGGGTTTTGGCCACATTAATTTTGGGGAAGGGGCAGTTTTGAGGGAGAGAGAAGAGAAGGAAAAAATAAAAAAATTATTAATTGAACGAACTAATTTTGAAAAATACTTTAATTATATATATGATTTGATATAGCCTATATGTAGGGTACTCTTAAACAATTAAAGTAAACAAGTATATTACAAAAGAAAAAATATCAAACTTGAACATTGCTCCTTGTTGGGGATTGGGGTATACATGTCACCACGACATAGCTTGGAGTGGTGGAATCAATTTTAAAAAATAAAACATAAATTATATATATAATTTGATATAGTCTATATGTTGGGTGCTCTTAAATAATTAAAGTAAAAAAGTATATAAAAAAACTAAAAATATCATACTTGAACACTGCTCCTCGTTTGGGAAAGGGGTGTACATGTCACAACGACCTAGCTTGGAGAGGAGAAAAATAACTTATGGTCATTTGATAGTCTTCATGAAAATATTTATAATCTACTCATTGGTAGGTACATAGGTAATAATTATTGATCATTATAGATTTTTTTTGAATAAGGTGAATTTCTATATATTTTGTTTGCTTTTGAAATACTGAATTAACAATAATGTGTCAAGTTACCTGAATATCATATTAAAATATCATTGGTTTTTGAACTAGTAGGAAAAACTCATTAAAAAAGGTATTTATCTAGTGAAACTCAAATAATTGATGTCATTGTTTTGTACTCAATTTTTAATCATTCCTCAAAATAGTTATTTAATATTTGTTTTTTTGAGAGATGTGATTATTTCCAAGAAAAATATAAAAGCCTATAGTGTTTTTTTTTGTGTTTGTTAGTCTAATTGAAATTTGAATATGTCTATATATTATTATGCCCTTGATCTCTAAATATAATTATATGTTCTATTACTTTTTTTATATACTTGAGAATTATAAAAATTATGTTTATATGAATTTATATAAAAGAATCAAAAAAATAATGAATTATATTGACGTATATGAAATATCTTTATTAATGTCAAAAAATTTAATATTTTCATGATTCTCTTATATTTGATGAAATCTACTGTTGAAACAATATTTATAAACAAGTTTATATTTAAATAAAGTGGTGAATCAACTAGTGCACATATTAACATATCGAGGTCACAAAATATCTAATGTATATGTACTCTTAGAAATAAGTATCATACCCTAAGAAGCACGGACTCGGGGATACGATACGACAGGATACGCGGACATGGTAAATTCTAAAAAACTAGGATACGGATACGGCTAGGATACGACATAATAAAAAAATAAAAATAAAAATAAAAATTATTAATTATAAATATTAAGTATTTTATAAAATTTATTAAATTAAATTAAATTATTTTATTATATATAATAAATATATATTATTTATTTTATAAAATAAAAATATTTTAATTTATTTTATTTTATAAGATAATATTTATTTTATCTTATAAAATAATATTTTATAATTATATTATATAAGAATATATATTTTTTATTTTATTTTATAAAAATATTTTATTTTATGCCCCTGCCTCTACATGTGTCAACCGGGCCGGCCCGGCCCGACACGAGGCACGGCACGGAAAAATTTCGTGCCCGGGCTCGTGCCGTGCCCTGGTTAGGCGCGTGCCGTGCCTGGCCAGAGCCGTGCCGTGCCTGACCCGGCACGGTTCGACACATGGCATGCCATCCCGGCACGGGTCAGTCCCGTGCCGGGTGTCCCGTGAGCCCGACCCCAGGATGCCCCTCCCGCAAAAAAAGATAGCGGGTCGGGTCTGATAAAACCTGAGTCGTGGTCTTCCCGTATCCCGAACCGCTCGGACAGGCAAGCCCGAGCGGGCCCGGCAAGGCACAGCACGACCCACCGTGCCTATGGGCCGTGCCGGGCTCGGTTATTTTTAAACCGTGTCGGGCCGGGCACGGTAGCATGAACGTGCCCTAAAAAAACGGGCCAGGCCGTGCCTGGCCGGCCTGTTTGACACCTCTACCTGCCTCTCCCCTCAAGCATGCCCGCCCGCCCGCTCGCTCGTTCCTGCCTCTCTCCTCAATCACGCTCGCCCGCTCCTGCCTCTCCCCTCAATCACACCCGCCCGTCCCTGCCTCTCCCCTCAATCACGCTAGCCTGCCCCTGCCTCTTCCCTCAATCACGCTCGCCCCTGCCTCTCCCCTCAATCACGCTTCGCCCGCCCCTGCCTCTCCCCTCAATCACGCCCGCCCCTGTCTCTCCTCTCAATCACGCCCACCCCTGCCTCTCCCCTCAATCACGCCCGCCCGCCCTTGCCTCTCCCCTCAATCATGCTTGCCCGCCCCTGCCTCTCTCCTCAATCACGCCCGCCTGCCCCTGCCTCTCCCCTCAATCACGCCCGCCTGCCCCTCTCCCCTCAATCACACCCGCCCGCCCCTGTCTCTCCCCTCAAACACGCCCGCCCCTGCCTCTCCCCTCAAATCACGCCTCTCCTTCCTCTTCTCTCAAATCGCGCCGCCCCTTCCTCTTTCCTCAAATCGCGCCCGCCCCCTGCCAGTGGCCAACGTTGGCCACCGACATCGTCGGACGTCGGGCACTATAGACGTGGATACGGCTGCTGACGTAACCATCCGATACGCCACGTGGCGTATCGGATACGGATTGTGCAATGATATGTCACCTGGCATATCGGAAACGTATCCGTGCCGTATCCGTGACGTGTCCACGTGTCCAGGTGTCGGACACGTGGACACGGCTGTAGGGAGCCGTGTTTGTGCTTCCTTGATCATACCTTCTAAGTATTTAATCTCGATACTTAGAAAATATCTTAGATGTTTTGAATTCTTCACCAGACATTTAATTTATTGAAATAATTTTAACTAAGATGCATCTATCTAATAATATTTTATAATCATAATAATATTGATGTATACTATCAACATCATGGTATGATATGTCGTACTACGTGGATGCACACAACCAATCACATAATGGGCTCATTAAAAAATCTTCCATGTGTATATGGTGGAGTGTTTTTTTTTTTAATTGTCTTTTTAATCTACAGAGCGATGTGCTCGGGGTTATAGTGAATTGTGCCTGCTTTTTGGTCTATGGTCCTCGGTCATTGTAATTGTGCTGGTGGACTATGCCAATGAATTGGGCACTCGGGTCATTCTTGGCCCGACACGAAGCATGGCATCCTCTGGCCCATTATGACATGAGTCATGCCTCGGGTTGATACAACGTAGGTCTAGGCATGGTTTTTGATCATGCCATGTCGGGCCAGACATGGCTCAATTATGTCGTGCTTCGTGTCGTGCTCAGGCCACCCAATCCATTTGCTATTTTCAACATAAACATATTTATTGCCACATTATATCATATCTACATTATATGTTGGAGAAAATAAATACTTATTCGAAGGAATCGTCAATGAAAATTGATTTGTTTAAAAGAAGTATACGTGCAAATGAATCACTAATAAAATGATGTGATGCTTTAGTAATGAAATACTAAGAACAACTATGAGAGGAATATCAATGGTTGTGATAGTTTAAGGATGACAATTATCTTGTATGCCAAGTCGACACGTGTGTATTTTTGTACTAATTTATATTTTGTTCAACTATGATACACAATCTTGTATTTTTACGACACTTGTGTATTTTTACAAAACATATTCATCACATACTTGATTCATTCTTGATTTGTTGGACTACCAACTTAAACTCTCTGATATTAATTTTTGGATTTATGTCTATTTTATTAACAAGTCTTTAGTATTGTTTTCATGAATAAACAAGTTTTTAGTGCCGTTGTTTATGATTGAAAAAGTTTTTGATGTCATTGCCAAAGATCGAACAAATTTAATGTTATTGTTGGGATTGATATTTTGATTGTAATTTGATTAGTCAAATTTGAGTTAATATAATTGTTCTTATTAAATAATAATTCTGTTTCTTGTTGATTAGATATATTTATTGTTTAGTTTTTTTTTATTTTTATTTTTTATTATTCTATAGTCACCACACTTACATATGCATAAGTTTTAGAATTGAATTCACATCCTTGGACTCAAAAATTGAAAGAGAAACAACTAAGAGCTGAGAGAGAGCATATAGTGGGAATTGACATGAAAGGAAACTCTCGAGGTGGTAAAAAACAAGCTGTTCAATAGCTCAATTCTCATTTTATCTTGCGTGATTATTGATAGCTAACTATGATAGACAACTATTTAGAATTCGACTATAAAACATGCAACTCAAATTGTTTAGAGTAGAAGTTGAGTTTGTTTGTTATGGTGCAACATCAATACAATGAAAGAATTTTAGAAGATTCAAACATCAATGTCATCATTTTCTTAAAGTTGTGTCACATGGTAAAGTTGAACATATTTAGGCAAGATTTTATACGATTATATATTTTTTTATCTCAAATTACTTTTTAATTATATGAGAGATAAGTCAATTCTTATAAGAGGAGCAAAATACTTTGTAATTATGCTTAAGATCATTTCAAATATTTTTTGTGGTGATGTCCACAACATGAATTTGAAATATGATTTTAAGTTTAAACCTTTTATAATATGCTTCATTATATGGCAAGGTGCACCACTGATGTGGCCTTGAGAAATTGTATCATGATTAAGTCACTCGAGAAAATATACTTTCTATTTGAAGGGTTACTAAATAATAATTATCAAACTTTGAATGATTAAAAATTTAAAAGAAGATATCGTAGTTTGAGTTGGACTAGAGGTGTCAAGTGAGTTGGATAGCCTGAGCACATGAGGTACAACCTAAATTAGCCGTGATTAGATTGGTGTAATGTTGGCCCAAGGCATGGTTCATGCTGTGCTGAGCCTTGGTTAGCCATGCCTCGTGCTAAGATCAACACGAGACATCTCTGAATATGATATTAATATTCATACTCGAAGTCTTATTTCAACTATTATGCCTATTAATATAATATGTAAATTTGTTATCTAATTCTTTATGAATCCTATCATCTTGTTCTTATGTATAGTTTATATAGGTAGATATGTATTTTTATATATTTTATACTAATTCTATTTTAACTTTAGGATTCTTATTGACAGCTAAGCTATAAATATATAAAATAGAGGATTAATATTTTAAATACTTAGTTTTCATCTTAACGACTATGATACTAAAATCATGGTATTTTTTATATTTGCTAAATATTGCATATGCACATAAGTATAGTGTGGATTGTGAATCTACAAAAAAATATATATATTTGTTATATCATAAAAAATTTTTAAGAATTTAAAAGATGAACATTTATTTTTTAGTTTGAATCATCAATTATAAGCTAGTAATTCGTACTATTGACAAAGTAAGATATTATTTGTTAGTAGTCAATATAACTCAAATATCTTGTAGATATAATTCTAATGATAACTAACTTATGTTTACATTTTTTTGTAGGCTTACTGGCAAACACATAGTAAAATTTTTATTATTTGTTAGGTGTCTTATAATATCTTAGTAAATTTTTTATATTTTTTAAATGTATGAAAAATATATTTTTATTCTTGTTTACACTGTTAGGTCATATATTTGACACATACATAATATGAAAATTGTCACCTAAAAATTTTATTTATATATATAATAAGATTCTTTTGATGATATAATTATTTGAAGTTTTATTAATTATATTATTAAAAATTTTATTCTGAATATATTATTTTTTAAAGATCATCATAAACTCATGAATTTGGCTTATCATAAGGATGATAAATCTCAAAAAATCTTAAATTTTTTTTATTTAAAATTAATTTAGTGAGTGGTGTAAATAAAGTGTCATCATGACTAGTTAAAATGTTAAATATCATGATTGTAACTTAATTATAGTTGTTAAATCGAGATTTGAATAGATAATTTTAATGTTTGATCAATGAATCAATAATTGAGAATCAAATTATTAATCAAATTTTTTGTGATTTTTTTCTATGTTAATTAATTTTTATTTCACACGGTTAATTTTTTATTTGTATTTTATTTTTTATTGTGTTTTATTTTGTATTTTTTTGTTTTTTAACTTTAAATTCATAATATTAAAAGTTAGAGTTCTTTTTTTCTATGTTTATTTATTCTTTAAGTTTATAATTTTATTTTTGTATTTTAATTTTTAATTTTATGATTTTTTGATGATTTTAGTCTCTTTAGAATCAGTATTAAATCGATTTGTGTGAATCAATTTGCGATTCAACGATTCAGTTTTTGATTTATATTATTTTATATTTTTTTAAAAAGTTAAATTATTTATTCCCTAAATCGTGAATAGAATCGTGATTCGAATCTTGAATATTTCCCAAATTAACAACTATGTTTTCTAAATTTATTAATTACTGAATATTTTTTTAATTTAGAATATTTTATTATGTCTTTTCTATTAGTCAATCAAGAAATTCTATGATAATATTATTGGAAGTAAATTTGAATAATATTAATTATTTTTAGGATCTTCCAAAATTTAATTAAAAGATCCATATTAATAATAAATTTTATAATGTTTTTTTTCACAAACTTATTATAGTAAATGAAAGGGGTCAATACTCCAAAAATTGATCCAATTTCAGAGATGTTTTTTGCAAAGTAGGGTTTACTTGGGTTCCAAATTTCAATTCTAATAGTTTCTTAGTCTATTGATCAATATGTTTTTTAAAGTGACCAATATTATTAGTTTTCTTATGTGTATATATAATTTTTTATAATATTTATATTATTTTGAATTTTTGATACTTATAGTATTTTTATTTTTATATATGTTATAGCCTTTTCAGTCTATTGAATTTCACACTTTTTTATATTTTTTAGACAAAAGTCAAGATAATGAAAGAGAAATTAATTTCGATCTCGAATATTTTGATTTAATTGTTATTATTTATGGCTAGGCTTAATTTTTTTTATTAAATTCATTATTTGTTATTTTTTTATATATTGTGATTGGAAGTAGGAGAAGAGAATAAAATGAAGAGTAATAATTTAAAATTATTTATTTATTTATTAATCTAAATATAATTAAATAAAATTAATTAATTTAATTTTTAAATATAATTGAAAATTTTATCGTAACTTAGTGCCTATTTTCATACTTGGATGAGTGAACGTCATAATAGCTCATCAAGAAACTAAGACACTAGTCATCAGTGCTTTGTCAAATTAAAAATATAAATTCTTTAATAAAATTATCAAAAAAGGGAACAATGTAAATTTTAGAGGAATGAAATGAGAGAAGTTTACATATGAAATATGAAAAAAAATATATCTCAACTAGGTATTTATTAAAAAATATTTTTTTTATTCTTATTTATATTTATTTGGATAAAAATCTTACAATTATCAATTTTTTGCAAATGAGCCATTAGAGATAAATAGACAACTCAAAATTAAATAAAAAAATTATTTATTTATGCGACATTGCCAACAGGTCATGTCACAATGTCAGGCATTAAGGCCTTGCCAGGCAATGCACGAGACATGGGTGGCCCCGGTCCAACACGACATGATTTGTGCTATAGGCTGGCATGACAATCGCCCAGGTAAAGTTCTGGACCTTGTTGTGCCATGCCCTGGCCACCGACCCACTTGACACCTCTAAGTAATATTGATGCTAGAGACATTAATTTTGTAAATTTATATGATAAATGATATTTTTTTGTTATTTATTTTTTTTATATTATATTTGTTATTTATATTTTATTTTTGATATTTAATATTTTCTTATTATATTTGATATTTATTTATGACTTATGTATAATTTATTTTATTTTATTGTGACATATTGTTGTGTTTAAAGTTATAAATCATGAAATTTATTTTTATCGAAATTTATATTATATACATGCTTATTATAATTAAATATTTTTTACATATTTTTATAACTGTTTAAAACTGAGAGTTTGGGTTGTAATTGTAAAAAAAATTATGCTTGCTACCAACTAAATCTGAGGAGAAATATTTCTAAAAAGAAGTTTTTTCTTTTAATTCTATTATTTATTAAAATCAATATAATAATTTTTTTTATAGGTTATAGTTTGCCCTAATAAAACTAAAAATTAAAAATTATTATCACCCATAAGGGTAACTGCTAACTCTTGATATTTATCTTCCGCATTAATAAAGAACATTTAATGTTTATTTAACAAAACTCTTCCATAAAACTAAATGTTTCTGTCATCTTTCATGCTGAGTAATCTTTTCCAGTTGTCGAGTAGTATCATAGGTAGTAGTTTTGTGAAGATATCTGCGACTTGGTCTTGACTTGTCACGTATACTAATTTTATATTTCATTTCTTCCCTTGATCTCGGATGAAGTGAAAGTGAACGTCAATATGCTTGCTTCTCTCATGATTCACCGAGTTCTTGCTCAACTCAATTGCTGATTTGTTGTCAACTCGTATCTCAGTTATACCGAGTTATTTTTGATCCATTTTGCCCAGTAAATTTTTGAGCCATATCGCATGACTTGCACACAAAGATGCTGCCACATATTCAGCTTCACATATCGAGAGTGTTACGATTAGTTGCTTCTTTGAAAGCCAGGTAAATGTCGTATCACTTATAAAAAATACATAACTCGATGTGCTTTTCCGATCATCCAGGTCTCTGTACAAATCGCTGTTGGAGTATCCGACCAACTTGTAATATGCCGCATTTGTATAGAATAACCCGAGTGACATTGTTTCTTTGATGTACCGTAGAATTTGCTTTAATACCTTCCAATGTGAATAGACTGGCTCATCCATGAATCGACTTACAATGCCGATATTTAATGCAAGGTCCAGCCTTGTGCATGTGAGATAGCGAAGGCTTCCCACTAAACTCCGGTATTTGCTTGCGTTGACTCGTTCTCTTCCATCAAACTTAGAGAGTTTTGCATCTGGTTCCATTGGTCTTGAAACCGGATTGTAAGACTCTATCTTGTATTTCTTCAAAATCTCTTTTATATATGTCTCCTGGAATACAAAGATATCCGTCTTTTCTTGTCTTATCTCTAGATCAAGGAAAAACTTTATCAAACCCAAATTTGTCATTGTGCTCTTGAATTTTTATATCATTTTATTATTATTCTCCATAAAAATGAGATTATCAAATTTAAAGAGTAATAAATAGTATATTACCTCCACTATTCTTCACATAAAGGACATGTTCGTAAGGACATTGCTCGAATCCGTTCTCTTTGAAGTATGTATCGATACGAGTATTCTATGCCTACGATGCTTGCTTCAACCCATAAAATACATTCTTTAATTTCAACACTTTTTCTTCTCCGATTTTTATCTATCCGGGTGGTTGTTTAATATAAATTTTTTTTCTTATAGCATACTATTTAGGAATACCGATTTGACATCTATTTGTAATATCGGCCAATTGAATTGAGTCGATTGTGAAAAAGTAATCTGATTGTCTCCATTCTTGCAATGGGAGTAAACATTTCGTCATAGTCAATTCCCGCCTATGTTTGTATCCCTTTGCTACAAGTCTCGTCTTATATCGTTTTATCTTCCCTTAACATTCATCTTTCTCTTAAATACTCACTTGACATAAATGGGCCGAGTTTCTTTCGGCAATTCTGTTAACTCCTATGTGTTGTGATCTATTGTTTTAATCTTCTCATTCATGACAGTTTGTCACTTCTTGTCTTGCACTGCCTATTCAAAACTTATATTCTCGGAATTCACTAAAAGACATACAAGGTATACCTCATTTGTCGAATCATACAAATATTGTAAGCTTTGTATTTTGGGTTGTCGCTGTTCATCTTCATCATCAATGATTTCAGAATTTTTTGGTATAGTTGTTGGCATAACAATTGATGATTCTTTAACTTTGATGATATCCTCTGTTATTTTATTCAAATCTCATTTATTTCCTTCATGAACTCGTATATCACGGCTCACTAGAATCTTCTTGTTTATCAGGTCGAATAGTTTGTATCCTTTTGTTTTCTCATCATATCCAATAAAAATATATCTTTGTTTTCTTCAAGCTTTGTTCTTCAATGATCTGTCACGTGTGCGTAGGCCAAACTGCTGAATACTTTGAGATAAGAGAATGTTGGTTTTTCTTCGCTCCATGTCTATTGTGTTGTTTGATCATATAATTTTGTATGTGGACACTGATTTTGAACATAGATAGTGCACTACACCGTTTCCGCCCAAAATTCTTCCTCTCGGCTACACCACTTTGCTGTGGAGAGTACGGTGCGGTTAAAAATTACCTTATGCTTTATTCCTCACAATACTTCATGAAAATCATCGAAGTGTATTTATCCTCTCTAACGGATCGTACAGATTTATTATATTTACCGGTTGCCTTTTTCACCAGTATTTTGAATTTTTTGAATACCTCGGACACCTTTGATTTTTCTTTCAGAAAATAAATTCAAGTTTTTCGTGAGAAATCATTAATAAAGGAAATAAAATACCTTTTGCCGCTGAAAGATTCAGGGGTGATTGGTCCACATATGTCGGAATGAATCAACTCGAGAGGTTGCTTAGTCCGATATTCTGTTTTCTTTTGAAATGACATTCTTGCATACTTTCCGAGCACACATTCTTCACAAAATTTTTCCTCGTATTTCATGTCCGGCAGTCTGTGCATAATGTTCTTCTTTGCCAACTTGTTTAGGCTTTCATGATGTAGGTAAACAAAACTGAGACGCCACAATGATGCATTGTCTTCCATGTTGACTTGCAAACATTTTTCTCGTACACTTCTCAAATTTAGTTTGTACATTCGATTTTCTTCCTATTTCAACTTGTGCGACTGAACGTCCTTGCTTGTCTTTCAATAGTAATATTTGATCTTTCATTAAAATCTAATAACCTTTTTCCATGAGTTGCCCATACTTAAAATGTTGCTCTTGAGGTCTGGTACGTAATATACATCTTGGATTGATCCAATGAAATTATTCTTTTGTATATAATAAAATCGTACCTTGGCTTTTGACCTCAACTTTCGAGTCATCTCCAAATGATATAGATACAGTTTCAACCTTTCGCATCTCTTTGAAATAATGCTCGTGCCCACACATATAGTTGTTTACAGCCGTGTCGAGGTACCATACCGTGTCGTTGTTGGTGTTGACTTTATTATATGCCATTAAGAGTGAGCTTTCTTCCGCCTCATCTTCCTTGACTAGGTTGATTGTCTCTTTTATCTTTTTCTTGACTTGACATTCTTTTGCAAAATGTCATACATTTCCACAATTATAACATTTATTGGAATTACAATTTTTTGTATAGTGATCATATTTGCCACATTTGTAGCAATTGAAGTTGGAATAATTTGATCGACCGTCTCTTCCACGACCGCATCCTATTCCATGCTAATTTTGTTGGTTTGATTATTCTTTTTCCTCATGATATCATTCTTGATTGTCTTTTTCTACCACGACTATTTTCTCGATCACCACGGCCATGCCATTTACCTTGAAAGTTTTGAGAATAAAATATTTTTTCGTTATTGAACGATGCTTTGTTTTGAAGTGCATGCTCAAGTGTCTCCTCCTCCTCCTCCTTCTTATGATATTCATGTGCATTAGGGAACCGACAAGCTCGTCGACCATGAACGTTGTTAGATCCTTTGACTCTTCTATGACACATACAATATTTTCGAAACTGTCGGTTAACGACATCAGAATCTTTTCCATGACCTACGCATCAAACAATTTTTCTCCGTCTCGGTTGAGTTGATTCAACACGGTTTGAACATGCGTGATGTAATCAGACACACATTTTTCTTCGTTCGCAATGATCCTTTGAACGTTGTGAAGAGTTTGAAGACGAACTTGTTTAACTTGGTCGGCTCCTTTGTACATAGTCTCCAAGATGTCTCACATTTTTTTTGAAGTTTTTACGCTCACAATCTTCTCAAAACCCGACTCATCAATAGCTTGGAACAAGATGTAAAATGTCGTCTTATCCTTTGATCACGTATTTTTCAATGCATTATTTTGAGCCGCCGTATGTTCTTCGGTAGATTCTGGTTCTTCGAAACATTCTTGAACCACCTCCTAACAATCCACAGAACCGAGAAGAGCTTTCATTTAGATGCTCCAATTCTTGTAATTCATCTTTGTTAATCGGGACAGCGGAACATTATTGATTATACTTCCCATCCCTCCGACACCAAATTGTAAAAAAAATATGTTTGCTACAAATTATAACTGATGAGAAATATTTCTGAAAAGAAACTTTTTCGTTTAATTCTATTGTTTATTACAATTAATATAATGATTTATTTATAGGCTATAGTTTATCCTAATAAAACTGATAATTAAAAATTATTATTACACATAAGAGTAACTGCTAACTCTTGATATTTTCTTTTCCGCATTAAAAACGAACATTTAATATTTATTTAACAGTAATCACTTCACACTAGATATTTGATCATGCTAATTGCTCATAGAAGACACTAGACAGCACTATTGCTAAATGTTATATTTGTAAAGATAAACTTGGTAAACCATACACAACTCAAATTGGAGTATCTTATTAATGAACTTTAAGCTTGCTTTGCTCGACTAATTATTACATAAATAGAGCTGAAGCATTTCGAAAATAGATTTGTCACGGGGGTAGTTTTTATGCATTGAGCAGGTGCATAGAACAAGCACTAGATAATTCTTTCAAAGAAATCTATCTTTTAATCTTTTTGACTTTTTGTTTTGTTTTTGTTTTTGTGTTTTGGTTGATTGGATTTTTTTTTAATGTTCTCCTGCAATGAGGATTATTTTGAACTTTTTCTTTGCAGATGTTGAATATTGCCATCCTGTATATTCCAAGCTTTCTGAGCCTGTGCATGAAAATCTTATAATAACCAACGCCAAGGTATCATTCTACTGTCTCATGTATGAACTAAACAGTGATGTATTAACAGAATGTTGAATCCTCTGTTTTCCTTTTTCGAATGGATTTGTTTAATCTGAACATATTAAGCTTAAAAGTCTGTTCGTGCAGTTTTATTGTGTTTCACTTTCATTGTTCTCTCGGTAAGGAGCCAAGGTCTAATTGAGCCAAGCATATTCAACCGAAGGAGAGTATTACTCAAACTTGCTTGTGAATAGAAAATCCATCATCCTAAAACATAGTGTCACTTGATATAAATGAAAAATACTAACTTATGTATAAATGGCTCTACCTAGGGCACAAGCTTGCTGCTTAGCGATATTAATATCACGATAATATTATCATTGAAATCATTGATATTATATCCGATGAGTCTCAATTTTGAGATTTATTATTATTGGATGAAGAAACTAGCCATCATATCAATGTACGACCTCTAAAAAATTAACTTATTTATAAATAAAATAAAATTATAATGGTGGGTAATAGGTTGGGTGCTCCCATCAGTAAGTAAAAAATATTGACAAAAAAATATCACAACACTTTCTCTTGATATTATGTATAAATATCCCGAATATGAAGCTAGGTTTATTTAAAATTTCAGTGAATGTATGAGTTGATTGATCTACTATATGAATAAATGTCATAGAATTTAGTTCTCATTTTAAATTTTTCTTTAAATTTTAAAAAAATATATTTTATTTGTTCATATAATAGTGAATTTGAATTATATGTATTGATATCTGATTGATATTTTAGAGAGTAATATGAAAAATAAGTGAGTTTTTGGTTGTCTCAATAAAAGACATGATTAATATATGGTGTAAGTAATTGTAACCATCATTCTGGATTCCACCTCAATATTGAATCTTAAAATTTTTATTTATATTTTATTTTTCTAGTATATATTATTGTCTATTTGAAAATTAAAAAAAATTATCATTAATATTTTTTTGGTGTAAGCATTGATATTCTTTTAGTATAAGTCAATATGCTCACTTTTAATTTTTAAAATACCAACTATTTGAAGGTGCTTTTGTTCACTAAAAGAGATATTAAAGCTTGAAAATTTATTTATGTATCTCAGTGTACGAAGAAATGGTTCTGGGTGAGTTTATCATGGTGAATATAAGAAATAATTAATTATTTTAATATTATAAGTTATATACAATTTAGAAAATAATTAATTATTTTAATTATATAAATTAAATATGATCTAATAAATAAATAACTATTTTGACTACAAAATCAAGCTCTTGAGAATATAAAATGTATATCTTTATGACAACATAATATTTCTCATGTCATAGGCCACATTGGTCTACTATATGAATATTCATTTAAATTTATAGTCGAACGTAGTCCTTAAGTTGGGTAATTCCTAACGTATCATCACATATAATAAGTTAGGTAACATCCTCTTAACATAATTAGCAGGACAAAATTCTTATTTAAACTTTTGTTAAAAAATAAAGTGGTTTATAATACATTGGTAAATTAAAAGTGATGATTGTCAATAGAAAATTCGCAAACCAAGTAATTGCTAATTATTTTAGATCGTAAATTATATTTTATAATTTAAAAATTATGGTTATTGTAAAAAAAGTATTTATTGTCTAATTTATGTATTATTCATCTAGAAGAAGTTGTTATAGTATTCATACTGAGGTAATCCTAATTATTTGAGAAAATATATTTTGATAATTCATTCAGATACTGTGTTGGCATGGTATCAACTAGAGTTTTTTGTAAGATTCTAGAAAAGGGTAAAGAAGTATAGAGAGGAAGCAAAAAAGGTAAGAGAATTATTTTTTTTTTGATTAAATCTTAAATGAAAATTATAATCAAATATATTTATGGTTTGAGATAGCTCACATATCATGTGTTCTAAAAAATATAATAATAAATATAAAAATAAATAAATAAGCAAAAAAGAAATACATCAATATACTTAATTAAATCCTATCATTCCTATGTAAGCTGTTATATATGTCGTAATCACTCAACTTGATATAGTAAAAAAAACTTATGGTCCTTTAAGAGTCATCGTAAAGATATTGACAATCCACTTATTGGTAGGTAATTTAGAGGTGTCAAATAGACCGTGTCGTGCAGTCCACTGACCCAACATTGTATGGTGGGAACGGTCGTGCCCGACTTTGCCTGATCTTGCTGAACAGAGAAGTATGGGTCGTGCTTCTTCGTTATTACTCGTTGTGTGATGACCAATGTGTGGCTGGTTTATGGGCTGGTCAATTACAATCGATCATGTGATCGATTGTATTAAAAAATTGGACTGCCTAGTGATTGGACTGTTGAATTTATTTTTTTTCTAAATAATTTGATCACTCGGGTAACTGCCTGATGGGAACTTCATTGGGCAGTCACCCGTACTGGTTTATAGTGCCTATGAGCCAGGCACATTGACAATGTGCCTGACACATACATTTACAAACACACACACACACACATGTAAATACTTATACACATACACACATATAAATATAAATAAATAAATAAATAAATAAAATATATATATATATGTATATATATATATTATAATTTATATATTTATAAATATATTAATGTGTGTGTGTGTGTGTGTGTATGAAAGAGCTGACACAACTCATTCTTTGAATGAGCTGTCAATGCTTATTCATGGAACTAGCTGTCATAGCTCATTCCAAAGGTGTTTGCTCGGCTAGGTGGGCTAGACTTTCTGGCATCTAGTGAGCCTTTCGAAAATCATTATGCCTCGTCCTAAGTGAGACGTGTTTGCTCGGGCATCATGGTGTCAATGTTTTAGGCATACCTTTTATAACTATGTAACATATAATTTCATAATTAATATAATAAATATTAAAATTATCATATATATACATACACTCAAATGTATTATTATTCATAATAATTTTTATATTTTTTATAAATTTATTTTTTATTTTTTATGAAATGGGTGAAAGATATAAAAAAATTATGATATGAAATGATAAAGAAATAACTAAAGAAATTTAATTATTCATTAATAAATATAATAAAATATTTCATTCCATCTTGAGTTTTATGTCAACCAAATTTTCATACTTTTGAATGTTTCAAATTAAATGGACTATACACTAGTTAGGTAGGTATGCTATGAAGTTTTGACGTGTCTCCTAATTGACAGCCCTCACTTTTTAGGATGGAGATATCTTTAGTATTAAGATTACAAATTCTCAGTTTACCCATATATATGTGACTAAATTAAAAATATACAAGCAGTGGATAAATAGTTCTAAAGTTTCTACTATTTAGTGATATACATGGTAATAGAAGTAAGAACATATGATCCATAATGTGCACTCTTAAAAAAAGTATTTTGATGATGCAAAATAATAAAAGAGAAAATATTGTCAGGGTTGAATTGCCTAGAAATGCAATTCATGTGAAGGCTACTTGGATTTCCATGAATAAGAACAACACGAGAAGGATGCATAATGTAATGGTGAATAATATTGGCATAACTATGAATTTTAGATGATTTATTATTAATTATTATAATATTTAGGAAATAAGAAGAAATGATATTAAATAATAAATGATTATCTGTGATAATGCTTATTGACTTATGAATTAATATAATAATTCATGAGCCTGAATTATAAAAATGAGTCACAAAAACTATAGCATATACGGAACAAGAAATATTTGATGGTGCCTACCAAGCGAGGAATTCTACGTATTCTTTTCTAACAAGGGTCAAGGAAGGAGAACTGTGTGAGGATCTCTTAATGGCTCTGATAGATATTTTGCCTCCCTCACTAATCATCAATGCTGCCTAATTTTTCTCTAAAAATAACTCTTAATAGTTTTTTCTAGTATGATCATTCTTGTTGTGTTATGTGCATTGTGCTCCGCGTCCTTCATCTCTATTTATGATATGATTGACCTGCCCTCTACCACTGTATGTTACATGAGATCTCTCTAATTGGTCTCTGTCGGTCTCGTATATATTGAATTATTTGATATTGTATTTTTAATTTGACAGGGAAGGCATGACTACTCGTACTCTAGTTGTGAAAAGTATGTAGTGAGTATTGAAATATCATATCAATAAATTGCTCAAGAAGAAAATATGTAGCTAGTTGTGAAGTGGATAAAATGAGTGGTTATCTTATTTGGCTCTCTAGGCTTGATTTTATTATCACAAAACAATTTTATATATCTTCATAGTCTAGGATGAGGATCATTTGTCAGGTGGTCATTCTTTTCCTTTGATATAATTAATTATTATATTAATTCTCATATTAATACTGGGTATATGGTTATAGTTTGTGTGGTTGACATTTGTTTATTAATTAGTATAAATACCCTTCTCTTCATTTTGTTTTAATATCAAAAAATTATGAGTATAACGATCATTTCATGTTTCTTTGTATGGTTGTAGTGATTTTTGGAGTTGCTCGATTGTCATTTTTTTTTTCAAATTCTTAGTCTCTATGATCTTCACTATAATATGCTCAAATATAGGATCCAACAAATTTAATATTTTCTCTATTATATTACATATTTTAACTTTTGATTATTTTTTTTAATTGATTAGAAATGACTATTATTCTTAAAAAATAGTTAAAAATTAGCTATGAAATTCATTTTTAAGAATTCAAATTCATCTTTTGATGTTTGAAAACACTCTCTTTATTTCTTTTGTTTATATTCTATAAAAGATGGTTGTAGCTCCTCCTGGGCTTCTTTGGCAGAATTGACACTTGAAATTTCTCTAACTCATTATCATCTAATGCTTGATAGATGAAGCACTAAATAGAAATGTCTCATTTTGTGATGATTCTATAGTAGCACTGAAAGTAAGAAGTAATGTGCTTGTTCGTTTGAAAGATTAGAGACCAATTTATCTCAAGCATTTACTATTCTCTCACATGCAAAATATTATCTTGAGCTTGGGATAATTATAGAAGGAAGTTTATGATATTGATATAAAAGATCATACTCTTTCTATAAAAACGATAAGAATAAGTTTATTGCTAAAGTTTAAAGCTGTTATCTAAGGAGATGGTAAAAGGGCTATCTCAAGCCAACCATTATAATCAAAATTTTGAAGGGTGTATAGTTTGAAAGTAATTTAGAAGAATTTTTCCAATGTATTTAGACTTAGGAGGTAGGAGCCAAGAAACTACTCGAGCTCATCCATGTTGATGTGTGCGGACTAATAAAGCCAAATTCGCTCGATGATAATAATTATTTCATTCTCTTCATTGATGATTTTTTAAGAAAAATATGAGTGCACATTATGAAGCATAAATCATTAAGTTTTTTAAGTCTTCAATAAGTTAAGAATCGTAGCGAAGAAAAAAGTGAAAGAAAGATTAAAGTTATGAGATTTAATCGACGAGGAGAATTTGCTTCTAAAGAATTTCAAGAGGTATATGAAGTAAATATAATTCATTATTCAATGATAGTTCCAAGACCCCTCCATTAAAATGGTGTAGTTGAAAGAACGAATCATACTATCCTCAGCATGGCTTGGAGTATACACAAAAGCGAGAAATTATTTAAGGAGTGTTGGGCTGAAGTAGCAGCATGTGCTGTTTACTTGTCCAATTGATCTCCAACGAGAAGTATTTGGGGAAATATAGCACAAGAAACATGAAATGGAAGAACGCTTGACATTTCATACGGGAGAGTCTTTGGATGCATAGCTCATGTTTATGTATCGGATGAGAAAAAAATAATGTTTGATGATAAAAGTAAAAGTTTTATCTTCGTTGGACTTGAATTAAACTCGAATGGCTACAAGCTATATAATTCTAACAACAAAAGGATCGTGATTAGTCTAGATGTGCTGTTTGATGAAGAAGAAATATGAGATCTTAGATTTCATATAGTTAATTCTTAGGAAGCACGGACACGGCTCCCTACAGCCGTGTCCACGTGTCTGACACTTGGACACAACACGGATACGACACAGATACGTGTCCGATATGTCACGTGGCGTATCGGATATAGTGCCCGACATCCGACGACCTCGATGGCCAGCGTTGGCCACTGGCAGGGGGCGGGCGCGATTTGAGGGAGAGGCAGGAGCAGGCGCGATTTGAGGGGAGAGGAAGGGGCGGCGCGATTTGAGGGGAGAGGCAGGGGCGGCGCGATTTGAGGGGAGAGGCATGGGCGGGCAGGCGGGCGTGCTTAAGGCGAGAGGCATGGGCATAAAATAAAATATTTTTATAAAATAAAATAAAAAATATATATTTTTATATAATATAATTATAAAATATTATTTTATAAAATAAAATAAATATAAATATTATCTCATAAAATAAAATAAAATATTTTTATTTTATAAAATAAATAATATATATATTTATTATATATAATAAAATATTTTAATTTAATTTAATTTAATAAATATTATAAAATACCTAATATTTATAATTAATAATTTATATTTATATTTTTATTTTTTTTATTATGTCGTATCCTAGCCGTATTCGTATCTTAGTTTTTTAGAATTTGTCGTGTCCTCGTATCCTGCCGTGTCGTATCCCCGAGTCCGTGTTCTTGTCAGTGCTTCTTAGGTTAATTCAAAATTTTATCTTCCATTTAAAGAGGTCACACAAATATAGAGGTGTCAACCGGGCTCGGTCGGGCCGGCCCGACACGGGGTACGGCACGATTCGGCCGTGTCTGGGCTGGCCCGGCACGGGAATTTCTCGTGCCCGAGCTCGTGTCGTGCCGTGCTGAGGCCAACCGGGCCTCGTGTCATGCTTGGCCTGGCACGGTACCGTAGCCCGTTGGTACGATACCTTGGCACAAGTTGAGAAGCCAACATTTTTTTAAATTAGGGTTGCGGGGGTGCCGAAACCCTAATTTTTTTAAACTAGGGTTTTGGGCGTGCCGAAATTCTAATTTTTTTTAAATTAGGAGTTCGGTGCAACGGCGTGCAGCCGAATTCCTAATTTTTTTTATATTAGAGGTTCGGCCCGACCGGGCCGAACTCAGCGGATTCATGCCACAGGCCCGTGCCGGGCTGACTTGCACAAAATCATGCAGGGATAGGCACGGCACGGTATAGTAACCATGCCTGGCCTGACACGTAAGCACGATTGGGTTGGCTAAAAATGGGCCAGACCGGCCCGACATGTCCCGTTTGACACCTCTACACAAATAGAATATCATGGAGAAGCCCAACAAGAGCTTACGGTATAACCTATGAGAAGTCTTCATGATCTCTATGAGGTAACTAAATGACAAGATAAACTTACATTATTATTTTGTTTGTTGATTATGAACAGTGCAAACAAATGAACTATCAAGAAGGTGTGAAAGAAAAGAAGTGGAGATATGCAATAAATAAGAAAATCAAGTCAATCGAGAAGAATGATAATACGAAAACTTGACATAAGATAAGACTAGTTGTGATGGCAGATGGCTATAGTCAGAATGTCGAGATTGATTATGATGAGATATTTGCTACAATTGCTCGATTAGAAACTATAAGATTGATCATTTTTTTGGCAGTTCAAAACAAATGAAAGATACATCAAATAAATATAAAATCTGCATTTCTAAGTATAGTTCTCGAAGAGGAAGTCTACATAAAATGTGTTTGTTATATAATTTAGTTTAGAAATTTATTAAAAAAGATTTACTTGACATAAGAAAAGTCGATCAAGATTTGTGTCGATAATAAGTCAACCATTGTCTCGACGAATAATTCAATATTTCATGTTTGAAATAAACACATTGATATTCATTATCACTATATAAGGGAGTACATTGAATGAAATAATGTACAATTTAAATATGTGAATTTGAAAGATCAAGTTGTGGATTAGAGGAGTCAACCGGGCTGGGCCGGCCTGGCTCGACATGAGGCATGACACGAGAATTTTCCGTGCCCGTGCTGTGCTTGTCCATGGCACGAACAGTGCCTTGTCGTGCCGAGGCCAATTGGGCCACGTGCTGTGCATGACCCGATATGGTACCGTGGCCCGTTGGCATGGTACCTCGGCATGAGCCGAGAAACCACCCCAGCGGCAGAAGCTGAGCCCGACGGGCGAGGCTCGCCGAGCCTTGAAACCGAAAGTGAAGAAGATTCATGACGGTGTGGCGGTGAGACTTCGAAACCCTAATTTTTTATAAAATTAGGGGTTTTGGCATGATCCAAACTAGCCCGAACCCGGCAGATCCACGCCTCGCGCCCGTTCCGGGCTGACCTCCAGAACTGGGCCGGGCCAGACATGGTATGGTATAGTAACCGTGCATGGCCCAACATGGTAGCACGATCAGGCCAGCTAAAACTGTGTCGGGCCGGCACAACACGGCACGTTTGACATCTCTATTGTGGATATTTTTACAAAATCATTGACAAGAGAAAATTTTATAAGATTAAGAAATTTGATAGGAATTACAAGATCAAGTTTAAGGAGAAGTATTGAATTATAAACTTGATATAAACCCCCAATAAAATTCAAATTCATTTTTAGAATATTAATTCTTATTTTAATAATAGATGTATAGTTATAATTTGTTTGGTTTTAATTTTTTTATTTTTTTTTATCCTCTCCTAATTTTTCATTAGCAATCATATGATAGATGCATACAACAAACTTTCACACTGATCAATTGTTTTAGTTAATGATTGTGATCAATCATATTTAATTTTGTAGTTTTTATGAGATCCGATGCATTACTGATGGTTTAAATGCAACTAAAACTCAATATAATCTTATTAATCAAGTTAATTAATCTCGTATTTAATCCTAGCTAATCCTATTTGATGAGATATTAATTATATTGAAATCATATTAGTTGCATCATGATCTTCCTATTTGATGAGATGTTTTATGCGTGTTCATTATTTCCTACTTTATTTTTTTTATTGGTAATTCAGAATTATGTATTGAAATTTGTTTCTCTTAAAGTTGTTTTCTTAATTTTTTTTTTGTTTTAATGCAGTTTAAAAATAAAAAAATAAATACGCTCGATAAGATATTAAATGACCTTCATCAACATGGTGATTCTGCCAGCAAATACATGAATGGTTCGAGAAGTAGGAAAATTGACAATTGGATCCTCCTCGACAACGTGGTGAAGGGGCGTAGCACGTTTACTGGATCTTATGTCAGAGCTCTGCAAACTCACTCTAAGCGCTCCAAGGCACGCTTGTCCATGAAGAAGCACAAAAAATTAGGATCGTTAGATTTGCCTCATGCCGTCCACAAGTAAGTGCAGTTGTTTTTTTTTTATTCTCCATTTATTTTAATTTCTTTTAATTTCAATTATTCAAGATTAATTCCTCTTTTTTTTTGTTTGATTTATAAATATTTTCTGGGAAAAATATTGGTGTGTTGTTCTGCAGGTTTGATATTTTTAAGCCATTGCATGAGATATGGAAAGGGCATATGATGGGTATTTTAAAAAACTCCGGGTGAGATATTCGCCTCCGTTGTAAGTATTTGCTGCCACACGTTTGGTTTTCCTGTGCCAACTTCTACTTCAATCTCTCACAGGAAAAATCAGGTAGAACAACGCGTACTCCGGGCAGACCTTCACGGCGCCATGATTTTTGGTATTTCTTTTTTTTTTTTTTTTACAATTTCATTATGCGAATACTTATTTTAGCTTTATGAAATCATTTTTTTACTAGTTAATTTTTCATTAAAAATAAACCTCCTAGTGTGATTTTGGGTAGTGTTAATTTTTGTTTTATAATATTTTGTTTACTATTTATAAAATTAATCAAAATTAAAATTTAGCATCTTCATTAACACTATTGGGAGCCATAGTAAAAATTATGAAAATTAGATAAGTTTCGTTTAGTGAGTCTTAAATTCGAGACTTATTGTTATCGGGTTAAAATCACACTACCCCAATAGACGACTTCTAATAATTATGATATATACAAACCATAATTATTAAGTATTTATATGTTTTCATATGTGAGAATTATAAAAATAAGAAATTTATTTGTGCTTTTTGTTTTTCGTAATAAATCTCACCGAAAAATATTTATGACGAGTAAATTTAATAATTTATTGAACTATTTTTTTAGAATTTATATCTTGGCGTCATCATATGCACTGTTATCAAAATCGTACGATTCACGATTCAGTGGCTAAACGATCCGACTCTTTAAAAGAATCAAAAATTTGCATGAATCGAAGACCAAATAATTGAATCGTGAGTCGATTCATATAAATCAATTTAATACTTATTTTCAAGGAATCAAGATCCTCAAAATTTCATAAAAAAAAATAAGATACCAAAAAAAAAAATGTCAGCTGTAGGAATTAATTAACACGGATAAAAACAACTCAAGCTTTTAGTAGGTTAAAAACAACTCAAACTTTTAGTATTATGAATTTAACGTGAAATAACAATAAAATACCAAAAAAGTTACAAGATTAAAAACTAAAATACCAAAAAAAAATTATCAATTGTAGGAAATAGGAATTAAGTAACATAGAAAAAAGTCACAAAAAATTTGATTTCCGATTAAAATCTCGATTTAACAACTATGATCATAAGCATTTTTGTCTTGTGGGTGTGATTATTGAGATATTAATTTCGTGATGATAATGATGATGAAATAAATAAGTTATACTTATTTTCTTATAAACAGACCGTGTCAAAATGTGACATTGTTTTTTTTTTTTAGTGATTAAAAATTAGGGTTTTTTTTTTTTTTGCAGTTGTAGAGTGTAAGACATCATCATTCACTGGCATTAACGGCATTATGATTCGTGAGACAGCAGAAACATTTGGAATAATAACTCAGGATAATAAATTTCATGGTACTCTTGATAGTTGAATATATTGTGGATATCTTTCATGCTCAGGCACTATGAATTTTGTTTTTTTGTCAACTTTGTTTTTTTTTTTTATTTGTTGTGCAGTCGTTCCCAAAAAAGGTTCAGTTTTTATATTTCAATTTGATCGCTGGAAGTTCACGTTAATTGGAGACAAACTCACTTCTAGACTTCTAAGCTTATGATCGCATGGTGCATTTCACTTGCTGATTTGCAAAGGTACCTTTTCTATCTGTAAGAACTAAGTTTTTAATGCTATTTTTTATTTTTTTTATATTTATGAATACACGAACACTAATATATTGTATCTCATAAGAATTTTGAAATAAAAATTTTTTCAGCGAAAAAATTATAGGGATGGTTGATCATCTGGGAATTTCTTGTGTTGCATACTTCTATTAGAAATAATGTCTTCTTCTAAGAGTAATAATTTTCAGGTTCAAGACTTATCATATGTAATTTTTTTTTATTTATAAGAATTGGATTATTCAGATTGTAACATTTTTAAGGTCTCGTTCTAAAGTGTATTGGGGTACCTTTTTTAAGATCTTGTGTCCTTGTGGATACTTTTTTTTTTGTCAATTGGACTGCCATGTAATTGATAGTGAGGTAGTGGTTTATCAAGGCTTCCGAAATCTACAAATTGGATTTGAGTACTTTGTCTCAGCTCACAAACTATGTTGTTATTTCATGAATGTCTTATTTTTAAGGTCACTGTGAATAAATTTGTTCTTCACGTCCAACTATTAAGTGGATGTCTAAGTCAAGAATAAATAAGCAAAAGATAATGATACTCAAATATCTAGTCTAACACTTATTTGTTGAAGATAAAACAAAATAAATTATCTTTTTTTTAATCTCAAAAAAAGATCTTTTTTAAGGTGTCTCAACTAGAAAAAAATAAAACACGAGAAATAAATAATATGTTGAGTTGAATATAATTATGATCACTGTTATCAAAATCGTACGATTCATAATTTGATTCACGATTCAGGAGGTAAACGATCTGTTTTTTTAAAAAAATCAAAAATATGCATGAATCAAAGATTAAATCGCTCAATCGCAAAGCGATTCAATAAATCGATTTAATGTCAATTCTTAATGGACCAAGATCCTCAAAAAAACATAGAAATAAAAATTAAAATATCAAAAAAAATTCACCTGTATGAATTAATTAATGTAGAAAAAAGTTATTTTAACATTTGGTATTACGAATTTAACGTGAAAAGCAACAAAATACCAAAAAAGTCATAAAAATAAAAATTAAAATATCAAAAAAAAAATTACAGAACGGTAGGAAATATGAATTATTTAACGTGGAAAAAAGTCATAAAAAATTTGATTCACAATTCAATTCTTGATTCATTAATCAATCATTTCGAGTTTTGATTTGAATCTTGATTTAACAATTATAATTATGACAGAGACAGTTTTGCATATTTCAGTGTTGTTATTAGAGTTGTGGCTAGTGGAGATCGCAACCACCCACCAAGAAAGCGTGAATTCATCATTTCTACTATTTGCACTACTCGTCTCAGAGCATCTTCAAATACACTTAACAAAATAGCAACTCAAAATATATTTAAATATTAAATTTACTATTTTAGCTATCAATTTCTTAGAATACACTCCAATCACAGTCTCTATTCGCACTTAACTTTCAATATTTTTTAAAATTCAAAACATATATATAGAGAAAAAAAAAGGGACAGAAAATTTTAGAGCTCAAATGTCTCTCCATATTTGTTGTGCAATTTGAGTAAACTAGGAAATAGAGAGTTGATTAGAGAGTGGGATGGAGAGATGAATTCATTGTGTTTGGCTAGCTAAAATATCTAAAAGCAAAAAATAAAGAATGAGTTGGAGATGCTCTTACATCATTTAATTGGAGTCAGTTGTATGGATTTTATTTTTTAAATTAATTTTTTTTCAAATTCATCTTTATTCTATCTTTTCAGCTGTTAAATTATTATTTATAATCTATACTCAATTTATTCAGTACGTACTTTTTCTTATTTTTTTTCTATTTCCACCCGGATAATCGCACATTTCTTATCTTATCTGGTATAATCTGAAATATCCATAAAATTATTTTAATTATTCGTCACACGTGGCTAAGCAAATATTTTACTTATTTTATCTTATAAATCTAGAAGTTGTGTGTTTTGTGAAATCTATTATATGCGTCTTATTTCCTTTGGTATATTTTTTATTTTTTATTTTTTTGAGATTGAAATTGAATGGCGAATGGTGTGCCCAATTTGATTTTATTAGCTGATTATTAGTCTTAATAAATGTCAGGTAAATTGCATAATATATAGTTGGTGAACTTTGAATTGCTACGCAGGATCAGGAACTGCTGTTGGAACTTGGAAAGCACGTCTCTCGGGTCCGGTGGGAGATATGAGCCTCCCATTGTGATTTATTTATTTTTTTTTTTATTTTTTTTTGTATTTTTTTGAAACATTGCGAGACCCTGTTGAAAAGATCGTTGGTGACGGTGCATTAATTATTTGGCATATTTATTCATTTTTGGATGTGTGGTTAAGTTAAGATGATATTTTTGTTAAAAATTATGAAATTATTTATTTATGAGATTATTTTTAATTTCATAAATAAATAAAAAAATTATTTATGAAATTATTTATGTTTGATTCAATAAAGCCCATCGCAAGTTTTGGGCAGGCCTCGCTCATATGGCTTGCGGTGACTTTTTAACAAAAGCTGTGCTGCTCGCTACGCTTCTATCGGGAATTTTTATTTTCACTTGCTAAACATAAAATAGTTAAAAAAACAACATTTTTCCAAGACTAAAAAGTATATATTTTGGTACAGTGAAAATGTGAAACCTTAGTTTAGCCCTTAACCTGAAACCAGATTAAAATGTAAAAAAAAAAAAATATGAACAACACACACACATATTTATTTATATGTTTCTATATTTATATCCATATAAATATATTAAGATATTCAATAAACAAATGGTTTCTTTTTTAAATTTTTTTTTCACCAACTCCCCAATTTCCTCTTAACAATCTCAGGATAGATGCATACAAGCAACTTTCACACTGGTCAATCATCTCGGTAATGATCATAACTAATCACGTTTAACTTTTGAGTTTTTATGAGATCTAGTGAATTGATGATGTTCTAAACGTATCTATTCAATGAACATATAGTTTTAAGCATGTAACTAGATGGCTGAAAGTGTTTGGTGAATGCAAATTGTAGTGGGTTCCAAATTTACTATAACCCTCTATGGTTGCTTCTCTCCCTCCCAATAGCTTTGTCATGATTTTAATGCTTTTTAAAAATTATTTTTTTTTAAAAATCCGTTGATGTGTTCTGGTGGGTGCAAATTTGGGTTTCTGATTTAAAGTCTACTTAAACATAATTAGGTAACATAAGCATAAACCTCTATTGAACCAATGGTTATCTTCTTTCTGAAGAACAGTTTGCAAAACGATCAAGAACAATATTCAAAAGACTTCTTTTGAAAAATGAAAACATGTCGTTTTAACAAAATCTCACACACTCACTTGAGTCTAAAGAGGCTTGGTCTTCTCCATAGGCTTGGACTTTTGGATTTATTGCCCCTTAGATGTATTTCACTAAACATCAATATACATTCCTTTTTGTGAAATAACTTTGAATCCAAGTAGGTTTCTAAAGTGATTAAATTTCTATTTTGACAAAGGCTTTGTAAGGACGTCTGTGAGTTGGTCTTCAATTTTACAACAAGACAATAATACTTCCTTTTTCTCAATGATTTCTTTAATGAATTGGAATTTGAGAAATATATGTCCAGCTATGTAGACCAACAGCATTGGCAATTATAATGATAGACTTATTGTCACGCTGGATGATTGTAAGATCAATATCTTCTTTATTAAAATTAACTAATAATCTTTTTAATCATATTGCATGAGATATAGCCTGGAAAGTATAAATGTATTATGCTTCGGTTGTGGATAATACCAAAACATACCCAGATGTGCTAAGAGAAAAAACATACCTAGATTTGCTTTTGAAATCATCTGGACAGTCACCCCAATCACTGTCATAGGGTACAAATAACTTAACATTCATGATTTTGAAGCATCTCAAACTAAGATGTAGGGTTTCTATGAAATATCTCAATACCCTTCTTGCAGCACCAAGATGTAAGTGGTTTGGTGATTGCATAAATCTAGAAATGATATTTACAGAGTATACTATGTCATGTCTTGTTATAGAAGCTTAAAAAAGGCTTCCAACTAAGCTTGTGTAGTGTCTTCAATCTACTAGTTTATCTCCATTACACCCAAGTTTTTGGTTTGTTATTAATGGAGTGGAAGCTGATGTATAGTTTTCTATCATATACTTCAATAGGAAGATGATCTATATATATTTGGGATTGATTATTAGATACTCTAGTTAGATCTTAAAGTATATTAATTTCTAGGAATAAATATAGAAGTCATATATCAGATATTTTATATTTCTCCATCATATCCTTTTTAAAGAGATCAATTATTTCAATATTATCACCTATGGAAATAATATCATTTATATATTTGGGATTGATCATTAGATACTCTAGTTAAATCTTAAAGTATATTAATTTCTAGGAATAAATATAGAAGTCATATATCAGATATTTTATATTTCTCCATCATATCCTTTTTAAAGAGATCAATAATTTCAATATTATCACCTATGGAAATAATATCATTCACATAAAGAGCAATGAATAATATTCCATTAGTATTGTTATTTTTAACGAGTAATGTGTGCTCAATCATACTTTTGTTGAACTTTTGACTCAACAGATATGGGTTGATTCGAGTGTATCAAGGACGAGATATGTGTTTCAATCGATAAAGATTCTTATTCAGTTTACATACATAATGTTCATAAATTTTCTCTATAAATTTTCATTATGAATTTCTAATTGAAATAATAGTCAACTCCTATGTCCATCTATTGCAATTAAAAATCTCATAGTCTCTATTCGAGCAATTGGAGCAAAGGCTTCAAAGTAGTTTGACACAACCCTTTGTAAGTAACCTTTTGCTGCTAATCTGACCTATGAAAATGAGATTGTTATTACATGCTAGAATATTGATTTTAAACATCCACTTGACCCATGCAGTGTGTCTACTTTTTGGTAGTTATATTTATATCCAGGTTTATTTTTCTCAATAATTTCCAATTCCTTTTCCATGACAAGAATCAATTTTGATATAGTATAGTCTTTTCAAAGTTGAGCAGCTCTATGGTGAAATTACACCATTCATATATGTTCTTTAATGTTTTATATTTAAGAGGTGCAGTGATAGCAATATTTAGTGTAGAAAATTGTGACTTAAAATTATATGATAAGTTATTTTTAGACGTAGTAGAGATAGACCTGGGCAAACTGCAGACTCTTGTAATTTCTAAATTTATTAAAAGCATTGTTTCACCATGCTAACTTACCACAATAAACTGAGGTTGATGATTGATTAATTAGGCTTCTCCGCTTCATACTACTTCTTCATCAAATAGTATATCTCTGCTTATAAGAAATGTATTGGTATCCAATGAATATAGTCTATACTCTTTTAAGTTCAGAATATATCTAACAATGATACATTTAAGATTGGTATTGTCTAATTTCCTCCTCTTCTATTTTAGAATTTGAGAATAACAAATGCTTACGAAGATTCTTAAATGATGGATAGTTGGTCTCCTACCACTCCAATTTTGTATAGGAGTAGGATCTTTTAGAATAGAGATAGGATATATATTTAAAAAGTAAATGGTAGTATTTATTATTTTTGCCTAGAAATATTTGGGCATGTTTTTTTTCTTTCAGTATAGGCCCTGTCATCTCCACCACAATTATATTTTTATGTTCAACAATACCATTTTATTGTGGTGAATAGGCAACAGTCAATTGCCTTTTAATTTCTTTATTGTCATAGAAGTTAAAAAAATTCTATGAGAGAATTTAATGCTCTATCACTTCTGACTATTTTTATAATATTTTGAAATCATTTTCCCATTATATTCAAAAAATTCACAAAAACTTAAAAAGTATCAAATTTAAATTGCATAAAATAAACTCACATTATTCTAGTATGATCCTCTATAACCAAAATGAAATAATTGTTATTTAAAAATAAAGGGACTAAATTGATTAAAAATATATATGTGGATCAAGTCAAATGACATGGATGATCTCTCAGCAATTTCTTTTGAAAAAAGTGGTCTGAATTACTTTTCTAATCAATATTTATTACATATAGAAAAAAGGTATAGTTAGTCTAGATGGAAACCACATGCCATTTTTTTTGTTGAGAAGTTTTAGGCTTTTGTAATTCAGATGACCCATTCGTCTATGTCAGAGATTTGTCCGTTGTAACATATTCATGTTTAGTGCACAATATATATTACAGTCTAGGTTTAGTGAGTCATTTCTATCTTCTAGAGAATATTTCTTGAGTCTTTGTCATATATAGCACATTGATTTTTTTCAAAAACTATCTTATACCCTTTCTGAATGACTTGTCCCACACTTAGAAGATTTTAGTCCAATTGATAGAACCTCTTAAATAATTTTTACTTTTGAGGGTGTAAGAATTCTGACATTGCCATTCATTATTACAGGAACAAGGTCTCCATTTCTCTTCTTTACTTGTGAGCTTAAAGAGGATTGTAAGTTCACAAAAACTATAGATTTCTAGTCATGTGATTTGAACAATTGCTATCTAAGAACTAGATACTTGGTGATAAAAACTAGGAGTATTTGAAGAGGTTTTCTTCTAAGAATTTCTAATCTACACAACTAGCTTATTGACTTTGCATCTATCTATATTTTTAGGTTAAGTGCCCATGTCTTTTATAGTTGTAGTATTGAGTTTTTGACTTAAACTAACAATCCCTTTTTGAGTGATTATTCTTCTTAGAGATATTGCATGAGCAAGAAGAAAGCCCCCTGGCGAAGTTGTTTCATATTATGGTAGATGAATTTCTCCATTAACACCTATATGTACCTTTATTAGAATATATTGTAGGCCCTCTAGCATTCTTCTTCATATCTCCAATACTCCCTGTCTCCAATGAGTTTGGAGTTTTGTTTGGGGGTAGTTTTAGTGGTGGTTTCTATATGTCTAAGAAAACTTTGCTCATAAAACTATAAGGAGCCTAGAAGCTCCTACATGTTGAGTTGATAGAGAACTTTGGTGTCAATAACTGCTACTATGTGATCAAATTTGTCAGTCAAAATTGATGATTTTTTTTTTCCATTCTTCTTTCTTGAACATCTACTTCATGTATTTTAAGTTGATAGACTATATCAACAAATAAGATAAAAAATGTGTTGAGAAAGTTTGATTCCTCAAGTTCTCTTATCTCCTAGGAACTTCTTCTATAACAAGTCTCATGCATCTTTTACTTTAATCGATTCCATTATTATGGGAAAGATAGTATTGCTGACTCCTTGTTGGATGAACAACAATGTTTTTTGCATCTAACTTTTTCATCTCTCTTATTCTGAGTTTTTCTCTTTCATTCAGAGTTAAGGCTTGAGCAATGTTCAAGTTTAGGAAATCCTTAATCAACTTATTCCCAAATATCTTGAGATATGAACAAAATTTTTATTTTTACACTCCAATGATCATAATTTTCTTCTTCAAATAAGGGTATGAGTGTGGACTGTAAACTTGGAGAAAATTGCTTTTGGAAGAGACAAGGTGATTTCAAAAGATTAAGGATTCATATCAAAAAATTTAGGGTTCTAAGTCAATGAATGAATTTTTATTCAAATAAATTTTAGTTCAGATAGATTTGAATTGACTTGAGAGATTTGTATAGTTTTGTTCAGATTTGAGCACCAAAAAAACTAAATGTGACAAATGGAGGATAATAAAGAAAAAAAAAATGAAAAAAAAATGATAATAGAGAAGAAGATCAAGATCAGGTGCTATGATACCAAATATTGAAGTATTACAAAAGTATAAACCTCTATCGAACTAGAAGTTATCTTCTTCATTAAAAATGGTTAGGAAAATGAAAATAGGATAATTTTAAGAATACTTCTTTTGCAAAATGAAAATCTCTTTTTCCAAAATTCCACACATATCTATTTACAATGATCCAATCATAAATAATTTTAGATAAATATTTTTAGATAAATAATTTCAGATAAATAGTATCAAATAAATAAATAAAAATATGTTCGGGACCAACCGAGATACTGCCCAAAAAACCAAGAATAGTCATTAAATAAATTCTCGGTCTAATTAGTATGTTGATTTGACATTTTTTGATCTTCTTAAAATTATTTAATTTTTGTTAGAAAATTTTCCCAAAAATACAAAGTGGAATAAAAATAATTGTTTGGGTTATAAAAATTTTCTATCAAACAACATAAACACATATTCAAACTGTCTAAATTATAGATATTATACAATCAAAATAAATATTTTGCCCCCAAATTTAGTAGAATATTTAGGCAGACACATGGTCTCAAAATTTTAATTATTACAGAATAGAAGAAGTGTATAAGTATTTGAAAATACCTATAGAATTATGTTTCAATTATGAACTTAGTATTTTAGAAGAAATCCAAGCATCACTATCACTACATGAACACATCACAAGTATAGCACAAGAACAACACGAGCATAGCATGCACTATTCACAACAATTAAACATGAAAATATTTTCATGTTTTCACGAAAACACAACGTATTGTTCACACACACACACACAACTCTTCACCAAAATGCATTACATGTTTCACTAGATTCATACACACATCATAGTCACCTCTCACGAGATAAAATCTCACTCTTTGTGAAAATAGAAACAAAATAGAATGGATTCCCATTTTCAGGAGGAATTCCCTATTTTCGCAAATAGTCGCCACACATTACTTTTCCATATAATGCTTAACCCTTCCCTTTTTTTTTTATTGCATAAGTATAGCATACATTTTCCTACCCACATATGCTATTTTATAATCAAAAAATTGTTCATTTTTTTAAATTTGTTACATAGACACTTTAAATGAGAGCGCCCACTCTCATTTAAAAATTAAAACAACCCACACAAAAATAAAACAAACAAACTAACTAAAATATAAAATATTTTGATCCATCCAAAAGCAAGCAGACCTAACAATCCCCCTCTCTACCATATTAGGGTAGTCTGAGATTTATTCTTGGTTTGAGTTTAGTGAATATAAGTCAGAAAAAATTCCTTATATTACAAAACTATTTTTTATTCCTCATACGAGAAAAACTTTTCCAAAAATTACAATATCTAAAGAACTCATCTTTTTCTTCCGAGTCACTAGCTTCCCCTTGATCCAACTAATCAAGGAAAGGAGTTGAAGTAAAAGCATTATCATGTATTTTTAACTCATAAGCTTTCCTTTGATCGGTGTAATCCCCGAAAGTAACTGAAATAAAAGTCATATCATTAGGAATTCAATTAATATTCTTGTTTGTCTTAGAATAAACACTTGAGGAATTTATATCGATCGCTCTCTATTTTCTTGAAGGAAGTTTTATAGTAGTATCACTTTATCTAGTCGTACCAACTGTCCTACCATCACTAGGTAGTTTTAAAATAGTGAGTGTGAACTTCTTTCCTGCAAAAAGTGCATTATCGATACTAATTATTCGAGTTAATGTAGTTCAAAATCAATGCTAGTAATTTTTCATCAAGCATTTATTTGATCCGAGCTAACCCTAGCTAAGAAAATATAGAATGAATTTACCATTCTCCTCACTATATAGTCAATGATACTTTAGATAAATTCCATTAATTTTCTCCAAACTTGTCAATATGACTCGTGCTATCCAAGATTCATACGAGCCTCCATGATATATGGGACATCCCTAAGAAATAGTCAGTATCCCATATTTATCTCTTGACAAACATCATCAATACCCAAAATTTTTGAGGTTCTTCCGTCTCCCATCCAAACTATTCCATACTCCTCAGAAGAACAAAATTTTAAACAAGTTTGAGTTCGGTTGATATATAAGGTTCTAGCCATATCTACTAAGAAGTTACTTCCTTAATTAACTTAATCATGTAGTACAACTTTACCCAAAAAAGGTAATGTCATATTTTGTGATAAAATTACTAGGCACCCTTCCGACCACATCTTTTTTCTATGCTATCCTTGAAGTTTTTTCTTTAAATGTCTTACTTGATTATAGTAGTAGGATTTTATTGTTATTTTTCCTTTGAAAAAACTCTCACTTCTTTCCCCGAGTGTGAGTTTTGAGCGTGATCTATTTTCCATTTTAAGTTTTTCGAGTACAAGAATGTGTAGAGAAGTTATTTCTTTTCTATGTCTCGCAACCTCACTTACTATCCTTCATGTGATGATCATCATGGTAGATATGTTATTTGGAGCCGAGTTACTTAAGAAGATTATGAGTATTTTCTAACTCTCTATAAACGAGCTTAGAAGTAGAGATGTTTGAACCTCATCATCTAGTATTAATTTACATAAATACTAATTGATTGATATATGATTTAAAAAGAGTTAAATGAGCATCCATATCAGATTCATCTTGATATTGTATTTCAACTAATCGCTAGAATATCATAGTTTTATTTCTTGATATATTTTTCTCATACATCGATTCTAACTTTTTTAATATCTCATCAGCTTTTACAATAGTCGAGATATTATAGAAAGTTATTTTTTCAACTCATTATCTTATTGTGGCTAAGGCCTTATAGTATAATATTTTCCACTTGACATCATCATACTTTCCAGCTTTGAATCACCAAAAGTCAGTTCAAGCAATCCCTCATCATTAGAAGATTAATCATTTTTATTTTATAGGTTGAGTAGTTAAAAGGTTTAAATCTAATCATACTAAGCGAATTATTTTTTTCATCCATATTTAAAAAAAATAATTCAACTTCTAAAAAATAAAAATACCAAAAAACACCAAAAGAAACCTCCCTCCGTTACCACTGTTAGGTTGATTTAACTGTTGGGGACCGACAGAGATAATACCTAAAAATCCAAGAATAGTCACGAAACAAATTCTCAATCTAACTGTTAGGTTGAATTGATATTTTTGATCTTCTTAAAAATATTTAATTTTTGTTAAAAAAATTTTCTCAAAAATACTCAACGGAATAAAAATAATTTTGAGTTACTAAAATTTTATATCAAACCACATAAACAAATATATTTCAAATTGTCCTATATATATATGTGTGTGTGTGTGTGTGTGTGTGTGTGTGTGTGTGTGTTTATTAGCTTGTGTTGGAAAATATAAAATAAACTATCATAAATATCATATAATCACAATAAATATTCTACCTCCAAAATTAGTAGAATATTTACACGCACACAATATCCCAATGTTCAAATTATTACAGATCAAAAAAATATAAAATATTTGAAAATACCTATAGAATTGTGTTTCAATTCTGGGATCAATATTTTAGAAAAAAATCAAGCAATACTGTCCCACCACGAATATAGTGCGAGCACAACATGAGCACAATACAAGCACGACACGAGCATAACACAATCACAACATAAATACAATATTCTTCAGAATATTGCACGATTTCCATATGAACTTGACACAAACTTACATGAATCCAGTACCCTTGTAAACATAAATATGAATGAAAATAAATGGTTCCTCTTAAATATTATAAAAACTTAGAATAAGTTCTATAAATTATAATAGACATCTAGAAGAAAAATTAGGAGTGCCCATAATTATAATAGAGATCTAGAAGCACAAGTCTTCATGAAAATGCAATCACTCACGAAAACATAAACAAAACATGATGAATTCCCATTTTTGGGAGGAATCTCCCATTTTCTTAGATACTTTTTCACGTTGTGCTTGAGACTTACCTCTTTTTTTATTTTTGTTATATCTTAAGTTTAGTATAATTTCTATCAGTAAAATTTTCATTTTATAATCAAAAATTTGACATTTTATTTTAATTTAATACATACACACTTTAAATGAGATCACTCACTTTTATTTAAAAAATTAAAACACTCCACATAAACACAAAAAAAAAAAAAAGCCAAAACATATAATATTTCATCAAATCCACTAAGCATAAACTATATCTAGTTGGATAAAATCTAATTGACCCAAAGATTTATTTGTCAAATATATACATATGGATAATATATTGACAAATAAAAGTTCATCAAATAGATCAATGTTCGGCAGACAAGAAGGCGTCGACGCAGAGGATCGGGTGAGATCGTGCTTCCACGATCAAAGCCTCGATAGCAGATGGTCTTATCAGCCGCGACCTGCTCTTCATCATCGACGCCACTGAGGATTTCTTTCTTCCGACGTGATCACGCCTGCAGAATCGAATGTCGCCTGAGTAGCATTGCAGCGAAGGAGTTCACAAAAGCATTTCATTACCTCTGCTCATGAAAACCACGCCGCGCGCTTCCATGGACACTTGCAGTCTGCTTCATTGTAGAATTCCAAGCAAACCCAAGCTCTGATCGATTTAACCTTCAGTATTTGTTCGGCCACACTTCCATTCATCCAACATTGCTGAGTGAGATTCCGATGGACGGCAGCGTCTGCCCCTACTGGTACTGGATTCCGCCCCACCTCGAAGCATCATTACACAAATAAGAACAGACTCTCTCTCGCTCTCTCGCTCTCTCGCTCTCTCGCTCTCTCTCAACTTCTATAAACTTCTCTCTAAATGTCTTTTCTCTATCTGGGACCCTGTTGCTTCCTTTTGATATTACTGGTCTGATATAACAAACAAACATCAAGACATTTCTTAGCATTTTGTTTAGATTTATGAATATCATTAGTTTTGGCCTTAAATTTGAGTTTGATTCTTGTTAAATGTTACTATTTTTTTCTATGTTTTTGCATTTTTTTTTGATTTTTTTTAATTCTATTGTTGTTAAATAACAACAATTACTTGTTAAAACAAAGATTTATTAAGAACATATAAGCACAGAAGAGAATGAGTAGAAGAGAATAAGAAGATATAGAGCCGCGCAGCAGAGAAAACCAAAGCAATTCAATTATAAAAATGTTCCGCCTTAGGTCAAAAGAAAAAACAGAGTTTATATATGACTCTAATAATTAATGAAAAAATAATAAAGTAAATACTTTACAGCTGCACATATTTAATAAATATTTATTAAGGTCATAAGAGTAAATTTACTCAAGGCACATTCAACTATATCGAATAGCCCGTCAGCAATGCCTCTCATTTGATGTAGTTGAAATTAGTCCAAGCATTTCTCTTAAATAAATCAGCTTTTCTCTGGGCAGTTACTTTGTAAATGTATCGGCCACTTGTTCTTCGGTCATGCAAAACATCTGCTGTATATGTAATTTGTTTTTTACTTAATAATCTGTTTAAATATTTTCATGTAAGTGTAGGAAATGAAATATTAAAAGCCCGGGGATGCAGTAGTAGTACAATAACGGAGGTCCCGCTGACCGAAAATTTTGGAGCAGAGCCTGGCCCGGTCCATGATCCGACCCATTCGGTTAAATGAACCGGCTGTTTATTTTTGTATAAAATGATTTGTATTTATTTTTCGGGCGGCTGTTTTTTGACCCGGTTGAACTGTTTATCTTCGTTCTCCTCTCTCTCTGCGCGATTTCGTGACTGCCGAATCCTGCATACTATAAGACATTATTTCTTGGTTTTAATTTGTAATGCATAAGCGTTTTCTGGTGGATGTAGCTAGTCGTACTGAGCGACTAGCGAACCACGTTATTTGCTGTGTTGATTTCTCGTTTTGATTTTGTCGTGGATGCTTGTGGATTGGGAATATATATTGTTTGTTTCTGTGTTTTCTTTGTTTTCTTTGTTTTCTGTTTCTTAATCTTACTACCCGTGGAAGCGTGATTGCCCAACAACATCAATTTAACTTCATTAGATTTAATAGCATCCTTAATGAAGTGATATTTTAAACCTATATGTTTAGTTCGACTATGCATAATCACATCACTTGCAATAGATATAGTCGATTGATTGTCACATTGAATTTTAATTGGACATTTTTGTGGGTTATCTAGATCACCCAAAAAGTTTCTAAGCCATAGTAGTTGAGAAGTTACAACTGAAGCTGAAACATATTCAATTTTGGTGGTAAACAGTGCGACTGTGGATTGTTTCTTGGACTGTCAAGAAACAGCCATAGTTCCCAAGTTAAATACATATCCAGAAGTACTTTTGTAATCCTCTGGACTTCCTCCCTAGTCACTATCGCAGTAACCGGTAATTTTAGTGTGATTAATCTTATTGTATTTCAGACCAAAATTAATTGTGCCTTTAAGATACCTCATTGTTCTTTTAACAGCACTTAAATATATATGATTTGGAGCATGCATAAACCATGATAGTAAGTGGACAGAATACACAATATCGGGTCTAGTTGCAGATGCATACAGCAAGCTTCCAATTAAGCTTCTGTATGTCTTTCCATTTACTAGTTTTCCTTGGGCAGAAAGTAACTTTTGATTCACTTCTAGGGGGGTAGAGATAGGTTTGTAGTCTCTCATTCCAAAATTTTTCCGCAATAATTTTATGTATGTAACTTGAGAGATGGACACACCACTTGTGTCTTGAGTTATTTCAAATCCTAAGAATTGTCTTAGGTTTCTTAGGTTTGACATTTCATACCTAGTTTCCATTTCTCTCCTAAAATTATTAATTAACTCAATTTTATTGCTTGTGAAAATAATATCATATACATATATGGAGATAATTAAAATTCCAGAATGTTAATCTCTCTTAATATAGAGTGTAGGCTCACTCTTACTTCTACTGAATCCTTGATTCAGTAAGTAAGAATTAATTTGTTGATATCAAGCACGGGGAGCTTGTTTCAACCCATACAAAGCCTTATTTAATCTATAAACACTGTATTCACTCCCCTTTTTTACATGCCCAGGGGATTGCTCTACATAGATTTCTTCCTTTAGTTTTCCATTTAGGAAGGCTGACTTTATGTCTAATTGGAATAAATTCTAATCATTTTGTCCAGCTAAGGCTATTAGAAGCCTTATGGTTTCTAACAGGGCTATTGGAGCAAAAGTTTCATGGTAATCTGTCCCGGGTTTCTGTGAGTAGCCTTTAGCCACTAATCGAGCATTATATACAAGCTGATTTGAATTGAGTTTAGTCTTAATCCTATAGATCCATTTTACACCTATACTGTGTTTATTTGGGGGTAAGTCAACAAGAGTCCAAGTGTCCTTTTTTCAATGACAGACATTTCTGTATGCATTGCTTTAATCCAGAATTGATATTTTACAACCTCTTCATAGTTGAGTGACTCAACTGAGGTGTAATTACATCTCTGGTAAATATCCGACAGGTCTTTATATTTAACAGGAGTATTTATTTTATTCGGTTCAGTTAAAACAGACATAGATTTAGAATTAGATAAAGATTCACAACTATATCCAGAAACAGATTTAGACTTGCATTCAGAACCACATTCAGAAGAAAATTCAGAAGAAAATTCAGAAGTAAATTCAGAGGTAAATTCAGAGGGAGAGTTGAAATCATACCCTAGAGTGCTTATTAATTTATTGCTAGCTATAGCAGCTTCTGTATAGCCATTTTTAATTCTAGAATTAGCTTCATTTAAACTTTCACCTCATTTGCTGTTTTCATCAATTAGTATATCTCTACTCACCAGAAATGACTTAGTTTCTGGTGAATACAGTCTATAACCCTTGGATTGCATACTGTATCCAACTAAGATGCACATTAGACTCTTTGAGTCTAATTTGGTCCTTTGTGCATTTGGTATATGGGAGTAACAAACACTCCCAAATACCCTTAGATGTTTGACACTTGGTTTTTGCTAGTCCAGGCTTGCACTGGAGTAAGTTTGTCCAGTGCTTTAGTGGGGCACCTATTGAGCAAATACACTGATGTACTGATGTGTTCACTGCTTCTGTCCAATAAGTTTTTTGTAGACATTTCTCATTCAATAGTGATCTGGCCATCTCCATTATTATTCTATTTTTCCTCTCCACAACTCCATTTTGTTGTGGTGAGTAGGCAATGGTCAATTGTCTAGCGATATCTTTTAATTCACAAATATTTGTGAATTTTTAAGAGAGGAATTCACCTCCTCTATCTGTTCTAAGTGTTTTTATACTTAGTCTAGATTGTCTTTCGACAAGGGACATGAGCTTCTTGAAGCATTCAAGTGACTCAGACTTGTGCTTCAAGAAGAAAACCCATATGTATCTTGTGCAATCATCAACAAACAGTAGAAAATAACTATTGTTACCTAATGATTTCACTGAGATGGGACCACATATATCAGCATGCAATAGTTCTTAAGGTTCAGAGGCTTTCCAGGTAGAGTGCTTAGGAAAGCTCTTCCTAGTTTGTTTTCCCATTGAGCACTCCACAAATAGAATTAGGAATGACAATGTTTGAAGTAGAGGTGTCAACCGGGCCGGCACGAGGCACGACACGGAAAAATCACGTGCCCGGGTAAGGTACAAGCCGTGCCGTGCCATGCCTGACCCGGCACGGTTCGGTGCCCATGGCACGGCACACCGGCACGGGTTCGTCCCATGTCTGGTGTCCCCCTTGCTTCGGCCCTCCCGCGAAAAAGACCACGGATCGGGTCTGATTGGACCCAAACCGTGGTCCCCCGAACCGACCCAATTCCCCCCCCCCCCCCCCTAATGAGAAAAAAAAAATTAAAAAAAAATTTAAATTTCAGCCGTTGGATCTCGCCTCAAACGGCTAGGGGACAGAATCCAACGGTCCTCATGATTCTGCCCCCTAAAAAATTAAAAAAAATTCAGAAAAAATTACTTAAAAAAAATATTTTATTTAATGTATAAATTCTACCCCCCCCCCCATAACATCTATGTTTTTCATAAATATTTTTTATTTCAAATCTCTCATTTTCTCTCTCAAAAATCTTGCTCCTCTCTCTTGGGACTCGGGATTTCGGCATTCGGCTTGGATTTTCGGGAATCTCAACTTGAGTTTTGAATTTTGAGCTTGACTGTAGTACACCGTGCTTGTGACTGACCTCACTTCTTTTACTGGATAATTTATTTTAAGTTTTTTTTACTCTCTCTCTCTACTTTTTCTCTCTAAACTAAAAATAGAAAATATTAAAATCGGTCATCTAGTCTCTAAATAAATATTTTGAATAACAAAAATCCTAAAAAATGATAAATACTAATGAAACATATTTAAATTTAGAAAATGAAAATATTACACAGTGGTCTGAGGCTGCTGAAACTTTGGTTTCTCCAGTCGTCTCAACCCAAACTTCTGAAAAACAAAAAACTAGGATGACTTATGTAGTTTGGACTCATTTTAATATATTAAAACAAAAAAATATTAGGGGTGAGGAAGAAGAAATGACACAGTGCAAATATTGTATAAGACTTTTAACATATAAGAGTTCGTTTGGGACTGGACACCTTAAGAGGCATTCCGAATTATGCATCAAAAAACATGGTCCATTAGATCCTAGGCAAACCCAACTTGGCACTACATTTTTTGAGACTGGATCGAGTTCAGTCTCAAAGTTTACTCCGTTCATATACTCCAGCGAGTTGGGTAGGGACGACATGGCCAAACTTATCATATTGATGGGTCTTCCGATCAGATTTTTGGAAGATCCAATGGTAGTGCGCATCATGCAGACATATTTTCAGGCTACTTATCGTAGGATTCCTAGGTCCACAACTAGGAATGACATACTAAAGATATATAAGTTAGAAAAAAATAATAATTAATGAATTTATGGCATATAGTGGAGTGGTGTCTGTGACGTCCGATATCTGGACAAGTCACGATGAATCATCTTATGCATGTCTCACCAGCTACTATGTAGATTCTAACTGGACTATGAATAAAAAAAAATTTAGGATTCTATGAGATTCTTTATACTCATGATGGCCCGACCATTTTTGAGTGTATGATGAAAATCTTTAAGAAATATAAAATTTAAAATAAAATTTTTAGTGTCACATTCGATAACGCATCTAATAATAGAGTAGTGATTAACATGTTTGTTAGGAATCTTAGAGACGCACAATTAGAAGAGATATTTCATTTCAGATGCATGAGTCACGTAATTAACCTGATTGTTCAAGCGGGTATGAGAGTGTGTTCCCCCGCATTGGATAATATACGTAGTGCACTAAAATATATTCGTACTCCTCGCAGACAACAAAAGTTTGGTAGTCTCTGTTTGTCTGCGAATCTTAAGAAGAAAAAATTCTAATTGGATGTGAGACATCATTGGGATTACACGTACCTGATGTTGGAATCATGTGTTGGATACGAACACGTGATATCTGACTACGTCAATAGTAAGAGTGATGAACTTATTATTGATGACACTGATTGGGCTTCTGGAATTTCATAAATGAAATTCCTGGATATTTTTTATGACACGACGAAAATTTGTTCGTCGGTTTATACGCCCACAACTTGCATTGCACTCTGGTGCATATGCAACATTAGTAGCATGTTTAGGAAGTATCGAGCTGACCCGATGCTTAGCCATATAGTTGCAAAGATGGAAACCAAGTACTCTAAGTACTGGTCCACCGTTCTATCTCTTTATTGCCTCACTGCATGCACGGACCATAGGGTTAAGGTGGAAGGGGTAGAAAACACCCTGACTTACATTTCCTCGTGCATGAACCTGGAAGAGCCACCTGAAGGGTTCATTCATGAGAAGTTGACTGATCTGTTCACATACTACGATACTAGGTATGGTGGTGGTAGTAGTGAGACTGTGATTACTGACATTGATACCTTGTTCGGAGATGATGATTTTTTCATTCAGAGAAGTTGACTGATCTCGGTACTTAGATACTGATTACTGTTCAATCCTATCATATTCTGATACTAAGAATCTTGATATATTACAGTGGTGGAAATCATATGAGTCCACCTTTCCTGTGCTATCTAGAATGACACGGGATCTACTGACTCCTCCGGTATTGAGTGTAGCATCGGAGTCTATTTTTTCTGTTGCAGTGAATGTGATTTCGGATAGGAGATCGAGATTACGTCCAGATATTGCTGAGGCCTTGGTTTGTTTGAAGGATTGTAATGATTTGAGGTTTAGCATCCATGATCGTGCTGGTGCTGGGACTAGGACTGGGACTGCAGCCGCATCCACTATGATAGCGGAGGAGTTGATTGCTTATGATGATGATCTATATGATACTGATCTTGATGTTGTGGCTGATGATGCTCATGATATGCCGATTGATGATTGATGATGATCTACTATTTTTTGATTTTGATATTTTATTTTTTATTGATTGTACGCTTTATTTATACATTATGTTGAAACTATAATTTGTTTGGGTGGACCTTCGGTATCTAATGGCTGATTGGTCATTTTTCATTTGGTTTGCTTATGTTTTTTTTAATTTTTAATTTTTTTTAACATTATTTATTGATTTATTTATTTTTTTGTTTCAATTTTTCATTTAAAAATTTATAACTATATTATATAATTCTAATAAAATTTAAACTAATTTTATATTACAATATAAAAAATATTTAACTTTGTAATTTTAATAAATTTTAACATTTTTCATATTATAAATATATAATATTATACATTATCTATAATTTTATATATAATTTATATAAATAAAATAAAAATTAAAACAAAATAATTTTAAAAAAAAATTTTTACTGGCTTGGTTTGGCCCGTACGGCCAGGCCAGGCCTGAGCAGGCCCGGCACAGCACGACCCACAATGCCTATGGGCCTTGCCGGGCCCGGCTTTTTTAAACCATGACGGGCAAGGCACGGCACGGTACAGTAACCGTGTCGTGCCTGGCCCGGCACGAAAGCACGCCCGTGCTCAAAAAAAAAGGGCCGGGCCGGCCCGGCCCGTCCCGTTTGACACCTCTAGTTAGAAGGCACTCCCTTCACCAGATTATTTTGAAAAATATTTTTTAGGTTTAAATAATTTAAGTATCCAAAGCTTCTGTGCCAAAGAAAAGCTACAGACTGGACATTCATTGATAATGTCATGTCTGCTCTCTTAGCAAATGTCAGTGGAAAGATTCTTCCACTTGACATTTTTACTGTCCATGAGGGTTGATCACTTCCATGATCAAATATTTCACATGTATTATTCTCAAATGATAGTTTGTAGTATTTTTCAATTAACTGGCCAACACTTAATAAATTCTGGTCCAAGGCAGGAACTAGAAGCACATCTTTTATAAATTTAGTTACAGTGCAAGTGGGTTCTACCACTTTGCCCTTGGCTTGTGCCTCAACTAATTTACCATTGCCTAATTTAACTTGTGAATTCACTACTGGAAGTAAATCCAAAAATATTTTTTTATTTCCAGACATGTGATTTGAGAAACCACTGTCCAAAAACCAGGTATTTGATGAAGATATATTATCGGTTTCATTTGCATAAAATAGATGCTCTATAGAGGCTACTTGCTCTGTAAAGCCAACATTCTATTTAGAGATACTTTTATAGTCCTTTGAATTATGTCCAAACCTTTTACAGTTTAGACATTGATTCTATTTTAGAAACCAACACTCTGTCGTAGTGTGGTTTGATCTCTTGCATATATTGCAAGAGACATGTTGGTCCTTATGTGAGTCATTAGAGAGTGTAGAAGAAGGGTCAGGTTTGATTTTACTTTTATTTTTATTTTTAAAACCATACCTTTGACTATTTCTTTTAATCTTTATGTCTCGGGATTGAACTTCATCCTTGTTAGACTTATCCTCCCATCTTGACTGCATTGCAGTTTCTCTAGAAACTTCTGCCCTCTTCAATAGTCGGCTTTCATATGATTTTAATGAACTCAGAACTTACTGGATAGTTAGCTTTGAAAGATCTTTGGTTTCCTCTTTCACTGCCACAATGAAATCAAATTTATCAGGTATACAGATTAATAATTTTTCAACTAATCGAGTCTCAGAGATGTCTTCTCCATGAATCTTAAGTTGATTAACTATATCAAGGAACTGAGTTGAAAACTCAGTAAGAGAACCTGATTTTTTCATACTCAGATTTTCTAAATCATTTCTCAAGGAGTGCAGAAGAGCTCCTCGAGCCTTCTTATCTCCTTGAAATTCCTCGATTAGGAGGTCTCATGCCTCATTGGCTTGAGTACAGGCAAGTAATCGGGAGGATATAGCATTACTTACACCCTATTGGATGAAAAGTAATGCTTTCGCATTTAACTTCATTAATTCCTTCTCTTGTAATAATTCCTTACCCTCTAGAATAGAGAAATTTGGGGCCTCTACATATCTAGAAATCACAATTTTCCATATATCTTGAGAGATAAATAAGATTAATATTTTAACAAGCCAATAATCAAAATTTTCACTATCAAACAAGGGAATAGGAATTGATCCCGAGTTTGATGAGATTTGGACTTTTGAAAACATATTTGATTAAAAAAACAACTTGAAAAACTTTGAACAGAAGATTAGGGTTTTATATAAAATATGTTTTAAACACCACAAAACCTTCAGATCTTAGTAGATCTGGTCAGATCTGTGCTAGATCTTAAGGAATTCGTGAAAAATAATTAGGTTTTTCAAAGATCGTCTAATCTGCATAAATTAAATTCGAACAATGTTCAAGGATAATTTCAATCTCAGTTAGAAATGGAGCTCTGATACCAAAATGTTATTAAATAACAACAATTCCTTGTTAAAACAAGGATTTCTTAAGAACAGAGAAGCACAGAAGAGAATGAGTAGAAGAGAAAAAGAAGAGATAGAGCCGCGCAGCAGAGAAAACCAAATCAATTCAACTATCAAAATGTTCAACCTTTGGTCAAAAGAAAAAACAGAGTTTATATATGACTCTAATAATTGAAGAAAAAATAATAAAGGAAGCACTTTACAGCTGCAGATATTTAATAAATATTCATTAAGGGCATAAGAGTAAATTCACTCAAGGCCCATTCAACTATATCAAATAGCCCATCAACAATGTATCAAAAAATTCAAAATTACAATTTGAAGTCTTTTATATAGTTGTTTTTCAATAACTAAATCATTGCTGGAAAGATGGACTTTTTTTTTAAATTAAATTGGACTTGATCAAAAAGGTTTTACCAATTGTTTTTTGGGATATTTTTGTTTTGGTGTATAAAATATATAATATTTAAAATATATATATATTTAAAAAAAAATTAAATAAAATTGATCTAGAATGTAAAATAATAAACTTAATCATCATAAGTCAAAGCTAGGGTTGGAACCAACATACTTATATATATATATATGTTGTGTATATTTATGTTTGAATATTTGTATATATTTATTTTTATATATTATATATGTTTATATGGGTGATTTATTTATATATGTTTATGTTTAAATATTTATATATATTTATATTTAAATAGTTAAATATATTTATGTTTAAAATATTTAAAAAGGAGTGTATTTTGTATTTAAAAAAGTGGATTAGAATCCTATCTTCACAACATGCAAGTGATGCATGTGGTTTACTATTATGTGGTAAACCACATAATAGTAAACCACTTTTGCCCGTGATCCATCGTGGAGTTCGATGGAGTCCATGAGCTCCGGTGAGGACCTCCAGGATGCACTTGGAGCTCCATCGAGCTCTTCTGTGGAGCTCTAGCGAGGGGCGAGAGCAATTGGAGAGGGGAGAGGTGAGAGGGGCGACCAGAGAGGGGAGAGGTGAGAGGGGCGACCAGAGAGGATCGACGAGAGAAGATCGATGAGAGAGGATCGACGGCAGAAGGGTGGGGGGTATTTTAGTATTATCACAATTTAGTGCACAAAAAATTAATTATTTAAGAGTTTGATGTATTTTTTTTAAATATTAAAATTTTGGTTTTTTTTTTCAAATATTTTGTTGGGAATATACCAAAACACAATTCTACTTAATTATTTTATGTTTTGATGTACATTTTTTATTTTATTTTTAAAATTTATTTTTTAAAAATATTTAGTGTTAGATACACCAAAACACAAATCATATTTTTTTAATAAAAAAGGTAAATAACTATTTTTTGAACAAAAAAAAATTTAGAGTGTTTGGTAAATTTAGATGATGCCCACCTCTTTAATTTCTTAATTATACCGTACTTTATATAAGTGTGAGTCTCATGCATAAATTATATTTTATTTAACTAAGAATAATAATTTTTTTTTTATTTTACAATTCTATGTATTTTATAATTTTTTAATAATATTTTAATTTTTTATGAATTCTTGGTTCCATGACAAATAAAATTTTTGAATTTATTTAATTAAATTCAAAAATTTATTGTGATCATTATAATCATTTACACATATTCAAATTTATTTTGGATAAAATATATATACATATTTTACCCAACTTCAATATATATATATATATATATATATATATATATATATATAGTGTGTGTGTGTGTGTGTGTGTGTTGGCTCATATACAGCACACACACATTCAGAATTGTTTTTAGATATATATATGCGTGTGTCTGTGCTTGTGTGTGTGAGCGCGCGTGTGACTGTACACACACAAGCACACATAATTTTAGAATATGTGATATGGTATCGGTGAGATTTCAGTCCAGGATGCAATTGCTAAATATGAGCCATTTTCAGTGACCCAAAAAGAGTAATAATTTCTATCCGGTCGGTTCGTACAGGATGCAGCTAAGATATTTCGTTTGGGAAGAACTGGGAGAGAAGCGAAAAAGGAAAAAGATTCTGCAGTAAAATAAGCAAAAGAAAAAGTTGCCCGGGCGGTGGCAGTGACGCTCGGGAAGTGAGCTCGGCAGCAGTTGAATGAAGTAGCTGCCCCATGACCTCCTCGCAGTTTCTGTTAGCCGGATTGCTATACCTTCTCCTTTCTCGTGTTTTTGATTTGTTCGGAAAACCAAACTGGACCCAAAGGTAACAACCATGGCTGCGAATCCATTTTGAAGGTTCAATAATCTTTCTTCTTCCGAACCAGCCTCGCACATTAATCACTGTTTTTTCGTATACATTGTTAGTATTAGTAATGGAGCTTCCTCGTTTATCCAAGTCCTGTACCCTACAGACTGACGGTACTCTGCACTGTTCCTTTTGAGAAAACCCATCATTATTATGTCGTTTAGTCTTCTCTTTCTTGGGTGCCTGTTCGATGCGTCTTCTTCTGTCCATCTGTTTCCTGTTAACAATGGAAGTTCTGGGTTTTGTTTACATTCCATGGCTCGGTGGTTTCTGACCATTGGGTCCGTCAGAGAGGATAGATGACGATCCTTCTTTTTGAACTTAACCCGGATCTGATGTTCCTGGCTCCGAGTAAAGTGCCTGCTGTTCTTCGTCTTCGGATTAGAAATTAATAAATTATAGTTTGTCCATCACTTTCTAATTAATTTCCTACTTTTTTTTGGTAATGATTAGTTGTTGGAAGAGTTAATTCATGTGGTTCTTGTAAAAATTGTGTTTTTGTGAAAATTGTGAAAATGGAGTCATCTCACACAGACACATAATATATGTGTCTGTGTGAGAGTGTGCTATTGTTGAGATTGTAACATCCATGGAGTAAGGTGTAAGGCAAGCTATAAAAGGAGGGAGAAGAAATTATGATGCGTGAGAGTATCTTCGGAATGCAACTTTTTTACCTCTCTCGGTAAATTTTTCATGTGACGATGGTAGGTGGGAGTGGGGGTAGTTCTTGGGAGTTTCTTACAAGAATTGTATTGTTTCTCGTTTGATAGAATTCTGCTGATGAGAATCTGCTGCTCCGTTTGTTTCTGTTTTTTTTTTTTAAATATAATTAAAGAAAGCTTGCCGATTGCTTTTCACACAGCAAATAATGGTTGTTGCGAGCACTGTTGAAGATGACTCGCTGAAAGTGTTTCAGTAACAGGCGTCGTTCCGTTTTCCCCAACTGCATCCTGCTGATGGAAACGAAAACGATGATGCATACTCTCAAAGCAAAGTAAGGATTTGTGATTATGAACATTTTCTTCTTCATGTGTTATCGCAGCTGAATTCTTTTCTTGTTGTGGTTTTCCCTGTGTGTTTCTTGTTCGTCATACGTAGACTGCAGCTATATGGCTCTACTTCTCTCTCGTGTTCTTCGTCGAATGGAAAACTGCTAAATTCTGTTTCTCATTCAACTGTAGGCTGTTGCTCAATTCTGTTCATGCTGTGTTTTTTTTTTTTTTATCGTTCTTCCTCTGTTTTTTCTCTCTTGTGTTTTGAGTTTCACGATGATGGTAAATTGCAAAATTCTGCTTTTGTTCTCTCTTTTTGTTATTTTGTTTCTTTATGAAAGATTCCACGACGCTCATTGTTCTTATTCTATATATTTTTGGTTTTTCATCTTCTTCGTCCATGCATGCGAACTGGTCCACCGGTGGTTGATTATATTATGTTTGGTGGTTGCCATTTTTTTTCCGACGAGGGCAGCAGAAGAAATTACGGGGAGGTGCCGGAAAGGAAATCACCAGGAACAACACGAACTGCAACACAACTCGTGAAGGCTCCGACGTTGGATTCGCCTTCCTCGATATCTTCTCCGAATGCAACCACCCGGACCCCCAAAGAGAGAAGCCCGAAATTGACCGACCGACGATCGCCCCGAAGCCCAGCGACGGAGGTATCACTGTCTCCATTTTTCGTCTTCTTCACCGCGTATCAACCATGGATCTTCTTCGTCATATACAGAACGAATTATTTCTGTCGTTCTTTTTTTTTTCTTTATATTTCCCAACTATAGAAGAAGAGGCAGAGCAGAGTGTCAGAGTTGGAGCAGAAGGTCACTCACCTCCAAGAGGAGTTTAAGAAAGCAAAGGACGAGCTCAAGGAATCGGAGTTATGGAGAGAACAAGTCCAGGAAGAAGGAGAAGCGGCAAAGAAGAGTCTTTTGGCCATGGCAGAAAAGTTGGAGAAATCACAGAAGCAGCTGCTGGAACTATCTGCTGCAGAGGATGATCGAATTCAAGAACTTCGTAAGATCTCTAACGAGCGAGACAGAGCTTGGCAGTCTGAACTGGAAGCAGTCCAGAAACAACATGCACTTGATTCCACTGCTTTGGCAGCCGCCATGAATGAAATCCAGAAGCTGAGGAATTGTCAGGAAACTGAAACCAAAGCACTAGAACTTGCTGGTAATACCCAGAAGGAATTGGAAGCAGCAAAAGCAACTATTGAAATGCAGAAATTGGACTTGAGAAAAGCTGCCGACTCCTACCAATCCTTGCTGTTGAAATTCGAGCAACCAAAGTTGACCTCAGCGGGAGAAGGAGATGCAGTTGATCTTCCCAACGAGCATGAACAACAAAACGATGAAACAAGAATGAAGCACCAAGAAGAAGATAGCATCCAGGGCAGCTTGCGGATTAGGGATTCCAGTGAAGAAGATGAGCAGGAAGAAGTAGAATCTGAATCAGCACTGGATATGAAGAACAAGCTTGAGGATGAATTAGCCGAGCTGAAGCAATGCTTGTTGGACAAGGAGATGCAGTTACAGTCTCTTGCAGATCAGAACGAATTGCTCTTGACGGAAATCCATAAGGCAAAATATGGTAAGGATAAAGAAAACCATGATGTAGTTATGGTGGATATGATAGGTGAAGCTGAGAAAAGCAGCAAGAGGACGCCATGGGAAATCCAACAGCTTGATGCTGCGCAGGCAGCCAATGCAGAAATGGAGGTCGAGCTAAGGCGGTTGAAAGTGCAGTCGGATCAATGGAGAAAAGCAGCAGAGGTTGCTGCCACGATGCTTTGCACGGAAAATAGTGCAAAAGTTGTCGGCAGCACGAGTTCACCAGATTGCTATTACGGCTCCCTGGTGGAGGAAGTGGACGATGACTCTCCGAATAAGAAGAAGAAGAAGAACGTTAACATGTTGCAGAAGATGGGAGTCTTGTGGAAGAAAAACCAGAAGTGACCCCATCTCTACTTCTGCAGGTTGTTTTCCCCACCGTCTCCTTTTTTTTAGCATTGGATTTTACATTGAATTACGTTTTAGCAGTTGCAGGGAAGAATAAACTTATTATTATTATTATTATTATTATTATTATTATTATTATTATTATTATTATTATTATTATTATCATCATTATTATAGTGATTATCATTATTATTATTATTACAGTAAGTATCAAGATTGTTAATTAAGATTGTTAATGAATATTAATTAATATTATTATTAATTAATATTACAGTAAGAATAAACTTATTATTATCATTATCATTATTATTACAGTAAGTATCAAGATTGTTAATTAATATACACTTAATTTTTATTGTGATTTAACTAATTGATATTTTTAAAACCTAATTTTCAGAAATTTAATTCCTCAATATTCATTTACTAATATTTAATAAAAATATCCTTAAAATTATATATATGCGAGCGCGCCCGCGTGCACGTGTGTGCATATGTGTGTGCGTGCATGCGTGTGTGTAGCTATATAAATATGCACACACCCACACACACACACACACACAAACATATGTGTTTAAGATTCAATTAATTACTTGTGATCGGATGGTAAAATCATTTTGTTCTTGTTAGAGATTGTCACAGTTTTAAATTTATGCTTTGCCACTTTCATAAATTAATTGAAGAATTAAAATGTGTTTTTCCAAGAAAGGTCGTTTAGAATTTCAAAATTGAAATTTTATTTTATTTTTATTTTGGGGAGAACAAAACTAACTTGATAAATTTAATAATTTTGAAGCATTTTTTAATAATTTTGAAAATTTAAGTTTTTTAAATAAATATTTTATATTTGATACATCAAAACACAAATGTACTACTATATATTAATAATTAAAAATAAAATATTAAATCTTAATATCATGTGGTTGTGAGGAAAAAAATCATAAACACTAGACATAATGATGTTAACTTATGCATAGCGTCATATATATGCATTTATAAATGTTTATATATATGCATATATAAATGCATAAAATTTATGTGCATATAAATATTTATGTATTTATAAATGTTATGCAAAACATTATCCATATATAAATGTTTATATATGCATATTATTTGCATATATAAACTTATGCGTAACATTTTCATAAATATATGGTTATGTATGGTTGATATTATTCTTCAAACAAAATCATATAAAATGATATTTCTATAAATATGAAATTAGTTCTATAAAAATTAATGAAATGTATTAATATTTAGCATGTGTGATACAATTGCGGGCTATTTCACTTTTTATTATGTATTAGTTTTTTTTATAATATTTTTTCCTTTCTATATAAAAACTTGAACATTTGCAAATGCATGTGGGAGAAATTTATTTTTATCTTTGCATTTTGAGATTTCTCTCTCCCATCTCCCACTTTTCATCTTCACGCTCTCAGTTCTTATTCAATATGTGAAGAATAAGATGTGTGAATGTGTTATTATTTGATTTACTAAGAAAAATCATCTTGTATTAGAGCATGTTGAATCATCTTTTTTTTTTACAAAATTATTTTACTCAATCTTCTTCTTCTTCTTCTTCTTCTTTTATTCTTCTTATTGAAAACTCTTCTATTCTAAAAAATCATCTTCGATCTTTATAAAATTGAGTTTTATTGTTCACGTCTTGATTTAAAATTACTATATATGAAAGATTAAAGACATCTAGTAAATATCTGATTCTCAAAACATCCAATAACCTCGATCTTGTTTGATAGATAGAATTTTAGATATGTTAAAACAAGAGATATTTCCCTCTTAAAGATTTGTCTTGATCCTCTTATTCGAATGAGAAAATTATGATATCTAGAGTGTTAAAATAAAAATACTCTTCAAGTCGCAAGATGATTTGGATTTGGTAGAAGATAAGTTTATTAAATCACCAGGCTTCGCAGCTATAGGAGAAGTTGGCAAGGTTCTACTTAAAGAGTAGAAAAAAATGGATGCAAAAAGCTATGTTGTTCATCCCCAAGGGGTGAGCAACACCGTTTTCCAAAGAATAATGAGGTTTACTAAATCCAATGAGGTCTAGGAGACAATCCAACGAGAGTTCCAAGGATAAAAGAGAGCTAGAGGAATCAAACTCTAATTTCTCAAAAGATACATTGAGAATCTAAGAATGAGAGAAACTGAGCCACTTAATTCCTTCTCTATAAACTATATGGAGAAAATGTCATTGGGAAGAGGTTGGTTGAAAAGCTTCTATTCAGTTTAACTGATAAGTATGATCATATTGTTACTATAGTTGAAGAGACTAAAGATGTTGAACAATTCAATGTGCAAGAACTTCTGAGCTCTCAGAAGTCATTTGAGTAAAGACTCTTGAGACATGATGAAGCTTCAACAGAAGTTGCCTTCCAGTCAAAAACAAACATTCATTCACTAGCTACTATATTTTGAGGAAACTAGTGGAGAAGTACAAAAGATATAAATTCAGGAAGACAAAGAGATAAAGATAAGAATATTGCCCTTAGTAATTTTCTTAACACTGAGGATTCTTCTTCTTCTTCTTGCTCATATAACATATGTTATGTAAGAAGAAAAGTTAGAAAAATAGTGTTGTCATAAAGGAAAGTCATAGTACATTCACTATAATAGATTTCATGTATTAAAAGATAATATATTTAAGGGCCTTCGGCAAGCAAGATGTACTAAAGAGAAATCCTTGGAAAAAAAATATATTCTTCATCTCAAACTCATCTAATGATAAATTAACCAATGGGTGGTTTTTAGATAGTGATTTTTGGTACATATTAGTTATGCTGCTTAATTTTATTGATTATATAATTGTAACATTGTGAATGATTTTGGCATTGGGAGTAGTCTTTCTTAATCATCATAAAGTTGTGCCATTTAAAATAAAAATGACCACAACATTGATGATCATCTCTCATGTGCATCATATGGCCACAGTGATGGGAATAACTATGATACAAAGAATAATCTTTTTTGTGTCTCAAGTGGTTGTAGTATTGGTACTTGCTATAGACTATAGTACTTGCTTAATTAGCCCCATATAAAAATAATGGTTTTATCTTTTTTTGAGGACAAGTCGTGACCTTAAAAAATTGATGTATTCGAGTAGTCTCAATTGGTTGTAGTGCTTAATAATTGTCATGACTTTAGCCTGGGTTATTTTAAATTTATAACTTTTTGTAGCTTAAAATTCATGATGTAATTGTTACAAGATAAAGTTACTATGATAAAGTTAGTGATAGGAAGTGATCATGACTTTTAACTCCAAATGGGTAATTGGTTACTATGATATAAAATTAATATTACTACTATTTAATTGTTACAAGATAAATTATGACTGTTACTCCATAATAAAAATACAGACAAAAAATATATTGCATTGTTAAAAGATTACGTTCATGATGTGGTAGAGTCATGACATACAAAGATATTAATGACCAATTAAGTAGAGTTTTGACTAAAATTGGATGTTGAAATGACACAATACTCCATAATCTACCAATTAACCAAAAATCTTCAAAAACTTATTGATTTCATAATTATTCATTAAAATTCATCCTAAGATATGAATTTAATTCATTTATATTCCATTTTTGTGCTTTATCATCATCTAAATTTATCAAAATATGCAAAAATATTTGATAATTTGAATAACGAACAAACACTCATGCTAAAATTATTGCTCATTTTTGAGCAATAATTTTGCACTCAATAAAAAAACTACTTAATCTCAAAAAAAGATAATTTTCTCTACAACTAAGTTTGAGTATCATAGAGTCTCAAAATAATGAAGTAACTTCTAGTAGACATTGTTATAGTCACAATAGGGTTTGAGTTTTTTGAGTATACTCATGAAAAGTTGTGAGTATTGGCAGTTGTTATTGATGAATATAGAGTATTTATTACATCACACGTGTGAAGAATAAAATTTCTTGGGTTATTTCCCAAGCATCACTATGTTTAAAAATCATAGCTAGACCATTGCTCTTCGTGGATCAGATCTTGGATAGGCTTCCAAGACATCCTCACTTTTATTTTTTGATTGATATTCGGGATATAACTAGATTACCATTGCTCTTAAGTATCAAAAGAAAACTACTTTTACATGCACTTATGGTATCTTTGCTTTTAGAAGAATATCATTCATGTTATGCAATGCTCCTACCATATTTTAAAGGTGGATGATATCAATGTTCTCATATTTGATGGAGGAGACTATAGAAATATTCATTAATGACTTCACAATGTATGGATCTAGTAGTGATCATTGCCTGCATAATTTGAAAACCATACTTCAAAGATGTAAGCTAACTTTGATTTGGGAGAAATGTCATTTCATGATAACAGAATACATTATCCTGGGGCACAAAATTTCTACAGCTAGATTGGAAGTGGACCAAGCAAAGGTTTTAATAATCAAAATGCTTTTACCTTTCATGATATTCAAGGGAATAAAGAGTTTATTGGAGCATGCTATATTTTATAGAAGATTTATCAAAGGCTTTACGAAAATATCAAGACCATTATGCAAATTGCTATAAAAGGATATAATGTTTAATTTTGACAAGTCTTGCCATACTGTATTAGAACATATCAAAACCAGACTAATGGAAGCTCCAATCATGATCATACTAGATTATAATGGTGCATTTGAAATTATATGTGATGCTAATAATTTTGCAATGGGAACCATATTGGGAGAAAGAAAAGACAAGATATTCAAAGTCATCTACTATGTTATCAAAACCTTCAATGAAGTTTAAAAAAATTATTCAACTATTGAAAGGAGATGATGGCTATAGTATTTGCATGAGAAAAATTAAGGCCTTATATTTTGGGCTCCCATGTTATCATCCATACTGATCATGCAGTAATTAAATATTTAATGGTAAGCCAAGATTGATTAGATGAGTGTTGTTACTATAAGAGTTGGATCTTGGAATCAAGGATAAAAAAGATTGTAATAATATGATAGATGACTACTTGTCAAGAATAGAGACAACTGCTGGGAATGAAAAAAAATATAAAGTTATTGAAAACTTCCTAGATGAGTAGTTATTTCAATTGTCATTATAGATATCCTAATATGCTGATATAGTGAATTACCTAGCTTGTGGAGTACTACCACTAGAATTCAGCTACCAATAAAGTAAACATCTAAGAAATGACAAGAGATACTACATGTAGGATGACCCACTGTTATTTAAAAGAGAAGCTGATATGATTATTATAAGGTGTATGCCAGAAATAGAACAATATTGTATATTGAAAGAATGTCATGCATCACCATGTGGGAGATATTTTTCAGGAGACAAAATAGTTCACAAAAATTATCAATTATGTTTCTATTGCTTTACTATTTTATTTTATTAATTATAGCTTCAACCAAGCACGCGTGCTCCAACAAGGAATCATAAGCATTGCTATTGTATTCCATTATGGACGGAAACAAAAATGAATATGGGGACATTCCTAGAGATCTTGTATTGGGATACCATAAGGGTAACAAAAGATTGTTGATTTCTCACTCTGCATTAATCACCAAGCTGTGCCTTGCAATTGGGGTGAAAGAGAGAAGGAGAGAAGAAATATGCCCAAAAGTTTCTCCTCTAACTTTGATATGGGTTGTTAATGGGCCAAGAACCAGGACAAGCACCAAAACAAGCATTGAAAATAGTGACAGAAGAACTCTAGGCCATACCACCAGAACAAGCATCAGAATAAGCCCATATTCCTAAGACGACATAGAATAGACAACAAGAAAAAAAAGAAATGCCTACTCTCATTAGAACAAAGCATGTACCACCAGAAGAAAGAAGTTATTTTGTGTACTCAACACCATCATTCAGAATTGAGAATAGAGAAGTAGGCAAAAGCTTAAGAATGAAGGAAATAACCTTAGAAATTAGAGAAATGCTAATCTCCATGAGCAAGGATATGGAAGAAGAAGAAAAGAAGTGGGAAATGAATTAGAAACTTAGAAAAGATAGTTGGAAGGCAAGACTAAAAAGACTAGAGCAATGATATGAGGAAGTTATAAATCAATAAGAGCAAAAGTGGGAGGATCACAACCTTTCCACCATGAACCATGAATCTCCTGATATCATATCAAAATTACTTCCCAAAAGAAAAAAATGAATTTTCAAAAACCTCTCAAAACACTCTCTCTATCTTCCAAACATATCCAAATCATAATGAAAGTCAACAAGTTCATGTAATTAAATGATATAAGGATTTGTTCTAAAACTGTGTATTTCATTTATATTATTTTTTTTTGCTTGAGCACAAGTAAACTTTAAGTTTGGGGGAATTTGCTGAGCTAAAAAGTTATCGATGTTTTACTTCATTTTCCTGGTATGTTTCTATATTTAAGAGATGAATTTCATGGCTAAAGGATAGAAAATCACTATTTACATGGTTTTGCATAATTTTAGGTAGAAGTAGGAAAATAACAATAGAAATCCAAAAAATTGGTTAAATTTATTGTATCATGACAAAATCAATTCTATTACGACAATTACCTGAAGAAGAACTAAAAATTAAGTCACAACTAAGAATGATATCACAACCATCAGGAAAGAGGAAATACAAAGTTGATCATGATGTGTTATTTAGGCATCAAGAAATAATGATCTAGGCAATGTTGCGACAAGAAAACTATTATTACAATGAAGAAGACTTTTAACGAAGAATCTCAAGACATAGACTTGGTTGTGATAGTATGCTTGGTCGTGACAGTATACTTGGTCGTGCTGGTATTCTTGGTCATGAAAGTTTGTTTGGTCATGATAGCAGAATTAGTCATGACATCAATAATTAGTCGTGACATCAACAATTGGTCGTAACATCGATAATTAGTCATAACAGCAGAACTTGGTTGAGCATCATATTTGGTCATGATAGATGAATTGGTCACAACATCAATATTTGACTGTGACAACTGACTTGATCGTGATATTAGAATTGGTCATGATATCAAAATTTGATCATAACAAAGAAAAAAAAAGATTTGGAGGTTACGGTAAAGAATTTGAAGTTGGGCTGACTATTCTAGATTAAAAAAAATAACTCTAAAAGCTAGGGATAGCACAGATTGTATAAAAACAATTAATTCTTCATAAACAAGGGTTTGGGGGCAACCCACATGAATGGTAGCTAACAATACTGCTTGATTTTTTTTTGTTTTAACATAGATCTAGAATAAAATAACTTCTATTTGAGTCATTTTGTTTAGATTTGGAGCTTTGCTTGTTGAATTAATATTGAATAAGAACAAATCATATGAAATCTAATAATTCAGCAAGGTGCAATCACCTTATTCTTCACTATATGTAGTCCATAGGTGATTGCAAATCTAAGCAAAATCTTTGAGGAATAAATTTGGATATTGAGCAATTTCTTTTCTGTGGGAATCGGTGAGAGTTCTTTAAAATAAAAAGTAAATATAATGGATTGGTATGCATTTCAATTATTTGTTCCTCATATTAGTATCGAACACCCTTAATTCAATATATATTGTCCTTATCCTTTGAAAGGCTCTCTAAGTGATACAAAGATGGCGAGATTCTGAGGGTCAATGAATAATTTATTAAGGGAATATGTGAGGCTAACATTGGTAAACAATGGAACTTTGCCAGTTCAAGTAGAGAAGTCCTCATTTTACTCAGAGATAAAGAAGTAGAGTGATTCTCAAGATGAATCACTAGATACATCACCTTAATCTTTTGAGTGATCGATCTTCCCATGTTGGCTTTGATCCAATAAAAGGAAGAAAAAAATTCTCAAATATTTAAAGGAATAGGCATCAACCACTTTCAAAGACTTGCAATACCTATGCCTTAGGAAGCAAAATCAATGCAATCATTAGAAATGGGTATGATGTATTGAGAAAGAAAAATATCTAATTCTCATAAGACAACTTAAAATACAAGAAATCACTTAGATCCTATATTTCTAGGGAAGCAGGGTAGTCTATGTGGTAAAAGGTATAGCTACAAGGAGAGATCTAAGACTACATGACAAAAATATTTGACATATTTCAATTTTACTCTTGAAACAAGCCATGATAGATAAGTCTACACAAATTGGCTACACCACAGCATCTTGTGTTAGTGTTAGCTTCAGTAAGTGAATCAATCAAGTCTAATTTATCTTTATGAATTTCATCTACCATTTGTTTAGAGTTTCTTTTCATTATCTTTTAGTTAGAAACTAAAAATATCCTTTTAAATGGTTCGAATAGTATGAATCATAATTCTACAAAACTAATTGTAATAATATTTATACAAAATACTCAACTACTAAGTTGATACAAGTATTTAACTATGCCACATAATAATCATGATCATAATATTTTTTTGGTGTCGCAACTACATTATCCCTAAAATACTTAATGGTCATGAAATTATTTTTTGTTCATGATAGCCAAGTATATCCTATGAGTACAAAAAAATACAACAATATTTAGAGCAACAACTTATTTGATATAGAGCCAAAACACGTGTTTTGAGTTGCAACATTATTTTTTGCCATGATTTTTCAATCCATAGAGTATTTCTTCAAGATGTGGCTTTGTGCTCAAGAAAGAAAATGTCAAAGCCGTGGCTTAGTTAAGTACCATAATTTTGTGTTTGAAAGTACTTGTTTCAATCATGACAATCTCAATATTATGATATTTCGCTCAGAAAACTAAGATCAAAATTACAGCCAATTTCAATACCATGACATTGTGTTACAAAGAGTAAAGATATTAGACATGATATTTCAAATATCACGGCACTTTGCTTAGAAAATCAATATCAAAGTCACGGAAAATTCTAGTACCATGACTTTGTATTATAGAGAGATCCAAAGAAGTGTTGCTTGAGTTATTATATTTATTACTACCATGACTTTAGTGCTTCAGAGAAGATCTGACAAGATAATAAAGTCACAATCTCAAGCCTGTGCAATGACTTCCGACTTAAAATCAAGATCCGACAAAACAATTAAACTTTTTAGTCACAACCTCAAGAGAAAAAAACATAAAGAATAAGATAAAAATATAGGCAATACATAAGATGAGAATATATATATAAGAGAGAGAGAGAAAGCGAGGCATGTTCAATCAAGGATACTAAGAACTATAGGCGATGTAATTCCAACTCCTATTTAGAAAAAATTCAAGGTGAATGCAAGTAATATTTGATATGGATTAGACTTTTATACTTAAATTTTCACTTGGACTTTCATTAAGTATCCTCGAATCCATAAGATGTTTTAATACCTCTCACATGGTTTCCTTTCAAATAATCAGCTAAATTGAGATCTAGGATTGGTGAATGTTTATATTTGTGTTAATGTTGTTGTTTGGATGTTGATGGATATGGATGTAAATTAGAATTGTGACTTAGGGTTTTCATGAATATGTAGGTTTTTGTGTGTTGATTGGGACAAACATTGATAGGTAAGTTATGGAATATACTCACATGATATGGTAAGAAGGAAGTGATAACCCTTATATCTTAATGCATGAGATAAAGTTGAGATAAGTTTAATCATTGTAATTATGGAGCTTACAAAGCCAAAATCATGAATGTGTTTAAGACTAATTTTTGTTGTACTGTCTAGAAGAATTAACATTTGAATATTATGTGGGTAAAGTAAAATGTCTAACCTATGAGTTTCATCCAACATAATTCTATAAGTATACAATACATACCATACAAGTAATAAAGTAAAATTTTATCAAGATATCGATTTCATAAAGATTGAATAGACAGTTCAATCAACTAATAGTGAGTCAACTGCTACTCTAGTCATAAGTATAAAATTGGATTTTTGGTAAGACTCTTAGATTTTAATGTTGGTCTATTTCATTATACTTAATGGATTGTTTAAATTGTCTAGTTATTATTGTGTTTGATTATAAAATAAATATCAAATTATTATAAAAAGACCCTAGTGTGTTACTATCATAAAAGGTGGTTATCACCTCTTGAGCCCTCCCCAATAATAATTCTCTCATAGCTATGCTCCTAGTACCCTACCACTAAAACAATAATCATCATTACTTGAGGTTCATTCATGAGTCCACATGTTAGGCAACTCGTCAATTAACATTAAAGGTTACTTTGTATATGTATTATTATTCTCCTACCTCATGTGTCATAAAAAAGTGAATTGATATGGTATTAAAAATATTTGTACTTTTGGATTCATAAATGTCCATAATCATGATAATTAATATGTATTCTCTCAAATTTCACTTATAATAATCATATGTTAGAAAGTAACTAATAGGACTATCACCACTTTATGAGTCACCTCCACTCATGAGTATCTCATGACTAATCTATCACCATCTAACAATGTGACACATGACTCACACACTAAAGGTGAAACTCTCATAAAAATATTCTATAAAATTCATACATCAATTGAAAGTTGTTTCATCTAAGGTATGCATAATTGATTGGCTTATAAAAGTATTCATGTTTTAAGCTTCATAAACATTATACTCTCATAATTAAACTTACCCCAATGATGGATTTTGATGTATAAGATTTTCTTACACATCATTATCAAAAGCGATGTCACTTCCTTCATATATTTACACATGAGTTCTTTATGGCTTGCATATAATCATCCATCACAAAGACATGTACAAACACATAAATAGTAAAACCTTAATTTCAAATTTAAATAACTACTATATCCATCAATAACCAAATCAAACTATAAACTAAATATTAGAATTTTTATCTATGTATATAAGTGATTTGTGAACATAATATCAAAGGATTGTGTAGAATATAACACAATATCTCAAGGAACAAGAATATAACATAAATCACAACAAACACCCATTTTAACGTTGTTTACTAGTCATTCAATATGACTAGTTATATCTACCATAAAAGTATGTAAATACTTACAAATTTGTCAATGTAACAAAAAACTGTAACATAATCAAACCCTCTATTACCAATTGTTAAAATTTTCTATATATATGTGTGTGCGTGTGTGTGTGCGTGTGATTATGTTGAACAAAACAACAATGGATTGTGTAATATATAACATAACATCCTAATGAACAAGATCATAACACAAACCACATCAAATACCAGTTTTAACATAGTTCACTAGTCATTCAATACGACTAGTTACATCCAGAAAAGTGCATGGCGCTTACAAATTTATTAACTCAAATGTTTTAGTATATAACTGAGAGAGAGAAAAGAAAAATAAAGTTTGCACTTTGTGATTACAGATTATATATATATATATATATAATAATTAGGGTTATATATAAAATATAATAAGTAGGATCTTCAGAGCGGACCGGGTCATTCTTCAAAAATTCCTCTGGCCCACTAACCAGGTAGTAAGACACCCATTATTATTCCAATGTCACATATCCAATCTCTAAATATATTAGTATCTATACCTATAAATAAAATAGAGAAACAAAATAGAGGGTTAATAAAATATATACTACACCAAATATAAAATATATCAATTATATATTAATCTTATGAAATAAAATACATTAACCTTAGGCATCAATTTAGCCTGACATTAGAGAGAAATTTACATGAGATAAATTGAAATGGATCTCATATAATTTCATGTGCCTCAGATCTAACCCTAGGTGGGAGTCAAAATTTGCATTCCCCCCTTATGGCTAATGCTTGTGTATTATGTCGTCTCTTTTCTTATGGATCTCCCCTAGTGTCGTCTCTTTTTTTCTCTCTAAGTTTCACTTTTATACTGGAAGGATTGAGTGTATATTTTAAGTGGGAAGTCATAATACTAGGAAATAATCATGGATTTAACTTTTCATTTACTATAATGCAAGGTCATTGTGATGGAGAATGACCATGCATTTGGTCTCTTTCATGTATTATATTGCCATGGTCATGGGAAGGGTTTCAGCTCATGCATATCCTCTTTGTGACACAAAGATGCGGCGATTGGAATGATCATGGATTCAGCAAAAAGTTATGGCTTTGTAATGGTTGTGGCTCGAGTAAATACGTTCTAGAACTCTTTTTGGCCAAGTGTCATGACACTGAAGAAAAACTGTAGCTTTTGCCTTAGTATTTTTTGATCTATAAAAAAAACATCATAGCACTAGAAGATGTCACAATTTTAGCACTAATGAGTTACTTGTTTAATATGATATAAAATTATTGTTATAGCCATAAAAAGTTGCCGAACTAGTATGACTATGACTCTAAGAAAGTTTCATAGCTAAAAAGAATATATTGTATTGTGAAATGATTATATCAATGAGATGGTAGACTAGAGATGTCATCCCATGACTTTTGGCATGGTCATGCCACCATGCCATGTCGTGCACGTCATGATTAAATTCCAGTGTCGTGTCAAGCATGGTACGGTGGCACAGTCCACCGGCTCAACATGTCACGATGGGCATGGTTTAGTGCATGGCCATGCTCGACCATGTTGAACGGCCAATTATGGCACGACCATGATGAATTGCCATGCCCGCTTGCCCAACCATGCCGAATGGCCAACGGTGGCTTGACCTTGAATGCATGGCCGACGAGTGGATGGCTTGCAAGTCGGGCAATTACAATCGACCACATGGCTAATTATTTTTTTAAAAATTTACTACCCCATGATGGTGCGAATGGTTACCTGGGCCAGTAACCATGCCTTTGGGCTAGGCAAATGGATTGTGCCTGGCCCAGAATGAGGCATGCCTCATGCCGGCCCAGCACGACATGAACCGTGCTATAGTGTGGCCCGACTAGGCCTAAGGCATGGTCCTGGACCGTGCCATGCCGGGTTGGGCACTACTAAATTGGGTTGGGCCATTTGTCGTGCCCGGGCTGCCTGACCCATTTGACACTTCTATGGTAGACTCGGCATATGAATATTACCGTGACTATTTTTGTAGAAGTTTATTCAATAATAGATATCAAACTATCCTATAGGCACATGAAAGTATAATATAATCATAACACAATGAATGTTATAATTTTATATGACTTTTCACTCCTCTTCTACTCAATAATTCCACCAAGACTTATATTTCACATAAAAATCAACTTATTTTATTATTATTCACCATAATCCACCCAAAATTTTATTTCATGAAATGGTTCTATCTAGAGCACTTTTTTATACAAACATATTATGTATAATCACTAAAATGGTCATACTGTTCAATATTTAGCAAATTAAATAAACTCGCATACTAAAGTGTTTGCTCATCACTAGGCAATTAATCCCCCTAAAAAAACTTTTTGTCTATCACAAATAATATCAACACAATAATAAGATTAAAGTGCAATAATATCTAGGAGAACAAAAATACATATTGATGTGGTGAGGAAGGTCAGCAATATGACTTGTACTTAGGATCAACCTTCTTATAAGAGAAATCCACTCTTGAGTGCTCAAATAGTGGCATAGAAGTGAATTACCTTTCTAAATTTCTCATGTTAGTTGCTTCCCAATCAAACATCTTTACCTCAATGTTATGCAATACTTATTATCTTTTTCTAATAGAGTTCAACGAGCCTTCAAAAGTTTTCATTACTAGTACAATTGTTTTTGGTTTTTGTCCCATTTCCTTAAACAATCAGTTCTATTCATAGTATGTTTCATCTCTATTTTTTTTGACTCTACTCACCACCATTTCTTTCCATTTTCATTCCATTTTCACTCTACATTTAACCTTCCAAATAATTCAACACTTTCCACCCCGATCACAACTCGTTTCATCTTTTCTTCCAAGTATTTATAAATCTTATTTTTAAATTTCTCTTAGGTCGCAAAAAATAACATCTCTTTCTTTTGGAGGTGCACTTCCCACATTGCATTTTGTTTTTTTTTGATTCCTTCATTATTTTTGTATGGAGGGATTGTATCTCTCTTTTTTAACATTCCTCACTCTTTTTGGTTTCTAATTGCATGTTTTCTAAAACAAGATAAATATCACACATGGTACTACCTCCTTATGTAGCTAGAGAATGCTCAATGTATGATTTTTTTTTTCTTCTCGTATTCTATCACTTCTTTTTATAGCTTCTATGTTGGCTTCGAGAAAGGATCGCCCTTCCTGCCTAATATTCATTGCTCATTCCCCATCAAGAATCAATTTATTTCCTTTTGTAACACATTCAAGCCTTTTTTAACATATGATATTCAATATTTAAACTACTAAATATTCTTATATATTTTGGTAGTTTATGACAATGTGTAGTCATAGAATGGGAGAACATATGAATTGATTTCATGACTATGAAAATTTAGCATATTTTGATGAATAGTTATGAAATTAATTAGTTTTTGGAAGTATTTAGATGGGTAGATATAAGATATAGTCCTGCAAATTTTTGACAATAAATATTAGCCGAAACTCTATCTAATTGGTCGTGATAATTCTTATAAGCCATGACCCTATCAACTTATTAGCACAATCTTTCTATTGTATGATATATTTATTTTATAGTTGTGATATTATCATGAAGTCGTAAATATACTATCTCATAAATTTTATATAACTATGACCTTAATTCTATGTCACAATAACCAAGTACATAATTAGTACTTAAAGGTTGTAACAAGTCAAAGCATCATAACTTTTTCTTTAAAATGACTCGGTAGTCTAAAGTCAGATCCATAATTTTTTTTACAAAGATATGACTTTTGAGCTATAGAAAGTTATAGAGCACAAACTACTTTGACTAAAACCATGATAATTATTCAGCAGCATGACTTTTGAGATACTAGAAATTATAGAGGATATTACTCGAGTATGATCATTCCACAAGTCATGACTATAATCCTCAAAAAAGACAAGATCATGATTTTTATATACGAGCTAGTTGATATTGTCATGACATCCTTGTAGTACCCTAGCAACATGATATATGAGAGAAGTGAAAGCTAGTATTGTGGTCACCCATAATGCCATGGAAATTTGAAACATATAAAGAAAAAAATGTCTCATGGTTGTTTCACAATATCATGACCAAAAATACACAAGAGAGACATTCTTAATATCATTGGTATTTCCTAATGTTTTGACCATATAATAATCAAGAAAGATCAATACTAATATCATGGCTATATCACAATGTCATGACCATATAACAATATGAGAAGTATTTTATCATGTCATGACTATTTCCTAGCATCATAAACTTTTTTGAAACACATGAAGAAAAATGCATGAAGTCACGGTCATTTTATAGTACTATAATTTTGTGTTATAGAAACATTAGGTCTAAGTCATTATCATTCATAATGTCGTGACTTTGTGTTACAAAAAATTTGAGATATTTTTATAGTCGTAGTCATTTTCTAGAGACATGATCTCAAGCTTAAGAGATGAAAACCAAAGTTATGAATTTGTTTGAAAGCTATGACTTTCTATTTAAAGTGATGTAGTATGCCTGAGTATAAATATTAGATATATAGAAATTTAGAGATCTCCCTCAATTCTTCTTTCTTTCCCTCCATGAAACAAGCAAATAAATGGTAATTACCAAATCCTAAAGACAAATTTTGTACTCACTAGGGGTTGCACAAGCAAACAAGGGATGCAAGACTTAATACAATATGCATAGTTGGGGTGCATGACTCTCAAATGTGAGACAAAAATCAAAATAGTATGTGGTCTAGGGGTTGTGTAAATTGGTATATGTGATGTGACAATGATTTCATTTTGTTTTTAATGAATGAGTTTGATTTATATTGTGTTATGAATATTGATGATGGTGATTAAATTAAACTTGAACTTCGATTTTGATTATTATTAGGTTTGTATGAGATTATCATGATAGACAATGTCAAATAAAACCACAAGGCTCACTCACGCTTATGATAGGAAGATAGTTACAATTATTCTAATAGTGATGTATGAGATAAACTTATACATTAAAACTTAAAATTTGAGTATGTTAATCATTATAAGTATAATACTTACGAAATTAAAAGTATAAATTTAATTACACATCAATTTATTATACACATCTTAAAAGAACTAGTTATTGATTAGGATGAACATTATATAAAATATTTTCCTAAAGAGTTCATATTTAGTGTGAAAGCCAAATCATCACCAAGTAGAATGGTTGTAGAGTTTATTTTTTAGATAAATTTCCAATGGTTGTTAGATAAATTTCCAAATGTTGTTATATAAATTTCCAATGGTTAGGGCAAAAAATCCGATGGCTATAGAGTTTCTGCCCTATTAAATATAAAAAAAATATTAAAAAAACTTTAAAATATTTTTTTATAAAAAAAATTCTTTATAAATGAAATATGAGATTTAAGTTTTTGATTCAAATCTCTCAACTCTTCTCTCTCTCTCTCTCTCCATCTCTCTCTCCTCTAGGTTTTGGTTCTCTCTCTCTCTCTAAAGCTAATATTTTAGTTTTAGATTTAGAATATTTTTTAAAGCTTAAAGAACATGGACATAACGTGGAGATTTGGTTGCAGTAGCTGTTTGTGTTTCAATTTAATTACCTAACCTACTGGATACATGCTACAGCTTTTTTTTCTCTCTATCTTCTCCTTAAGGCATAAACTAGGTATTATTTTTTATTTAATTTTTTAATATTATTTGATTATTAAGTTAGAACATAATTCATAAACTAAAAAAATAAAAAATAAAAAATAACTAATAGTAAATTTAATGATAACAAAATTAATATTGACATACACAGCTAATATTAATAATGATAACCCTATGAAAAGTTCCGAGGCTAGAACCATATTTTTTCCAATGACCTCGATTCAAACTCAAATATCTAAAAAATAAAAAACTAGAATAATATATGTATTTGAACTCACTTTAAACATAATACAAAATAAAAATATTAAGGATGTCAATGAAAAATTGACATAATGCAAGTATTATAAAAAATATATACATATATGAGTGCATGTGGGACCGGGTACCTAAAGAGACATGCTGATCATTGCACCAAAAAATATGATACATTAGATCTAAGGTAAACTTAACTGAGCGGTGAAGTCTTTGAGGTAGGAACTAGTACTACTTCTTTGTTGACACTCTTCATATACCGCAATGAGTTAGGAAGGGAAGACATATCCAAACTGGTCACCACAATGAGTCTTCCGATTAGATTTTCGAAGGATCCTAGGATAGTCAGTATCATGCAAACCTATTTTCAGCCTATATATCATAGGATTCCTAGGTCCACATGTAGGAATGACATACTAAAATATTATAAGTTGAAAAACAAATAATAACTAATAATTTATGTAATATAGTTGTATGGTATCCGTGATATCTGATATCTTGACTAGTTGTGACAATACATCTTTTGCATACTTCACCGCCCACTTATGTATATTCTAAATGGATACTTAATAAAAAGATTTTAAGATTTTTAGATATTCTCCATCCTTATGATGGTCCTGCCATATATGAGTACATGATAAAAATCTTAAGAGATTATCATATTCAAAATAAAATATTTAGAATCACATTTGATAACGTATCTAACAATGGAATAGCCATTAACATATTTATTAAGACTGTTAGAGGTGAGCCATTAAGAAAGATTTTTTATGTTAGATGCATGTATCACATTAATAACCTAATAGTACAAGTATAAATGAATATTGATTCCCTTGCTTTAAAAAAAATATATAACTCACTAAAATATCTTCGAACTCTTAGTTAATAACAAGCATTTAGTAGTCTCTATTTGTCTGTGTCTAAAGAAGAAGAATATGAGACACCATTGAAATTATAATTACATGATATTGGAGTCATGTGTTGGATATGAACATGTGATATCCGACTACGTTAATACTAAGAGGGACAAACTTATTATTTTTGACAAAGACTAGAATACAAGAATTTTTTTTATGAATTCTTGAAAATTTTTTATGACATGACAAATATATATTCATCTATTTACACTCCCACCACTTGCATTGCACTTAAGCACATATGCAACATTTGTAGCATGTTGAGAAAGTTTAGATATAACCCTACATTTAGTAACATGGCTATTGAGATGGAAAGAAGTGTTTAAAGTATTGGTCCACCATTTAATCTCTTTATTGTCTGGTTGCTTGCATGGATCATAGGGTTAAGATGGAAGTGGTATAAAATATTTTAACATACATATCCACGTGCATGAACCAGGAACACAAACTTGAAGAGTTTATTCACGAAAAGTTAACTGAGTTATTTACACACTACGACACTATGTATGGTAGTTGTTGTAGCCATACTCTGAGTATGAACATGAACACCATATTTTGAGATTATGACTTCTCCATTCAGTTAGGGAGGGAGAATGACAAGGTGGACTGTCGAATAAGAGCGAGATGTCTCAGTACTTAGATACCAATTACTACACAATTCTATCCGATAATGATAACAAGAACTTTGATATTTAATAATGATAGAAATAATATGATTCCATCTATCCCATACTATATAAGATAACATGAGATCTACTAACTTCTCTAGTATTAAGTCTAGCATTGGAATTTACTTTTTCTATTGTAGCCTATATCATTTCAGATAGGAAATCAAGATTGTAGCTAGATATCATTGAGGCACTAGTATGCATGAAAGATTAAGAAGATTCAAGCTTGAGCTTTTAAGATTGGGTTGGAACAAGAGTAGAGAAGCTACTGGTAGATGATGATTCATAAAACTTTGCGGATGTTAAGCTCACTGCTAGTAATACCATCATATGCTTACAAAATGATGATTAATTATATACTTACATTAATTAATATTGGGATTGAGTTTGATCATGATTGATAATTGTTATGATAATATGTACTTGAGTACTTATGTTATTTTATTTTTGGTTGGATTTAATGATTGATTTTTTTGTTATTTTTTTTATTAAAATTTGTGTTATTGATTTTATTTTATTGTGATTTATGTGAATTTTGAAATAATATCGTAATGGTAACTCTAAGTCAAAATGATTAATGAATAATTTATAATTTTTAATTTGCAAAATTAATATTTAAAAATTAAAATCATAAACTGGTGATTGGTCAACAATCAACCAGGTTGGCAGGAGGCTGCATGCAGCCTTCGGGCATGACCCAACGTGACCTAGCCCGAATCTACCAAGAACCAAGCCAGTCAAGCTATGCCAAGCCGACATTAATCAAGCTTACAAATTACCTCCACTCTTGTTTCCGGTGGCTTATCAATCACCATCTACCATGATGACATTAACTCTTATACTAAAGATAAAGCTTTTAGAAAAATATTCTGAAAAACCTCAACAGAATTTGAGAGATAGTTCATCTGAGATATGCATAATGCATTAGCTTATACAAGTGATCATGCTTTCAGCTTTGTAAGTATCATACTCTAATGATTAAACATACCTCAACATCAAATTTTGACATATAAGATTATCTAGTGTTTTACTATTGGAATGTCTATCACTTCCTACATTTATATGTGAGTATGTTTCATAGCTTATATATCACTATCCACCATGATAACATGTACAAATATATCAATAGCAAAAACTAAAGTTTAGTTCTAAATAACCATCACATCCATGCATAATCAAACCATAATATAAATTAGGCATAAAAATTTCACTTAAATATCTATCATGTGAAATAAAATATACCCACCCACCCTAGGCCTCAATTAATCTTAACATTGAAGAGAAATTCACATGATAAAAATTGAAATATATATCATTGAATTTCAGGTTCCCAATGATGGCCTTCAAGAGTGTCTGGGAATCAAAACCCTAAACTCATAATTCTCATTTGTGTATCTTAGATTTGCTTCTAGATGGAAGTCAAAATTTGTATGACCCCTTAGTATTTATACTCGTATCTTATGTCGCCTCTTTACTCATGGATCTCTAAAGTTAGACATATTTTTGCTCCAAAACCTTAGTCTTTTTTTTCATCTCTTCATCCGTACCCTAGCTCCTCTCTTCTCTTTTTTTTTCTCTAAGTTTCATTTTTATACTTAAATCACAATGCTAGGGAATAGTTGTGGCCTTAGCTTCTCCTTTTGGTAACACAATATCATGGTATTAGGGAATTGTTGTGACTTTAGCTTTGCCTAAATTCTCTTTTGTATTAGATTGTTATGGTACTAAAAATCATGCATTTCCTCTCTGTAACATGAAGTCATGATATTAAAAATTGTCATAATTAATGCTTTTGCTCTTTATAATATAAAGTCATTGTACTATGAATGGTCATGACTCATGCTTTTTCTCTCTGTAACACAAAATAATGACACTAGGACTACTTATAGTGTATTATTTTTTTCTTTATAACTCAAAGTCATGATGCTAGGAATGACATTGATTTTAGACTTTTTTTTTGTAGTAAAAAGTCAACTCTAGAAATAATCATGACTTGAGCATATGTTCTCTAAAATATTATGTGGTTAAAAGTCATAGTACTAGAGAAAAGTCATGTTACTAGAGAAAAAGTCATGGCTTTTATCTTAATATTTGTGATAATGAGAAATTCATAGTGTTGGAGAATGTTGTGGCTTTTAGCACTAGTGGAGTACTTGACTATTGTGACAAAAAATTAATATTACAACCATAAAAATATTACCGAGCTAGTATATCTATAACTCTAAGAATGTTTCTTTGCCAAAAAAATATATATGTTTTATAGTAAAATAATTGTGTCAACAAAATGATAGATTTGTGGCATATAAAGATGTCATGACTATTTGTATAAAACTTCGACCAATAATAAATGTAAAACTCCTTAATAAACGTATAATAAAGTCATAACATAAGAAATATTATAACTTTGCAAGACTTTTCACTTCGCACTCAACAATTCAACCAAATCTTATATCCTACACAAAAAACATCAATTTTATTATTTTTCATCACAATCTATTAAATTAAATTTTTATACAATTATTCTATTTAGAACTATTAATCATATAAATACAATCTATTAATCATACTATTTAAATTAAATTAAATACACTAGAATCAACTCTATATTTTGTCTCTCAAAGAAAAGTAAGATAAATGTAACTTAATGTCATCCAGGCTAACTTCATTCATATTAACTATGGTGTACAACTCTAAAAATATTGCAACATGATCATTCAGATCCTCTAATATCCTCTCATTATACTAATGTTACTAAATAATCATTATCAAATTTTATTTCAACTCAAAGTAATTGACTTCAATTGGTTGTATCTGGGTTTCAGAGTAGTTTTTCATCATAGTTCGTCACCAATTGTCTCCCAAATGTATAGTGATAATTAGGCTATTGAATAGTTTGCCTCAATATCTCGGGTCTCTTTGTTACTTCTAGTTTCTTCTATCTTCTATATCTCAACTATATTTCAGAATTACTCTTCTAGTTCTCTCAATATATGAGTTCAAAAGTGTTAATTCAGTCCTAGAGTTGTTGATCACAGAAGTTGTGATTATAATAATAAACAACTACGCTAAAAATCCAAAAAAGAAATAAAAGACAAGCTATGCAAATCAAAGCACATTAATAAAGATATTATTATCTAAAGTTCTAAACTACTAAAAATAGAAGTATCATTTTTCAAAGGTAAGTATGTCAATTAAATTTAACTAACCAAACTAAATTATCCCTACAATAATACAAAAAATTTATTATGATTTTATTACGTTGCCAAATTTTTAGTATTAGATAATATCTCAAAAACTCAAAAGAGTCTCTTATCCGATATTGCTTCACAAATATATGAGTCATACAAGTAATATAGTTGACCTTCATCTAGATATCAATCTCACATGCATTATAAGGTTAGTCCATTTCAAACATCATTTCACAAGTATTAGTCAAATGTTACTCTAGTTAGAAAAAAAATTAAATTTTTAGGTATGACTCTTAGATTCTAGGATTAGGATAATTTTCAACTTAATAAGTACAATACTCACAAAAATTAACATACATCTTTCCTCAAATCTAATCGTAAATAGTCATACAATAGAAAGTAGCTCGTTTAGCTATTATCACTTTATGAGTCACTTTCACTCATATGTGTCTCATGGCTTACTTGTAATTATCCATCATGATAACATCTGACTCAGATACTAAAGATGAAACTTTTAGAAAAATATTTTATAAAATTTCCACATTAATTAAGAGTCATTTTATCTAAGATATGCATAATTGACTGACTTATAAAATTATTTTTGTTTTTGCCTTCATAAATATCATACTCACAATAATTAAACATATCTCAAATTTAGGTTTTGACGTATAAGTTTATCTCATACATCATGATTGAAAGAGCTATTACTTTCTTCCTATTATCATACATGAGTGTGCCTTATGACTTACTCGGTACTATCTACCATGACTCATGCATTTCTCTTATATAACCCAAAGTTATAGTGTTAGGAATATCTATAACTTTAGTCTTTTCTCTAATGCAATGACCCTTAATATAATTTTGGTAGTTTGTGACCTTAAAATATTTTGTTATCCACGAGTTAAATTATCTCAGAAATAAATTGCGATGTTACCCTTTAGCCTTTTTTTTGTGCTTTTAGGATATATTTTTTCTAGAGAGCTCTTGGTTGTGGTGTTAAAAGGGAAACGTCTACTACTTAGAATTGAAGAAAACTAGAGAACGAAAGTACAATAAGGCTTTTGGTGATGAAGAGTGATAGGACCCAAATGAATGTGTGGCTTGGTCGTAAGAGTCTATGACACCTTTCTTTTGGTTATATTAATAAATTAAAAAGTATGGTCTGTTTGATAAACTGAAAAAATTAAGTACTAAATTTTATAAATATTGTATTTATATTATAAAACTATTTGATAAGTTACTGACAATTAAATGTTAAAGATAAATATAATATTTGATAACAATAAATGTTGAATACTGAAAATTATATATTTTATATATCTATCATTATTATCATTATATTATATATATTTAAAATAAATAAAGTTTCTAATAATATTTTATTTTTAACAACAATTATTAATTATTATTTAAAAGAAAATCATTAGAAACATATCAATAAATAAATCATAATATCCAAAAAATAACATAAATATTTAACAAAAAATAAACAATAGAATCTAAACTTTTTAAAACTGTCTAAACTTTTAATATAAAAATAAAAATTAATAAATAACTAATTTATTTGATATTTCCTATCTCAAATTAATGATGAAAGAAAATTAGAGTTAGGATTTATAATGGGTGAAAAAGGAGGTGGAGAAGACAAATTAACAAACTGAACTATAACATAAATGAGAAAATAAAAAATAAATAAATAAAGGACAAAACAATCACTTTAGAAAAAAATTTTGTTGAAAATTTTCCACTTTGAACAATAAATAAGCCTCTGCTCACTTATTATTTTCAATAATTTTTCATTTAAATTTTTCAATTAAAAGATTCCTAAAATATTTTATCAAACATATTGAAAAAACAAAATCATTGAAAATTTTCATTTTCAATGATTTGAAAAATTTTAATAGTTTATCAAAGAAAACCTTAGTTTGTTTACAAAAATTGAATTTTTTGGGTTTACTTACAGTCATACAGTGTGATATTCAAGAATTAGTGAAGAGCCATAAATTTTCCACCTTTAATAAATACACTTCACCTGCTACGCTTATTCACACTAATATTTTGGGACCTGCTACAGTTTCTCTCTGAGGCTCATTACTTGAGCACTTTTATTGGTGAATGTGCTCGAAGGACTTAGATAAGCTTACTTGATAAGAAAATTGATGCTCGTGCTACTTTTTAGAAATTTTACAACACATCAAAAAATAAATTTCAGAAACAAATTCAGTTCAGCAATCAGACAATGCCATGGAATTTCTTGATAACCTGCTTCACCATTCTTAAACATTATATAAGGTGCCATTGATCATGAAAGATTTTAGTGAAAAGTTGTTTTCTTTTGTCATGCAAATATCTTCTATTATAGTCATTATGAGTCTTGCCAGGAGCTTAGATTAAGAAATCGATTAGCTTGATTTGAAATCGATTAACTCAGGTTCCTCAGGGAAAGTAACCTGGGCCTTGCCAGCTTTGGCCAGGACGGGCATGCCTTCTTTGCGCACCTCCATCAAGCCCATTCGTTCAGCTAAACGATTAACTTCGTCTCCCTCCTTGCTGATACAATTCGAGATACAAGCATCAGAGAATGTGCTATTGGAGGAGGGTGCGACTTTGGCATTTTTAACTGCAAGTGGGATACCATTACCATTCTTCATGGAGGAGGAAGAAACTGAGCTTCTTGTAGATTTACCGTTCCTCAAGTTACTTTCCCTGCCACCTTCACCGGGCGCTGCTACTTTCTGTATTCTCGAAGAAGTGATGAGCTGCTTTTCCTTCCTCGAATTTCCCTTTAAACCAACACTTGAGAGTTCTGGAGTTGTGGGCTGCTGTGCCTGAGCTACTGCTGGTTTCATACTCCTGATGGCAGCTACAGGTCTAGCAGGTTGACACTTGGCCAAATTTGCCCCACCTTTCCCTCCGCCATGAGTGGTAAAACTGTCTTTTCCATTTCTAGGTATCTCACTCGAACCCGCTGCACCAGACTGTACTCCTTTCAAAGTGTTCCCTGTTGATTTCCCCTGCAATATAGCACTTTAGCATGTGTGTGTGTGTGTGTTATTTTAGGATACAGGATTTAGGAAAGGAGAGAGAAAACTAACAGCATCAAAGAAGCCAATTTTTGGAGATGGCATCCTAAGGCCTGAAGGTTTGATGGAATCAGGGGGGGTAGGGCAGAGGAGTGAGCTGCCGCCTGTAAGATCACTTTCTGCACCACACATATCTTTAGAAGAGCCGGATTCAGGGCTAGATTTAGAAGCACTGGATCTCTTATCTAGGGTAGAAATAGGAGATGGTGGCTCTAATGACCATTCACTGGTAGAGCTTGTAGGGGATATGCTGCAAGTGGAAGAAAGCTGCTTCACAGCAGAAATCGAGCTGGTTGACTTGAGCGAACAAGAAGGCTCAGTTTTCTTCCTCTGTATGATTCGCATTGCAGCTCTGATAGCTGAGACGGAAGAGTGAGCGCCAGTTCTGGCCTCCCCATTGTTTTTTGTAGAATGCAGTGACGATCTACTGCTACTCTCAGAGGATATGCTTGGGGAAGCATCATGAGGGAGAGGGGGAGGGGGAGGAGGAGCAGTGGCTGGGTCTGCTTTGGGTCTTGCGGAACCAGAGGACCTGTGAGAGTGCACGGGCAAAGGCAGGATATTCCGAGTTGAACCCAACACGGCAATTTTGGTTCCTTTGTTTGTCACTGCTTATTTAAAAAAAAAAAAAAAACTACGAAAGGTTTTATAAACCAAAAAAATATTAAGAAAAAAAAAAAAACTTTGAATGTGCGAGGGAGCAAATCACCAGGTGAGTGTCTGGAGGCGAGTGAATGAGCAGACAATTGTTTCGTGCTGTCGCTCTCGGCTTTGGCACGAGTACCACCCAAGGAGAATCTGCTGCTTGCCCTCGATAAGATACTGCCCCCTGCCCCGGGCATGTTACAGCTGGTTGAACTTGATTTCTCTCTCATCACGCCATGCTACAGCAAACAGAGAAGTGTGTGGATGCACATGAATTTAAGCGATTTGATCATGTCCAACACAGAACAAATAGCACACCAGTTAAGAAGTGCAAAACGATTTCGAGTAGAGGGAGAAAAAAACTAAAAATAAACAGAGAGGAAATTGACTAGAAATTATAAATAAGAATTTAATGACTAAATAATTGACAATAAATTTTATTTCTAACATAAATAATTGTATAAGTATGATTAGTACAATCAATCTCAAGTTGAGGTGTCAAACGGATCAGGCGGCCCGAGCATGATCTTGGCCCAACACGACACGGTCCAGAACCATGCCTGATCGCGGACAGTGCCGCCCCATCGCATGGCTCATACCTTGTGCAAGGCCAGGCACGACCGGCATGCCTGGCCCGGTGGCACAGTCCGCCCTCTCGGAACCTAAGGCAGGCTACAAGTCATGGGTCAAATTCCGCAATTCCACATAAGCCTGCCAACCTTACATTTTCACGCAACAGGCTTCCAACGGGGAATGTCCACCACGGTCCAGCACGGCCCTGCACCATGCGGGTCATACCGTGCAGCGTCCGACATGGCATGGTGGCACGGCCGTGCCACACTCAAATGGATCATGCTAGAGTGGTACAGCTCATCCGACACCTCCAAGCCTATACATTATTCTGATTCAAACTAGAGATAGGAAAATACGGTATCACCACAGTAGCGTGCACAGTAGCAGACATGTGCATGGTGGCACAGCAGCAGACAAATGTAAAAAATTAAATACAGGCTTGAATATAATATAATATAATATAATATAAATGTGCATTATCGACAAAAAATAAATCCAATAAATAAGGTGCATAATATATGAATAATAGTTTAAATAAAATAAAACCCAAATAACAATGTCAGGTGCCTTGCCTTCGACGATGGGAGAATAGGGAGATGGCTCGCCACTTTCCTGGATCCTTCGCGTATCAAATTTGGCATCTTCGAGGAAGCCTTCGCCTTCGCCTTCGCCTTTGCCTTCGCCTTCGGCTGAAAATCACAAGCAACTCTGAGAGAAAGTCACCAGCACATAAACAAATAGCCGCTGCCACTTCCCGAGCGCACCTTATTTTGAGATGGAATTTTCGCATCAGCAGAAGCTGAGAGAGAAAAAGTGATGGTTAAGAACTTGCATGCTTGATACATAAAATGCAGCACGCGTGCTTGGCATCATGACCTATGACCAGCTCTAACGACGAAGGGCTTACGGTGTACAGTTGGGCAAGTTTTAAACCCAGAGCCCATCTCATCGTCTGAAACTTGCACAGAGGAAGCCTCGTTACTTTTCTTGATTGATGCTCTTGCATCGCCGAACAAGTCAGCCTCGAGAGCATCTACAGTCAGATCATCACTTGCTGAAGTAGTAGCAGTGGTAGCAGCAGTAGTAAGAGAATCAGAGGATTGATGGGCATCCTCTGGGATTACAGGTAATATTGAAGTGTGGCGACTCTCTGCCTCCCCCATCATGATAGACAGCTCCTCTGGCTCGAGCACACCTGGTCACAGAGGAGAAGCGTCTCCAACTAAATAACTGGGTTGTGCAGAAGAAAGAAACCACATTTAGCCCAATCTTTATAAACGTAAATAGTATACCAGCACTTGTGAAGAAAGCACTGTCCCAGGCTAAGCTTCTGCGCGGATTGTACTTTCCATTCTTTATCGTGCCCTTCGATTCTGTTGATCTGAGCAGTCGAGGTGGCGGTTCCTCGTCTTCCGTCGAATCTCCTGTGTTGTTAATATCCACCACATCCAGCTGCAGAGGATCTCTTTGCTTGTTTTCAAAATCTGAAATAACATAGCTGAACAAATAACTATTGAAATACAGAGTATTGCTGTCAACTAGTGCAATTATAATGTCTTCAAAGAAGAATGTCAGGCCCAGCCGTAACAAATATAATTCCTGAACACGATGCATGTAGCCGGTAGCCATGGCCTGCAGCACCATGGTGCCTACTGGCTCTGGCAGTTTGGCTGCATGTATGCTGCTGGTTGGTTGATGCCAACAAGCCCACGAGCCCATGCTCGTGTTCAAGCATGGGCACCAAGGCCTTGGCCCAACAACTCATTGTTGTTGGCCCCCAAGCCCTCATATCCACTAATTATTCAAATGCTTATAATAATAAATTATTAGTATTTAAATATTTTAAATGTTATACTTACTAAACAAGCCAAATCATTATTTTTTCTCAGATAATTACATAAAGATAGAATATTACTAAATATATATAAGATTGAGATATTTGAAGATGCTATAATATTTACTCTCGTGATATTTATATTAATTATTAAATTATATGTATATATGATCTCTTAGTTTGAATGATAAGTTTATATAATTAACTATAAAATTTAAATATTTTTTATATATTATACCTTCACTCTTGGATTCATACAAATAATTAAGTAGTATAATAATAGAATAATTGCCTAATTTTTTTAATTTTTTTTTTAATTTTTACTCAAATTTGACCAAAAAATAAATGTTTGCAATACCATAAAATACTTTCAAAAAGTTTAGAAAGAAAAACTTATTAGGCAATTATATGAAATTACTAAAATTTCAATGATTTCAATATTTATAAAGCTAATAAAATATTTTCGTATCTGATAGAATATTATAATATAAGATAAATTGAATTCCAACAAGGTTGGATATCATATTGAAACTCTCTTTTTTAAGTCTATTAATTTACATAAAATATAAAATTTTTATAATTTATTACATAAATAAATAAATTTTATAAATGCCCATATAAAACATAAATTTTATAAAAGTGATATCCATTTTAAATTAATTTATACTAATCAATTAATAATGACAAATACATCTATCATAAAAAAATTATTAAGCCAATATTTTCTAATTATTCTTATAAATAAATGTATTACAATAATATTTTTTGAAATAATAACAAAATTAATATGAAAATTTTATTTTAAATATCATAATTTCTAATAAAACTTATTACAAAATCATATGTAGGTGAACCATCATAACAATAAAATATTTGAAAAAACCAAAAATTTTCTTTTTTTTTTGTATCTATTTTTAAATCAATATAATAGATAGCTACATATGTGAAATGAATGTACCTCTAATCAGCTCGTATATTTAAGGACATATACATCACATATTTTAAAATGATGTCATTGTAAACAAAATAGATTCAATTTCAATGATATTAAAATTCATGTTTATTTTTTTCATATATTATATTATATTAGAAGTATTAAGTGAGCCGGGCAGCCCGAGCACAGCACAAGGTACGATGCATTGAGCCGTGCCTAGCACGGTACGAGGTACAACCCAATTGAGCGGTGCATGGCTCAACATGGCATGGTCCAGAACTATACATGGGCCCATGCCAAGCTGCCTTGAGGCAAGGTTCATGCCGTAAGGCATGAAGTGCCTAGATCTCCAAACCGACTGTCTGGCCAGACACGTCCAAAGCATGAGTCTTCAACACGATCCGACTGTCTGGCCCGAAGCATGAGTCTTCAACACGATCCAAACCGTGCCCCATAACTCGGACCAAGTTCGGATGCAATCCAAACCCAAACGCCCATGACCCGCACCCTTTACAGTGCCACTACACATGCACTACAACACACCCACACCCTTGGGGCCTTCGCTCGAACCCAATGCCCCAATGACCCAACCCCAACAGCAAATGTAAAAAAAAATTAAAGTTGCGTGACTACTAGCCATTGGATACTTGCGCCCCGATTTGCTAGCGGCAAAAATGCAATGGCTATCATGTTTCTAACCAATTTTTTTAATAAAAAATGTTTAAAATATTCAAAAAATGATGTTTTTTTTTTAAATTTTACATTTAAAAATCTATCAATATCCTCCTCTCGCATTCCTAATCTATATCTACAAATCCATATTTGTTTTTCTTTCTCTCTTATTTCCTCTTGTTTCTAATATATCTCATTCAGGACTCAAGTGTGGACTGCGGTGCAGACATTAAATTTGGATATCAGATGATGAACATCATCAAGCAAACGGATTAATGTTTTATAAGTATTATTTTTAAAATTTTGTTTAGTCTTTTTATACTTTTAATTAATAATTTAATATAAAATAATATTTAATTTTAAAAATATAATTTAGAATATAATTAATAACTTAATAAAAATTAAAATTTAAAAATAATAATTTTAATGATGATAACAAAATTAAATTAATATAAACATGAATAATTTTAATATGAATAATGATAACTCTATGAAAAGATCTGAGACCAATAAAATTTTATTTTCTCCGATAATATCAACCCAAATATTCAAAAAATAAAAAACTAAAAAAAATAATAATTTGAACTTACTTTAATATTATACAAAATAAAAATATTAAATATATCGATAAAAAATTAACATAATATTAATATTATAAAACTTATAAAAGTATATGTGAAACTGAACACCTTAAGAGAGTTAACGATAATACAACAAAATTCAACTTTTATGGCAAACCTAACTAAGCAATAGGATCTTTGAGGTTGGATCAAGTTCAATTTTTATGGTCAAACTAATTACAAAGATTAATCTTCCAGTTAAATTTTTAGAAGATCCAAGGATAATTAGAATTATGTAGACTTATTTTCAGCCTTCATATCATAAAATTCCTAAGTTCATATCCAGGAACATCATATTAAAATATAATAAGCTAAAAAAAATAATAATTAATGAAATTAGGAAATATAATAATATGATATCCATGATATCTAATATTTGGACTAGTTATGATAATATATCTTATACATTACACTATGTAGATTCTAAATAAATACTAAATACAAAAATATTATGATTCTCAAAGATTTTCTATACTCACGATAACCCGACAATTATTAGTGTATGATAAAAATCTTTAATAAAATATAATATTCAAAATAAAATATTTAGTATCATATTTGATAATAAATTTAACAATATAATAATTATTAATATGTTTGTTATGATCATTAAAGATAGGCCATCAAGAAAAATTTTCTATGTTATATGCACGTGTCACATCATTAATCTCATAGTACAAGAGAATATGATAATTATTTCTCCCACTATAGAAAATATATATAACTCACTAAATTTTGTTCATACGACTCATAAAAAATAGAAGTTTAGTAATTTCTATTTGTTTATAGGTCTAAAGAAAAAATTTCAATCGAATATTAGATACCATTGGAATTACACATATCTTATATTGAATTCATGTATTGAATATGAATACGTAATATCCAACTATGTTATTAGTAAAAAATATTATTGATGATATTGGCTGAGCTACAAAAATTTTATTTATAAAATTCCTAAATATTTTTTATGATATGACAAATATGTATTCGTCTGTTTATATTTTCACGACTTGCATTGCACTCAGGAACATATGCAACATTAATAGCATATTTAGGAAGTTTAGAAATGACCCAATATTTAGTGACATGGCTATTAAGATGAAAACAAAATACTTAAAATACTGATCAATCATTCTATCTTTATATTGATTAACAACCTGCATAGACCCTATGATTACGGTGATAGAGATAAAAAATATTTAAACATATATATCCTCATATAAAAACTAAAAACACCAACATGAATGATTCATTTATAAAAAATTGATTGAATTAATTACATACTATAATATTAGGTATAGTGATAGTAGTAATCAAACTCTAAGTATGAACATTAATATCATATTCGAGTATAATGACTTCTTTATTTAGTTAGCAAGGCAAAAAAAAAGATAAGATGTACTGTCTAATAAGAGCAAACTATCACTATTTAGACTCTGATTACTACATAATTATATCACATACTGATATTTAGAATCTTGATATTTTACAATAATAAAAATCATATGCGTCCACCTATTCCGTGCTATTTAAGATAACACAAAATCTACTGACTCTTTTGATGTTGAATATAGCATCAAAGTCTATTTTTTCTGTTGTAAATATTATTTCAGATAAGAAATCAAGTTTGAGACTATATATTATTGAGATATTAATATACATGAAAAATTAGAAAGATTAGAGTTAGACCATCCATGAGCACACCACAACTACAACAATAGCAAAATTATTGGTCATGTCATGGCCGCTTGGCCTGTTTGACACATATAGTTGGGAGTTATGAATTGTGATTATAATTTTATTTTTTTTGTTGTATTTAATTAATTAATTAATTAATTAATTTTGTATTAAAATTTATAATATTTAGAATTAGAGATTACCTAATTCTAAATAGGCCCGAAATGACATGTCTCAGTTCAACCTGATACTACTCAACATGAAATTCCCAAGGCCAGACACGAACCAGCTCAAATCTGACAGACTCTAGCCAGTCGAGCCTACCCTTTTTGAGTCGTACAGTGCCAATCACATCATGACTCCAGTTCCTTGTCGTGCCTGACATGACACAGTTGTATGAGTGGGCCACCAAAAAACAGATCATGCCGACCAAGCGATCTTCATGAAATGAAGAATACATGAATACATGAAATGAAGCTATATTATTACATCATCATTATTTGGCTTTTATTTATGACATCATCGTGTATAAAAAAATTATAATTACAAATTCATCAATTGTTAGTGGTATCAAGCGATCTTCATGATCAAAACTTTATGGTAACATGAGAAAATATAATTTTACTCAACTAAGATTAGAATACCTTAAGCACATTATTTCAACAAATTTGAGGCAGCGCACTAGCCTATACCATGGAGCATGAAAGAGTTGGAAAGTTTTCTTAATCTTTCTAGTTATTATCAAAAATTTGTGGTAGGTTATAACAAAATTGCATTTCTATTGACTGGATAATATAAAAAAATAATTTTAGATTGACATCTAAAGCCGAAGATACATTCAATTAGCTTAAACAAAGAATGACTACAATACCAATTTTATTGACTAGGATTGGAAAATAAAGTATACAACATCTATTATAGTATAGTATCCTCAACTCACAATCCTCTCATTATCCCCTACTATAAATTTTGATGAGCTACAAAAAGAGGTTGAGTTAGATGAAGCAATGGCTTATATTCATATAAAAATAAATGGTGGAAGGAAATCCCAAGTGTTCTAACTATGTTGCAATACATGGATGACTCTTATATAAAGAAAAACTTGGTCTATAATAGAATTCCAAATTGAATCCTTTTTACAATAAGAATTTCATAGATAAAAAAACATGACCAACTACAACTAGTTGGACAGGTACGGTCATCAACCAATCACAGGATTAGTCTGATTCTACCAATTGGGCTGATATCCCAATAAACCAAGATCAAACCAATAGGACTAGCAGTCAAATGGTGGACCAGCAGAACCAAATAATTTTTATGGAATCAAAGCAAATTAGGTGCCCACTTAAAAATAAAATTAGTGATGTCAGATAAGAATCAAACCAACAACCTGAGGATTGAAAATATTTACGTGCTCACTTAAAATTAGTGATGTCATTTCATAAAAAAAAATACAAGATTGATGAATTGTTATAATTCATAGCCCTTCTATAAATTTGTCTACAAATATCTTAAAAAAGATTCAGGGTGGATCATTTGTTTCTTTTCTTTTTCTAAGTTTAATATGAATGATATATGTATATCATCTTGAAAAAAAATATTCAAAATAAAAGTGACAAACATACATTAAGATTTAGTTTTATATTTTGACATAATTTCATATAATTTGCATTTTTTATAATTTATTTAGTTATTATAATGTATGATTTTTACATAAGAAATAATAATCACAATACACTTGAAAATATAACACAACCATTGTTATTAGTATAATAATAATTATTGCAAGACAAAACTAGAAGTTACTAAGAAAAATACTTAGATTATAAAGCTACTTTACTTCTAGTTCTACTCACTTAACTTACAAAACTAGCAAAAAGTGATATTTATAATTAATCAAATATCATGACAACTATAAAATTCTATTTTGCATAAGGACCACACAAAATTCTACTTAATTTAAAAATCATACAAACTTTTATTTTATATAAGGATGACACAAAATTCTATTTTATATAAGAACCACGCAAAATTATATTTTATATAAAAACCATACAAACTTTTATTTTATATAAGGATAGCACAAAATTCTATTTTGCACAAGGATCACACAAAATTATATTTTGCAAAAGAAACACACAAAATTCTATTTTGTATAAAGACAAAAGACTATAACAATCAACACCACAAAAAATAAATGAGTAGGCATTGAATTTTCAATAAAAATAATTATAACTAGTTTAGACTCCATTTAAAATTCAATCAAAGAAAACATTTATCATGCCTTATACAACCAAGTTGCATAGAGATTATAATATTTAGACAATTTCAACTCAATGAAATTATGCAATATATATTCTAAAAAAGGTTGAATTGTTGAGATAGTCCTTATAAAATCTCTTCTTAATTTAGGCATACATGTCTGATCATCTTTAGATATTGTTGTTGATTTTATAAAACATAAGATAATCAAAATAAAACTTAATAATTCATATAGATTTTTGTTCACATACTCCATTATCTAAAAATACATAAAATCTTATAATGTTTTGAGAATTCCCACTCAACTTATAAACAAGCTTTAAAATTATTGTTTAGCCTCAAGTTGAATATTTTCTAGAATTAACAAGAGATTCACTATAATCTTTTATATTTTTTTGCTACAAAATAATTATCTCATAAAAATTTGACAATCATATTCAAGTTGAACAAAGATGGATAGTATATGTCATAGAGATAGTGAAATGTGAACAAAAATAATTTAAAAATCATTAAGAATAATATAATATGTCCCTCATCTAAAGAAGATTTGTTTTATAAGTTGAATAAACAACCACATTGCTTTTATTTTAATTTTTTATGAATAAGCAAACTATCCAAAAGATAATTGTCATTTTATTAAAAAAAAATACAAGATTTTAATTACAATAATTTTTATGAGGACCCATAAAAAGCTCAATGCACTTATCTTTTTCAAACTTGCTATACAAGATATCAATGAAACAAATTAAAATAGGTAGAGGTAGAGAAATATCTTTAAATTAATACATGTAATTTTTAATTATTTATCATCTCATCATATTCATGTTTTTTTTTTGAATATGGATTAACAATGTATAACTTTAATACAATGAGATAGTTATGGAATAATAAACAATAATCACTAGTTTGTACTCTATTTAACATCTACTCACAACCAACATTACATTTAAATGCTCAAATTAATTTGTACAGAAGGGAAAAGTTAATGTTGAACCATAGAACTACACTACTCAGTCCAATCAAATCAAACTATTTCATGTTCATATTAAAATTACCCAAGACAACCTATGTTGAGTGAAGCTAAAAAGATGCAGGACATGAGCAATTGATTGGCATCTACATTGTTATAAAACCAAATGGTTACAAGAATTTCCAAAAGACCTCAAAAAGTGGTCTTTAAAAAAATAATAAAGAAGCTAAGTCCCTACTATTGGAAATGCATATAATTGATCAAAGAAAATTGTTGAAATTAAACAGGAAAAAATATATACTAAATTACAAAATTCAATTTTTACATATTTTTAATGTAATACAGATATTATATTTATTAAAAAAAACAAAAAAGGAGAAATTCCTCCCTACACTATAATATAGAATTATATGATACATATATCAAAATATAAACTCAAATAACATAAAATAATATGCAACACCACACTTCAAGTTGGCATATAAATGTGTCAAACATCAAGCTTCAAAGTAATGAAAAAAAAATTAGGTTCTCCTAGATGTCTTTGTGAATATATTTATTATATGATCATTGGTATACACATAAAAAATAACAATCAGATTATAATTAATTTTCTCTCTAATAAAATCAAATTATATCACAATAAGTTTTCTTGTTTATGAAAAATTAGATTAAGAATAATACTATTAGTCTAATCTTTATAAAATTTACTTCCTTCAACAAGTACTAATCCACAAAAACTCATGAATAGTAAATATTATAATCATATATTCTAACTATGTGCTTAAACTAAAATTTATAATTTATGTATTTTTTCAACAAACTAAGTTGTCTGGAAAAAAAAAATACAAAACCTAGAAGTAAGCTTTTCACTAATTATCTTTGAAAGTTGGGAATCAACATTAATCTCAATAAGCCTTTATACATTTGTGTCAACAATATTCAAAATAAATCTCAAATCTAACAAATTACATGTCTGAAAATTTGAAAAAAAAAACTTTCTATATGAACTTTTTTTAAAAGAATTTAAAATATAATTAATAATGCTAATATTATAAATAATATTTTATTTTATTATTACTAAATAATTATATATTATTATCATTTTCTTTTACTAAGAGAAATGGCAATCAATAGAAGTACTCGTATCAATAGAAATATTCAAACTTAGATCAAATGAAACATCAATTGACACACACAATGATAAGCTAAACTCTAGGAGAATAATATTTAATGTTTATTTTTATAACAAAGAGTATAATATTTCTTAAATATGTTAAATCAATATTGAGAAAATACCTAAGAAAACTCAAGTTATTTGTTGAGAAGTCATCCTGTAAGAATCACTTCATCTAGTAGATAATTAATTATCACATGTAATGAAAAAATTATCAACATATATTAATAAAAATGCTAAAATAAAACATATCTTAAAAGATATATTTACTAACTATATCAATAAAAAATAGAACAATAAAAAATATATTAAAAATCAAGAAAATTATGATAAATATCTTTTAAATTAAAAAAAATTAAAAAATATGCTAACTATATCCTAAACGATTCCTTTAAGCTATTCATTATCTTTCATAATCTATAAATCATCTTTTCACCCCCTAAAAAAAATTTATAGATTATATCATAAATATATTCTTCTCAAGATTTTTATGAAAGGCATTTCATACATCCAAATAATACATAATTTATCTATGAAAAATAAAAAAAGAAAACAAATAATGATCATTAAGAATACATAATTTTTTATGTGCTACTATGAAAGGCATTTCAATTGTTTGTATTGCATAAGCTTTTAAGTTTCCTAACTTAATATTTATATGGGATGACACAACTGATACTTGGTGAAATATTCCATAATGAGGGTTCCACTTCAATACTTTAATTTTGTCACTACAAAGTTAGATCATGATAATACATTCTTTAATAACCTTCAAACTCTCTTTAGGTCAAATAATGAAAATAGTAAAAGAAGCAAGTTCAGTTAAAATCTTGGATAGAATTACAACTAGGCATGATAAACATTGCATTATCACAAACATCACAAAATCATTATATGATATTGAATTCTTAAAAATAATTCATTTTAAAAAAATAATACATTTACTTACACACACAAATAATTTCCTTACCTTATTTGAATTACAATTGTACTCATTTCAACTTTCAAATACATAAGGAAACCAGAAAAATACATTTGATGGCAATATATACAATTCTCAAAGATCTCATGCTAAGTAGGAGTCATATGCACGGGTATGGCTTTTTATTTATGCTAAATATATTCCATTGTTTCAAGACACAAATAATTTCTTTACTCAATTTTTATAATAGCAGCTTTCACTCAATAATAAATAGTTGGATGGTTAAAAATGACAATAATTAGTTAATACCATTTTGACTTCAAACAAAAAATACATCCAAATAGTTTAGCTTATCATTTATATGAAATGATAAGCTTTAGTATTGAGTGAATGGGACTTTAGTTTTCATTCCAAAAACAGTTAGATAACTTTACAAATATCTGGTCCTTTAGGAAAGATGCAATGACAATGGAGTTGGTACACCCTATTGGCAGGAATTTTTAAAAAGATGATGACAATAAAAGTAACAAATATGGCACTGATGAAAGTAGTCTAATTCCAAAATCAGTTACTTGGACACGTGAGCCATATGTATAGAGATATATGCACGAATAAAATTCTACTGAAACTTCTTTTCAGCGTGGGCACTTTTTACCAAATGGTCAAAATCACATACATCATCAATAAGATAACAATTGCGTAGCTTGAATTAAAAAAAAAGTGCGCAACAGAAAATGAACACGCCTCCTAAAAATCTCATAAGATAGAAAAGTACAAGGCCGTATGGTAAGCATTTTACGTGTTCTTTCTCTCGATATTGAAACCAAATAGTTGAAATTCCAAGCATAAAAGACAGGATGACTAACTTACATGCGCGTGTGGATCCATCCAACAAAACATACATTAAGAAACAGGTTTAAGCAAACAACAATGCTGAATGCGATACTGTTAGAAAAAAAAACTTTCAACTAGGAATCGTAGGGTAACCTGAGGATTGAAGATTTTGGGAGTCACGGGACGGAGAGCTGTAGAGACAATCATCTTCGAGGAGGAGGTCAATGAACCCTAGGCGTTTATCATCGAGGACGAAATCATCCTCTATTTCACTCATCATCAGAATTTAGATGAGAGGTGAAATCGTCGAAGTCTTAATTACAGAGGAGTTGGGGAATTCTGCAACGAGAGGAGGAAAGTAGAGAATTCAACGAGACAACTAGCTGGATTCTGTAATGAAGGGTCCAGACAAGAGTGGCAATTGGCATTTCAAATCACGCGACACGGCGGTTAGTTATTAGTTGCCATAAAAATAATAGAAAAATAAAGTTTTATACAATTTCCGAGGGTTTAAAAAATAAGTATTTCACCAATTACAATATATAATTTTACAATTATCCAAATATTGGAGAAATTGGGGGAGTCACAAAATATTAAAAAAAATTCAATTACTCTTTTAATATTTGAAGAAAAATCACTAAACTCGTAAGAAGTTAAAATTTAGGACACTCTATTACGTTTATACTAGATTATCTTTCATTAAATCTCATCGGCCCTCACCCTCTCCTATCGGCTCTCATCCTCTCTCATCCGCCCTCACCCTCTCCCATCGGTCCTCGCCTTCCCGCATTGCCCATTGCCCTCTCCCATCATCAATAGCTCCTCGACCAAGAGCTCTTGGAACTGAGGGGTGCTCGACATTGAGCTCAATGAGCTCTGAGAGCTCGACCACAAGCTCAAAAGAGTTCAACCATAAGCTACAGGAGATGATGGGAGTCCATTGAGTTCCATCGAGCTTGACAATTAGCTCCTGGAACTCGACGACTAGCTCTTAGAGCTCGACCATGAGTTCATATAGCTTGACAACTAGCTCCTAAAGCTCGACGACTAGCTCCTGGAGCTCAACGACGAGCTCCAGGAGCTGAAGGGAGCCCGACGTCGAGCTCGATAGGCTCTTGCCAACTCCTCTAGCTCTTGGTCGAGGGACAACTAGTGATGGGAGAGGGTGAGGGCCGATGAGAGAGGGCTAGGGCTGATGGGATTTAATGAAGGACAATCTAAGATAAACGTAATAGAGTACCCTAGATTTTAATTTCTTAAGAGTTTTGGTGCCTTTTTTTTCAAATATTAAAAGATTAGTTTCCTTTTTTTAAATATTTCAGGGGGACTACCCCGAAACACAATTCTCCCTAAAATAAAGCTAGAGAAATTGTATATGTTTTCATTACGTGAAATTAAACATTAAAACAATCTAATATAAAAAATAAAATTCATCAATGAAAATATAAATTATTACCTTCTCATAAAAATCTCAAAATATATTTGAAATGATATGACTAAATATCAATCAAATCAAGCTTAAATTATCAATAAAATAGTAAAATGAAGTATAAAGTAAATATTACTAACAACCATATTAATATGCAAAAATACCAAAATAATAAAGTAAAAATTAAATTATATTTTTATAATTAGAAATTTCATCTTTATTTGCTTTATTTCCATCAATAATACTTAAATTCACATTAGAAAGATTTATACCATCGATATTGGTTGAGTTGTCATCATCTAGAGATATAATACATATAAATTAATAAGTAATTATATAAAAACATTTATTATAATGCTCGATAAAAAATTAAACTTACCAACAAAATCAAGCAGCCAATTAAGTATATACATGACAATTTCATCAGGCATTTTATTCCTATATTGATTGCACTCTTGCCTCTCAAGCATATAAGTAGAGTTCTATCTAGTAATACAGTCTGATCTCAAAGCCAATAGATGTACCAATCCTACCAACATGTTCAACACATTTAAAAAATTGTTTCTTCCTACTCTCCAACGCCTTTGCCATTTTGCTTAATTTTATGCAATGGATCATTAGCAACCTTTAAACCATCTTGAATAATAAGGTTCAAGATATATGCAGAACATCTAATATGAAAAAAAAAGTATCCATTAAGTAACAAGCTATTTGATAAGAATAGGCGTTCTTTCAAAATACTTTGCATGTTATCATATGAAGATGTAATATCCAAAGTAAAAGAAAATATTTTTCTCTCTATCCTCCAGTCTTTTAAAGAATCATATACCTTCAATGCCAGATCATGTTTAGTGTGTATAGGTTGCATGTGAGCATATGATAAAATTTTACTTTTTAGCTTTCAATATTCATCAACGTAATGTGTAGTCAATGATATACAGTATATCTAATATTGGTGCATACAGTATAACAATCACAAGTCAAACATACTATACAAATAATCTGGCTTAGTTGCTTCAATTTTTTTGTTCAATAACATACTTCTTTATCACATCACTTTTAGTTGTTCTTCTAGAAATACACTTATAATCTTCATACATAAATTTTTTGTACTTCCTAAACAACCTATGTTCAAATACTAAAAGGTAGATAATGTGCAATAATAAATTTAGATAATATCTTTTGATTTATCTCAAAGTCAAAATTTCTTCTCCTTTATTTTATCTTCATAATCAATCAATATTTCTCATGCATCATGAAATTTAGATACCATGTGACATATAGGAATGTGGTGTACAATGTGAGAAATTCATGATTTACTTTCACAATGATGTTCTTCTTCACAAGTCTTGCATTTATATTTTTCTGTCATCTTTATTATTATTATTATTTGGTATCAAAAAATATCATATAATAATAGTTATTTTAGTGATTATCCATGATGTGTTATATAGAAATTGATTTTATAAAGAATAATTTTACAAAATTGTAGTTTTTGATGGATGATGATGAATGTTAGTAAAATTAGATAATTTTTATATGAAATAAAGACTTGGTGGATTATTAAGTAGGAGATGAGCAAAAAATCATGTAAATCATAATATTTTTTGTGGTATAACTCTGTTAAACACCTTATTAAGCTTTTAGGATAGTTTTAATATCTATTTTTAGCTAAAGCTCTACACAAATAGTCATGTTAATCTTCATATATCATGACTACTACTTTATTAAAATAATCATTTCACAATGTAACATATTTTTTTTTGCTATGAAATTTTATTGGAGTCACAGCCATACTAGCTTATAATAATTTTTATGATTACAATATTTATTTTTGTCATAAGTACCAAATTGGTGCTAAGAGCCATGATGGCCCACTGTGTCGCATCTTTCTCATTACATAGCAACCAAATCTATTACAAAAGTTATGGTGATATTATTAATATCATGCCTTTTAGCTATATAAAATTCTAGAGAGCAATACTCAGATCATGGCCATTTCTAAGGTTGTTTATTCCCAGCACCGTGACTTTGGGTTACAAAGGTGAAATCCACAAATAATGACTATTCCCTAGTACTATGTCTTAGTGTTAAAAAGATAAAATGTATGATCGTGATCATTCCCAGAGCTATGATAATTTGATACAAGTGAGACACCAAAGCCATGACATATTCTTAATGACATAATTTTATGCTATATATACCAAATGAATAGTTATGGCTATTCCCATGTCCATGGAATTTTGAAGCTAAAAAAAGACCAAAACTACGAATCATTTCTAGAGTCACAACTTTCGGTCATAGAGATCAAAAGACATGGTAGTAATATTCCTAAAAGTTATGACTTTCAACTTAAATTTCACACCTAATCATTTGATTATAAAAGAAAATTTGAAAACAAAATTTTAGAGAAAAGATAAAAAGCTTGGATATTGATAGCAAAATTTTGCACAAATCTCTAGGACATCCATGAAAAATTGGGGAATGCAATGCACAAGCATAAATCCTAAAAAGGTGAGCCTAAATTTTGACTTACACTATCAAAAAATTTGAGGCACATGACCTAGTATTGAAGATTTAAGATTTGATTCCTAGACTTTTGAAGACTATCATTTAGAATTCAAAATTTCATTAGATATATATCTAATTATCTCATGTGAATTCCTCTTCTATGTAAGAATAAACTGATATATTAGATTAATAATATATATGATATCTATATATATATTCATAAATTTGTGTGTGTTCAATGTTCAAACTACCTAACATTCTTTTGTATTTCAATGAATTATAATGATACGTATGCATGAAAATAAGATAATTATGCATTAATTACATAACTTTAGAGTTTTGATGGATTTTAATAAATTATCGTGAAATTGATAGGTTCTAAAGATATTCGATTGATGAATAGAGTATGAAGTCTCAAGTAGTTTAAATGTCTATTCTTAGTTGAAACTCTACTTAATTAGTTATGATAATCTTTATATATCATAGCTCTGCCAATTCGCTAGTACAAATCTTTCACCATGGAATATATTTCTCATAGTTGTTATATTACCATAGAATCACATTCATACTTATCTTATAAATTTTAAATGGTCATGACAATAATTTAATGTTAAAATGACCAAATACCCCATTAGTACTATAAGTCACAGTCATATCCTGCCATCATTACTTTATATTTAATATACTCAGTAGTCTCAAGTCTGAGAAAAATTTTTTACAAAGCCCCAACTTTTAAATTACAAAAATTTAAAAAGCCAAAACTACTCAGACTAAAGCTGTAGTAATTATTTAGTACCAAAACTATTCTCTATGGCCTTGACTCTTATCATCAAATAAAGGCAAAACCATGACTTTTAGGAAGAAATTGATAGCTATTCCAATGATATTGTATGAGATAAACTTATTTATTAAAATTTGATATTGAGATATGTTAATTGTATGAGTATGTCACCTACAAAAAATAAAGTATGAATGATTTTATAAGCTAATCCATTATGCATGTCTTTGGAGAATTAACCATAAATTGATGTGAGTATTTTTTAAAATATTTTTTAAATAATTTGATCTTTAGTGTGAAAGTCATATATCATTATGCTAGATAATAATAGATAAGTATTGGGACTTTGTTACTATACCTAATTTTTAGGTTTGACACATCCCAAAACCTACTTGGGTGAGGGTCTCTCATCTAAAATTATTCTGTAAATATATGAGTTGTACAAATAATAAAGTAGACCTTATGTTCATATATCAATCCCAGGAGAATTGCATATATAATATAATTAGTCAATATTATTTAGCAATTACTCTAATAGGTAAGATAAATAGGTTTCATTTTATAGATCCTAGAACCTAGGGTTAGTTCATCTTATTAAGTGTGATATATTCATAAATGGTCTGATTGTGGTTGTGTCTAGTCATAGAATAATTTCCTCTTAGTTGTTCCCTTGATACTTTACCATAAAGATAATAAATCATTTCTATTTAAATATTATTCATAAGTTTCTACCTTTTAGACAACTTATTAATTGTCCTTTATGGCTGATTCAAACATGCATTCATATTCTTTGATCTATTATATCTTTTTGATGAGAATTTATGTGATAATAAAAATATTTATACTTTTACCTTCATTAGCGTTATACTCATACAATTAACATATACTTTCTTGCATGTATCATCGATAGAAATCATACCATTAAAAGTAACTTGCAAGACTATCACAACCTTATGAGTCAATTATTCGTGCTTATTGCATGACTTACTTATCATCATCCCACACCATGATAGGTAACTCCTACACTAGAGGTGAAAATTCTTAAAAAAATATTATGTATAATATCCAACATCAATCGAGGATCAATTCCTCTAAGACATGCACAATGAATTAGTATATATAAGTATTCATGCTTTCAAATATGTTTCGTAGCTTATAGCCACCTTCCATCACACAAATCATGCATGAACTCACCAATAACCAAAACTTTAATCTCATTTCTATTTAATTACCAATCCAACCAAAACCAAATAAAATCACAACAAACCACAATATGAATTAATAAATAGAGTATCCATCATATAAAATAATATTACACCACCCTTAGATGATCCACTTAGCATCTTAGCCTATAATTATAGAGAATAATATATGAGATAAGTAAAAATTCATCTCATATGAATCTAGGTGCCCAATTATATCCATCAAGAAAATCTAGGATTCCAAACTTTTAACCTATCAAAACTATATCATTTGCACCTTAATTTTCCCTTAGGAGAGGGTTGGAATGTGTGCCCATCTCATAGTGTTTATATTTGTTCCTTGGACTACTTTTGTTGCTCGTGGATTGCCCCAAAATTAAAGTTGGAGTTATAGGTTTTTATTTTTTTCGTGCCTCTTGTAGATTCTTTAGAATTTTTTCTAGTTTCCTCCTTATACCCATGTTTATTGTGTGAGTTTTTTTAAAAGGAAGTCATAGTGCTATATGAAAGTTGTAACTTTGGCCTTTTATTTTTGTAACACAAAGTCAATGTACTGAAAAAGAGTTATGGCTTTTCAAGTTGATTATTATGATACTGAAAAAAATCATGATAGTTCATTTAACCTCTATAACAAAAAATTTATAGCTTTGGGTGTGACCATGACTTATGCATTTAACCTCAAAATCCCAAAGTCGTGTTACTGAAGAATGGTTGTGACTTTAGTTTCACTCTTAAGCTAAGAGTTACGTGGCTTGTGTTAGTTGTGGTTTGAGTTTACCTTTTTGTAATATTCTATGGCCAAATATCATGATACCAAATTAGCATTGCATCTCTTACTTGGGTTTTACTTTTGTATAGAAAAATCATAGTACTAGATGTTTGCCACAACTTTTAGTACTAGTAAGATACTTAGTTGCTACAATAAAAAATTAATGTCATGGTCATGAATTTGTTTTGAACTAATTTGGTTGTGATTCTATGAAAACTTTGAAACCAAAGAATATGTTGCATAGAGATATAATTGTGTTGAGAAGGTAATATAGTTATTGTGTATGAAGATTACCATGATTATTAGTATAAAGGTTCTACAAATAATAGACATTGAAATTAATCTATAAGGACTCAAATTTGTAATCAAATATAACACATCAAATGTTATGACTCGCATGACTATTCGCTCCCCTTCTATCCACCAATTCCACCAAATTGGACATTTCATATTAAAAATACCAAATTTCACAACAAATTATTAAAATCCATCAAAACTATTATTTTTTTAAAATCTTTCAAAATAACACTTTTTTTTTCAGGTTAAATACATTATGAAAATATTATTCAATATTTTATATACCAAATAGTAAGCTATAAGATATGTATGATTGGAGGTGACTCATTAGATGAGTATAGTCTTGCCACTACAACCTTATAAATCACATCTAATTATACATGTCTTAAGACTTACTTATCACTATATATCATGATGAGACATGACTTCCATACTAACGGTGAAACCCCTTAAGAAAACATTTTATCAAATATCTATATTAATTAATAGTTAGTTCTTCTAAGACACACATGATAGATTGACTTATAAAAATATTTATTCTTTTGATTTCATAAGTGATATACTCACCTGATTAACATACCTCAATGTCAGATTTTGATAAATATGTTTGTCTCATACATCATGATAAGAAGAAATATCACTTTCTTCCTACCATTATGTATGAGTGTGCTTTGTGACATATTTATCGCTATTCACCATGATAACACACACAAATGCATCAATAATAATACTCTAGATTTAATTCTATATAAATATCACATCAATCAATATCTAAACCATAATAAAATTCAAACATCAAAATTTATTAAACTAGCATTTATCACACGAAATAAAATTCAATAATCCTAAACCTCAATTTAGCTTGACATTGAGGAGGAATTTACATGAAATAATTGGAGAAACATCTTGTTGAATTTAAAGTTCTTAAATAATAGCTCTCACGAATCTCTAGCAATCAAACTCTAAATTAATAATATTCAGTTTTGTACCTCAAATTTGTCTCCAGGGTGAGTCAAAAATCATACTCCCTAGTATTTATGCTTGTGCATTCTATTAACCATTTGCTCATGGATATATAGTATCCCCTATGTTTGGGTAGAATTTAGCTCCCAGAGCCTTAACTTTTGCATGTTTCTATTGTGCCCTAAAATTTATTTTGAAATTTCATGTCTCTCTTTTATAATCGAGTGGATGGGCAAAAAATTTAAGTCGAAAATCATAACTTTTTGGAATATTGTGACTTTGTTTTTTTATATTTATAACATAAAGTAGCGATTCTAGGAATAAGCTAACTTTGTTTTCTTTTTAACTTTAGAAGGTCATTGCATTGGAAATGATCATGGTAGTACATTTCATCTCGAAAACACAAAATTGTGATATTAGGAATATGTTATGATTTTGGTTTCTCTTGTGGTGGATAGTCGTGACACTGAGAATAATTGTGACTACACATTTTTCTTTTGCAACACTAAATTATGGCATTAGAAATAGCTAAAGTCTATTCATTTCACCCCTATAACCCAATATTGCATTACTAGGAATGGACTTTAGCATACCTCAAGAATAGAGAATTACATCCCTAGAAATGATTGTGACTCGATTATTATTCTCTTGTACTTTTTATAGCTAAAAGTCACAATGCTAGGAATAGTACAACAACTATTGCCTTAGACTTATTTGATATGTAATGAGAAAGTCGCAATACTAGAGGCTTGTCATGACTTTGAGCACCCAGATACTTGGTTACTCTGATGTAGAATTAATATCATAATCATTGAAAATATTACAAGCTAGTATGATTGTGATTCCAAGAAAGTTTCACAGATGAAAAGTATGTGTTTCATAGTGGAATAACTGTCTCAATGAGATGATTGTATTGTGACATATGAAGATTACCAATACTATTTATGTAGAAGTATGGTCAAGAATATATATGAAAACTATTCTATAGCTCAATAATATACAACAAAATCAAATCATAAGGAATATTATGACTTTATATAATTTTTAGCTCTTCTCCTTCTTAACAATTCATCAAGTCTCAATTTCACACAAAAATCACATAATTTCACTATAATTCATCATAATATATCAAAACTCACAATTTAGTAATATCGTTCATTTTAAAGCTATTTTCTATATAAACATATCATTAATATTCATAAAAAAAAACTACTTTTCTTTGGTATATAGCATATCAAATAAACTTATACTAATTTGATTGCTTGTCCTCTAGTAATTACTCTCTTTCTATATAAAAAAAAATTTATATTTCATCCACTACAAATAACTTCAACACAATATGATCACAACATCATAATATTTAAGAAAATGAATAAAAAATACAAGTCAGTAAAGAGATGAATTTCAATGGTATGATCTCCCTTTAGGATCATATGTTATAGAGTACTCAAATGATGACATAAAAGTTGACAATCGATCTGAATCGCCCTTTTTGATTGATTCCCTATCTAATATATCTACTAAAATATCACACAATGTATCTTATATTTTCCAAACAAAATTTAGCTTCTTCAAATGATTTCATTGCAAAAATATAATTTTTTTTTTGGTTCACATTATATTTTCCAAATTTTTTTATCTACCAATTCTTTCGATATTGCAAATTGCCTCCAGAAATTTTATCTCTCAATTCCATCATCTTATTTCAATCAATCGCAAATAGTATTATAAAGTTTTCCAAATGAATCAAGACTGTCTTTCACCTCAGTATTCACTCATTTTATATTTATATATTTTTCTAAAAGTTTGTAAATTTTGTCTTCAATTTTTTTTTTGGGTAACCACGAACAAGATCTCCTTCTTTTGGATATGTACTTCCCATATTATGTATTATTTTTTCTGGTTCCTTCTCTATTACTATATGAAGAGATTGAATCTCATTTTTTAGATATTTCACTCTCTTTTCAGCTTCCATTTTCATAATTTCCAAAATATAAAAAAGATCTACTAACATACCTCATTATGTATCTAGAGAATGATTAATGAGGGCTTTCTTTTATCTCATATTCTTTTCTTTGCATATTCTTTTCTTCTTTTCATGACTTTTATGTTGGCTTTGGTAAAAGACAATCCTCACCCAAAATCCATCAATTTTTCATCTTTGAGAATCAACCCTCTTTTAATACCTAACAATGTCAAAAGACACCCTCTTGTATATTTCATTGCTATTTTCATTCATCCGGACTCCCTTGACTCAACATAATAAGATGGTCAAAGAATGTCAAATTATTAGATTAGAAAATTTACCATCTTGGTAATTAAGAAAAGACTTTTCGAGTATTATTTTCACATCAAATCTATAACCCACAAAGTTGGCATAAAATTAAATTATCCTATATTGTATGAGAGTTAAGAAATGAAGAGTTGGTAATAAAAATGAGCAAATAAAATATAATCACATCATAATCACCTCCATGAATTTTCCATGCATAAAAAAACTATATACTTTTCAAAGTTACTCTTCGTTCGCTCTTTCTATCTGTCAGCATATTTGTAATTACTTTAAAATTAGGTCACATTTTTAGGGATTTGAAATATATGCTATCCTTAGTCTTTTGCAATCTTTCTCTATATTGCACTATATTGCTATCCCTAGCCCTTGTGATAGCATATATTGAACTATATGCTATCCTCAATCCTTTCTAATATTTCTATCTGTCAACATAGATAATTATTTTGATATTCAATATAGAAAAAGAGTTCAGTACAATAATGATAATTACTTGTTACATACTTTAGAAGAGTCATTTGTTTAAGGAGATTAGGCATGCACCTTTTTTCATCATAATTTACTTTGACAATCATATAATAAAGTATATAACCTCTAATATGATATTTCATAAGTGCATGATGCACACATCAATGACTAGTTTTTAGAGAGAAGATTTATGATAAAATCATTACAACAACATACATTCATATAATAGAACATTAAATATATATATTTACTAAAGTTTTTAAAAGATCTCAACTTATTTTTTTTTTCCAAAATAGATATTATGGACCTGAATGCATCAATTTGATAGTCTATATATGTAATACTACACACACACACACACAATATATATGTATACAGTATATACAAATAGTGTCTATATACACATAGTATAGTATATGTATATATTGTAGTATATATATAAATACTATATATATAGATACAATAAATATATATAATATGTATAGGTATATACAAATATACAATATACACACACACTTATGAATAAAAATGCATATTTAGTATATGTATATATATATAGCATATACCTTTATAGTATATGCTATGTATATACATACATTCATTTCAAAAAACTTTTTTTTTCTTTTTAAAATATAGTTAAGGGTATTTTTGATTTTCTAATTTTTAACATACCAAAATAAAATATTTATTATTTTTGTATAAATAAATAGTTGGGAGATAATTTTTGTTTATGCATTTTCATTTTGAATCTATTTTAAATAATTTTCCCTGAACAAAATTCCTTAATATTACTAAGCTGAAAATCCACTGCTTGTCACAGAAATTATCAGCAATTCTTACCCAAGTTGGTATATATATTTACATATGAGAGAGAGAGAGAGAGAGATTTGAATTCCAATACATTATTTTTGGAAAAAAATTATTTTTTTTCAAATAAATAAAATGCACCAAAACTTATGTATATACATTTCGTGGTGTATTTTTTTTTTCAAATATTAAAATTGTTTTAGATTACAGTACTTAAAACATAACTTACCACTTAAATTTAAAAACCACACAAAATCGAGATTATTTTTCACTGGTTTTATTTTATACAGCATCACAAACAAACAGAAAAACACAATCAAGCAAATACCAAACAAACAAAAAATAAAAACCTTAGAGCTTAAACAAGTTAGCACAGAAGAAGCCAGTCAGTACAAAAATAAAAGATCAAACAAACTCAAACAAGTTACCAGAATTATGTAAAAGCCAATCACTAGACTCTTATTGCTCGAACCTCAAGCAAAATTAATATATATATATATATGGGTGTGTGTGTGTATTTATATATTGGTTTATATATACATTTTTATACATATACTTGCACACAGACAGACACATAGACACAGACACAGACACAAGCACACACACACACACACACACATATTCTTTTGGAATGAGATGGCCAAGATAAATAATAGACAGTTGAACTGCTAAGAAATGCTAAGATATGAGAACTCACCTGCTGTGTTTTAGTGAATACTCTTGATGAGACATATAAGCTGTAAGTCATTATATTAAGAGAAAAAAAAAACATAGAGAAAATATTTATTTATTTACCAAAAATAAAATTAATGATAAAATTATTGCCAGAACAAATTAGTCAATTAATTTATTCATGAAGAGTTTAAAAAGATCCCAACTTACTCTTCTTTACTCCGATATTGATACCGACACGACCTATCCGGGCGAGGCACAGTAGCACGGCATGGAAATCAGGTGGCCAGGCTAGCACGACATGGTGGCACGACCGAGTGCATGGCCATCCATGTTTCATGCAATGGGTGGCCGAATTACGTGCTCGGCCAAGCACGACATGAACAGTGCCACGAGGAGCACGGTCAGGGACCAGACACTGTTCTGGACCGAGCTGTGCTGGGCCAGGAATGGCTGAACCGTGTCGTGCCCCGGGCTGAGTCCGGGCCGCCCAGCTCGATGGACACCTATAATTGTAACTGCAAATAAAATAATGTTATTGAAGTTTCTTTCTCAATTGTCAAACCACGCTAGATGGCATTGAGCCGAGGCACAGGCTACATAGAGAACCTGGCTCCTCAATCAACGAAATGTAATTTCTAGCCAGATTGGAAATGAGAGGGAACATAAACTGAACAGTGTCAGCTCTATACAGAATTTTACCCCCTCGACCTTGAATGCTGACTCCGAGTGTAGGATGACGTCAGAACCTGCAGTAATTAACAGTTCTCAATACATTTTATTGCAGTAAAATAATAGAAATTAATTACTATATAAAAATCATGAAAATTCACACCATGAGATAATCAAGAAATAAGTCATACTAATACACACACAAATACACACACACAAACACACACACACACACACACACAAACACACACACACACACACACAAACACACACACACACACACACATAGAGGCAAAAAATAATTGAAACAAACCACAAATTGGAAGCTCCCATAATAATCCTAAAATAGATGAATAAAATATAAATACACATTATAATATATTTCTTATACTGGCATATAAATATCTAAAATACTAAATTAAAAAAAAAAAAAAGAAATAAGACGAGATATTCTTAAAATCTTCATAACTATGTTACTTAGGTAATTTGCGGTATGATTGTAAGCTGTGGTGATAGTTTTGTCTCACATCATCTTTTTGAGAATGAAATAATTTATTTTAAAATATTTTATTTACTGTCATAGTAAATAAATTAAATTTGAGGATTACTATCATAGTAAAGAATAGTATGACTAAAAATAAGAACTTTTCAAATATATGCACGATTCAAAGAATCTCACTAATAATTATGACCATTATTTTGTATTCTATCTTTGCTTTAATCTAAAAACTATTATTTGATTTTTATTTTTATAAAAATATAAAATTATCTCTAATTAAAGAACAAAATATCGGTAAATACAAATATTTTCATAAAAACTATTATTGAATTTTAATAAAATATTGATAAAATATCGGTGGATATTTTCATAAAAATATCGGTTCGATTAAAATTTTTCATATTTTAATTATATAAATAATAAGAAATGATTCATAGATTAATTAAGATAGATTAACAACAAATAGATTAGTAATTATTAAATTAGATATGTTATATTTAATATATTATTCATATAATATTATGTTAAAGAGATATTATTTATTTATTTTTGTTATTATTATAAATATTAAGTAGATAATGAGGAGATTCATAATATTATATATTATAATTTTAAATTTTTAGATGATATTATTTTACTTCTTTTCATTTTCAAATTAATATCTGATTTAAAAATATTATAAATATAATATAAAATAAAAAATAAAATAAAATATTATAATTATATGGTGGTAGGAATTATGAACAAATAAATAATAAGAAAATATAAAAAAAAATTTGTACTATATATAATAAGTACAATCAATGACTAGGTGGTTGGAGAGTGCCACTTCCATGCATTTTGGGTGGGTTCGAATTACTCCATGAGTTTTATTTTTTGAGACATTTGGAGCCAAATAACAAAAGGAAAAAATAGGAAAAAATCAAAAATTTAATGAAAATATCAAAAAAAGTCAAAAATATCATATAATATGGAAAAAAGTTAAAAAATTGAAAAAATGAAATTTCGGTGGAGATATCTTATCGATCTCCACCGATAACTGATATTTCGCCAATATTTCGGCCAAAATATCAGAAATTTTGTTTCCCACCTCTAATAAAAATATAGCTATATACATTATTTGTGACAATACAATAGTTTTTTTTTGTTTTGATTTATATTTATTCCAAAAAAATATTCGAGTCTCCCAAAATCATTTGACCTCTAATGACATACTTGAGAGTATTGTTACTCTAATTTTAATAATACAAATAAATTAAGTTTTAATTATTTCATAAAAAAAATCATAGGTATTCTAATATTTGATATTGGTAGAGGAGTGTTCTCATTGGATATTAGAGATTTATTGGTTATCACAAATACCTAATAAAATGTGTTACACAAAAAAAAAAAAACTCCAATAAAGTGAATGAGTCATGCTTTTTTATAAATAAACACAAAGCTTGAGTCATGGATTTAAGGAGTTCCCTAAAGGAAGTTGAATGACATTTATAAAGTTTACAAAAGTTATTACTCATAAACAAAAAAAGATAGAATATACACTAAATTTTATATATATATAGAAGGGGGTATAATGAGTGAAACAAAAATAAAATTTTATTAAAATAACAAGTTAAAATTGAATAGAATATAAACTATATATATATATATATATATGAATTGAGGTAGTCCACAAGTCAAGTACTCATAAATAATAAAAAAATAAATAAAATAACATAAAATAAGCTAAAATTCAACACTCTTGTTTCTTTTTTGAAAACCTCATTTACAAGTCTTTCTATAGTAAAGTAATAAATCTCTTATACTTAAGTCCTAAGTCATGATAACACATAATATATCACAATTTCATTCATTTTGTGACATCATAAAATATGTCGCTTAACTTAATAGTCACAATAACACAAAATATATTATGATAACATAACAATAATGTCGTGTCATCACAGCATATGATCGAGATACCATAAAATATGCTACAACTTAAGTTGAGTAACGACTTTATAATTCAAGTTGCAACTCCAAAACACATATTATAGCTTAAGATGAGTTGCGACTTCACAAATTAATCTGTGACTCCAAAGCAGTGTCTAATTACAACTACTCAAAATAGGTTGCAACTCCCTTCAATTTGCGACTCCAAGATCTCGGTTGTGACTTTATTCTTCCACATCTATTCCAACATTAGTCCATTCACGACTCCACAAATCAGGGTGCAACTCTTTAATAAATCTTCCAACTTTATTCCAATTACAACTTCACAGAACAAGGTCGTGGCTACTCAGCATATCTTCCAGGATTAGTTCAATCAAGATGCCATAGGATAGAATCACAACTCCTTAGCTCTAATAACAACTTCAAAAGAAGTATGAGTCAGTCTTAATATTCTTTCACTTAGAGAAAACATCTTTTCATCTCAGTCTCAACTCTGCAATACTGAAATTTCTTCGTACCCACAACTTTTATCAAGTAATCAATGATATTTTATCTTGTGTCAATTTTCTCAAACTAAATTATTCTTTAGTCAATTTACTCTTAGATAAAATGATACTAGATGTCAATGTACTGTCTTTATATGGAAGACCAAATTTTTTGGTAAATAGATAATATTTTGACTCACAACTGAGCCTCAAGTCCTTCTGCTTGAAGCTAAGCCCTACACACATTCTTCACATCCAAATATACCTTCCTTCATGGATGCAAGGGCAACTACAACTTGTTTTTTGCTCATTCAGCTCACAGAAACACAATATAATTTTAAAATATACATGCTTGTAGACCTTCGGATATCCACATCTCCACACCAATCAACATAAATAGATCTACTGGCCTCAAATATCTCCTTATTATTGTTCTAACTGAACTATAATACATGATTAAGAATACCACAGAGAAACTTGAGTATATTTTTGATAGTATTTCAGTGCTACTTTCTCGAATCAAACATAAATATGTTCAAAACTCTCATAGCATGTGAAATATTGAATATAGTATATACCATGACATATATCAAGTTTTCAACTATAATGACATATGCAACAAGGGATATCTCTTCCTTCTTCAACTAAGTAGGACACTGCTCAACTAACAATTTCATACTAATCACCATAGAAGTACCCACCAGCTTGTAATTAGTGATATTGTAGCTCTAAATAATATATTCTACATATGTCTACTACCTGAGGCACAATATCTTTCCCCCATAATCTCTTCGAATCTCCATGCCAAATATAAAATTTGTGCCCGGACATTAATCATATCAAACTTCCTCGAAAAATAACCTCACTTGAGTCGGAACCCTAAATTTTCCTAATTACAAGCTGTTGGATTCTATGATAGCTCTAAAGACTATCATAGAATCACAACCTATTGGATTCTATGATAGTCTCTTTTAAAGTGCCCAGTTAAACCGTTTTTCCAGCACCTCAACTTCAACTTATTCATAATTTTCAATCTTCCTCTTGTCTTTGATGTGCTTTTAGACAACATATTTCTTTCTCCAATCCTCCATTACACATACAATATATCCTCAGAGTATTTCTTCATACTCTTCCGCCTTGTATCCTCTGATAGTAAAACTACAATAACTATCTAATAGAATAAGTCTGTTAAACCAATACCAATAATGATAACCAGATTATCATAAGAATCAAATAGTAAATATAAGAGGGTAGTTGTTTGTCAAACTCACTGATCTCACAGCCAATTGAGGATAACTAGCTGATCAGTGTGTCAAATTCAAGCAAATATGAGAAAAATATATCAATCTCTTTTATGTGCAACTTATATAGTTTATTTCTTCAAGAACAATTTGTTCACTAACAATTTGTTTTGATAAAGCAATTCTAACTTTTTTCATAAATCTTTCGTAGACTTCTCACCAAAAATATTCGCCAAGATTTTATCTACAAAACACAGTCGAATCAAGCCTCATACTCTCCAAACTCCAATTTAACTTGTCCCAAATAACTTTCTCCACCAAAGTCACCTATGATTTCTAATCACTAACTATCGACTTTAGTTTTTTGATTATAGACCAATAATCTATATCAACAACAAAATCTTTTATCTTCAATTTTTATATTTCAAAATCCTTTCTTATGAACTTCTTGATATCAATCCTAGATGTCACCATACTCATCATTCCCAAATTCACCTTTCCAAAGATCTAGTTTTAGTAAACCCTAGATCCCACCATGCTATGTGATTGAACATAGGCTATAATACCAAATATTAAATCTAATAGTTCCAAACACTTGGCTCTGATACCAAATATTAAATTTAATAGTTCCAAACACTTGTCTCTGATACCAAATATTACAATTCAAAGTATCAAAGACAATCTTTGATGCCAAATGTTGAGAATCGAGATACCACTACAATCACTCTGATACCAAATGATAAATTCAAAACTATCCAAGATAATTGCTTATAATATCAAATAATACAACATTCAAGTAGAAATCAAGAGGTCGAATATAATTTAGGATTTTTCATATTAGGTAGCAAGTAATATCAAGCTAAGAAGCTGCTTTATCTCTTTCATTCTCTGTGTTACATACACCTATGCTGGAATTATCTCCAAAAATTGCATAGTTAGATGTGTCAAAAATGTAAAATGAGTTGTGACATGCTCCAACTCCCTTAGATTCTCTAGTCCTCGATCCCATAAACTGAGAAATAATATCATATATATATACATAGTCTAAAATGAGTATAATAATAATAATAATACAAACTCACATAACATCTTGCATGTTGCATAAGATAAAAAAACAAATGATAAATTTCTTTCAAAGAATTATCACATGGCAATCAAGAGTCAGGAATCAATATGTAACTACATCCCTTTTATCTCATCATCACGAGGCTCTTTCATCAAGTGATCAAATTTTTCTTGACTAAAAAATCACAATCGAACTCTAATAGCCTACTACATGTAATTCTATTGGCCGAATCTCAACAAATTAATAACCAGAATTTTGACTTTTTAATTAGTTAAAATATATATGTGAACCATACCACACCACACAATACCAGACAATTGTACTGGTACACTATTATTTTTTGTTTTTGTTTTTATTTTTTTTAAGCATTGCCCTCACTGTGAACCATGTGCCACCATAAATTATGCACTACTACCCTCACTAGACACACTGTCCACTACACCCTCTACACGATCGATGTTCACAATGCAGTTTGAAACAATTTTGTTAATCCTCCCCCTCCCCCCACCTCCCCAAACTCGACTCATACTATCCATCATGAACTCGTGACCCTCTAGGATAAGAGCATCCAGCCTATTTGCTTACTAGACTACCATGCTATTTGTTATGCAGTTGAAACACATTGCTACCATGTCGACATCGCACACCCTATACTAACGCTGATAGTGGATAGGCATCATCAAACACATTGCTACCATGTCGACATGGTGGGTGTTAACATCACATAAATACTATAGCAATGCCAACAATGGATTGATGTCGATGCTTCACACTTCCGATGTCACACAAACACTGAAAGAGAGAGAGTGAGTGTGTGTGTGTGCGCGTACTACCACCACACCATTAGTGGGTTGGCATTGACACTCACACACTCCCAATGTCACATACACACCACATAGTGTTTTGCAGTCACACACACTGTATATGCACAGCCCTACCCTGAAACTATGATAAAGTCACATGCCAAAAATTACTATTTGAAAAATAATACATAAAACTCTTAAATCATACAAAAGAAATTCCAACACTATAAATAAACAAATAAAAAGGATTGGGATAACCCACTTATTATTATGTGTTCTTATCAACAAACAATAAATACATAAAAAAACTTGAAAAAATACAAAATCCTCAGCTAAGTTTCTTTTACCACATTAATGTCTAACATTTCCACAGCAGTAAATAGAATTTCATGTTAGTCTTTTTATTTATTTATTTCAACAAATAAAGAACAGTACTTTGCAACTTTTAAATATATCCAACAGTTATCCACAAATATCATATTGGTACCTGAAAAGTCTTTGGTCCCTTCTTGAGTAAACAACCAACTGTGTTCAAGTTATCCACAAATGTATCAATATCAGGAACTCTAAGGCCAATCCTGTCTGCCAAACTGTATATTTCCTGAACTAGAACAAAACATAACAAAGATAATGATTTTTAAGACAAAATCATTACCTACAACTGCTTAAGTAATTATACATACAGAAATTGAAAAGATATCCTTCTGCTGCAACTCTGATTGCCTGTTTAGGGCACTAAGAAACCGTTTTGCTTCTTTTTGCTGACTCATCCCCCCACTTCGTCCAAAGTCTACAAAACCATGCTCATCAACATACTTATCATACAGGGATTCCTTCATAATTTCAACTGCATCCTGAAAAAGTAAGACTATTAAATTCACACTAGGAAATAATAAGTGATTAGTCTAAATGAATGGAAATATTTTCTAATTATTGATATTTGATTTATCTTTTTAATTATTATTTATTATATTTATTTTTTTTATTATTTGATAATATCTAATTTATAGGATATGATTTATTCCGGTGAGAATAATAATGAGATGAGTAATCACTATATTGTTATAATATCTATGTTGCCAGATCAAACTGCATGAAACAGATTTTGCGAACAGATTCATTATATCTTTTACATGCTTTCATCAGGAGTATAATGTTTTGTGGACATAAATTCTTAGAAAAAAAGATACTTTTAGTTTTTTTGAAGTTTTATCATAAATTGACTCAGACATTTACAACTATACCTCAATCGGGTTCATGTAATATGATCATTCATAATACTATGACATCTTCGTCACATACTAACAATAGGAGAGCTAAGAGTCCTAATAAGGATACTCTAAGAGACCGAAAGATAATAGTGACATATTTTTTCTGTGAGAGATTGAGACATACTCAAGAGATATGCTGTATAATGCACTTTGAGTCACAACCAACTTTTTCAAGGTTGAGAGATTATACGACGACTACTTGACATACTCAATTTGGTTCTTCTATGACCATGTTAACTGATCATTCACACTCAGACTTTCTCAAGAGGAGTACGTCAAACTTTTATAATGTTGTTAGTCCAAGCACAACTACATCCATTACACTTTCTTCTATGACCACATCAACTGTCATGTTATATGATCACGTCTACAAGCATCATTTGCACCTAACAATAAAATTGCTACAAGGAGATCGATGCCAGCAACTTTCACCAAGCATCAGCATCATCCAAAGTAACCAGACGCATGCGCCACCACATGCCACCTACACAAGTTTTAGAACTAGAGTTTTACAGGGGGATGCATAACTATTTTAGGCATAATTGTTTTTTTTAAACAAATTCTAGTACATAAAAAAAAAAAAAAGAAAATATGTGCATTTGTTGAATAAAGTGTTAACCCATTGTTGACACCTGTGTTGCACGGATACGCCTAGGAACTGCCGTGTCCACGTGTCGGACACGTGGACACGGGTCGGAGACGTGGACACGGGTCGGAGACGTATCCGACGCGTTGTTCGGAAACAGTTGTCATTGCGTCAAACGGGGAGGGAGGAGCACACCGCCGACCCGCCGACAGCACCTAAGGTAACCTAATTCTATAAAGGGAAGGAGGGGGGGGGGGGGGGGGGGGGTTTCGAGAGGGGGGGAAAGGTTCGGGAGGGATAGGGTGTTAGAGGGTTTAAATTTTGTTTACATTATTTTAAAATACAGAATTTTAAATTATTTTAAAATACAGAATTTTAAATTATTTTAAAATACATTATTTTTAATTATTTTAAAATACATAATATTTATAATTAATAATTTTTATTTTAAATTTTATTTTTTTTATCATGACGTATCCTAGCCGTATCCGTATCCTAGTTTTTTAGAATTTGCCGTGTTCCCGTATCTTGTCGTGTCGTATCCCCATGTCCGTATCCGTATCCGTGCAACATAAGTTGACACCAATCGAGAAAACATTAATATAGAATATGATACTCATAGGAAGACACGAGGAATTCTTCCTACGGTGTATATATTATAAGAAGAAAATACATACTAGAAAATGATATTGACAATTATTTATATAGAAGAAAGTGAGAGCATTATATGATGTCGAGGAAGACATATCAACTATCATAACCATCCAGGGATTCTTAGAGTTCCCCCACAATGACGCTTACTAGAGATGAGTACACAATCATATCTAAGGCACTAACAAGAACTTTCCGTTCTCTAGGTATTACAAACTCATTATTCATTTTTTCATTTCAAACTCTTAGATTATTAATTAGGAAGCTAGTAGTCATTAGTCATATCATAAGTAATCACTCATTCTCAATTACATTGTTTTGTTGTTCTCTAAAATTTTGTTATATGCAAACTACAAGTCATCAAGAATCCTTGGTTATGAATAGATTTAACTTGATGCTTTATTTCTTTGTAGCTATTTTTTTTTTATTTCTTGTCCCATTAGCTTTCTTTTTCTAGAGTTATTTTTTTAAATAATTTAATTTTTATTTTATTTTTTCTTCTACTAATATAATTTTACAAGATTAAAAGGTTTTAATACTCTTTTTGGGATCAGACAAAGTGAACTGTATATATTCTTACTTCTATGTTCAAGTATCTCACTAGAAATTTGAGTATTATCAATTAATTACTTATACAATTTCAACTTTATCATCTAATTTTGATCAATTTTAGAAGTGAGAAACTAGTATTAAAAATATCTCAATTCTATAGCGTGAGACTTGTCAATTACGAAAACAAATCAAAGTTTCATATCCTAATCATTAGACATCTGTGAGTGTAAACTCATTCAACTTGATATGCTCAAATATTTAAAAATCTAGTCGAGATAAAACTTATGATAAAAATAAATAGTTTAATATTTTTGTTAATAAATATACATGTTTTGATTGCTTGTTCTTTTTTATTTCGGGTCATTTTTAAATTTTTTTTGTCAATTCATAAAAAAATACAAAATCAGTTAGATAAAATATAAATATCATCAAGAGCGAAAATATATTAAGGTACATATTTGATAACTTCATGACTTACTATACACATCATGAGAAAGTATACCAGACTTCTTGTACTAATACATCTCTACCCTTATTAAATAAGATTATAGAAAAGAAGAATAAATATTTACATGAAATGATTCATACACTCCTCTTTAATATAAGTGTCCAAAATAATTATTGAATATATATGATTTTAACTATAAGCAACCCCAACGTGGTCGTGATGTGTCGAGCATGGCCCGTGGCACGGCACGACACAAGTGGTGCCACAAGGCGACAATCTAGAATCATGCATGTCCCAGCACAGTTTTGGACCATGCCGTGTTGGGCTGGCAGGAGCCGTACCTTGTACTTGGATGGCACGAGCCATGCCTCATGTCAGGCCAAGCACAACTCATGTGCCTGGCTTGATGGTATGGTCCATCAACATGGGACCAATCATGGACCAAGTCCCACCGAGTGACTGCCTGATGGAGGGAGGTTATTTAAAAACAAATCCAACCATATTAGTTGGATCTTGCTTACGTGTCCGATTATAATTATCCGACCACATAAGCCAGTCACTTATTGGTATTTAACGTAATAGGCTTCCGACTGAGATAGATGTGTCAAACCAAATGGGCCAGCCTGGCCCGACCCAATTTTAGGTTGCCCAACCAGGCTATCATGCCGAGCCAGGCACGGTATGGTACAATAATCATGTCATGCCTGGCCCGGCACGATTTCTTCATGCCAATTCCAGCATGGCTAGTAGGCCCGACCAGTTAAAATACCATACCGAGTCTAGCCCATACGGGCCAATTTTTATAATTTAATAATTTTTTTTTAAAATTATGTTTTTAATGTAATAATTAATTAATTTATGTTTAAACATTTTTAAATTGTAAATTATAAATTATAAATTATAAATTATAAATTTTTAATACTTTAAAAGTTTTTTTAAATATTAATTATTTTTACTTTTTAGTAATCAGAATTAAAATTTAGATATTAATTAATATAATATTAAACTTAAATATGAATAAAATTTTAAATCAAATACAAAATAAAAATAAAAAAAATAAATATTCAAGTTTAAAATTTTAAGTATCATTCACAACCAAAAATTAAATAATCACAAGTCTGAAACACAAAATGACAATGTCAAACCAAACCAAATATAATATAAATAAAAATGAGTACATCAAAATCAAAAATCAAAATCATACATAAGCATAACATAAGTGTTACAATCCAGAAATCATCAACCGTCAGGCATCAAGTGGCAATATCATCAATCGTCTATCATTATATCATTATAATCCTCAATATCAAAATCACTATCATATGGATCATCAGCAATCAACCTATTCGCTTTTGTTGTAGTTCTAGTATGATCCTGGATGTCCAAGCTCGAATCCTCTCAAATCTTCATGCATTCTAAAACCTCAACAATATCTGGACGTAATCTTGATCTCCTATCCAAAATCACATTCACTATAATAGAAAAAATATATTTCAATGCTATGCTTGACACCAGAGGAGTCGGTAGATTCCATGCAATCTTAGATAGCACAGAAAAGGTGGACTCGTATAATTTCATCACTGTAATATATCAAGATTCTTAGTATCTAAATATGATAGGAATGAAAAGTAATTGATATCTCAGTACTATAACAGCTCACTCCTATTCGACGGTACACCCCATCATTTACCCCTTGCTAATTTAATGAAAAAATCATCAACTCTGAATATAATATCTATGTCCGTACTCAGAGCCTCACTACTACTACCATACATAGTATCATAGTATATAAAAAGCTCAGTCAACTTCTCGTGAATGAATCCTTCAGGTGGATCTTCCGAATTCATGCATGAGAAAATATAAGTCTAATTATTTACCCATTCCACCTTAATCCTATGATTCATACAAATAGCTAGATAATAAAGAGATGGAATAGTGGACCAGTACTTTAAGTACTTAATTTTCATCTCTACAACCATATGGCTAAGTGTCGGGTCAGCTTGATACTTCTTAAACATGCTACTAACATTGCATATGTAGATGAGTACAGTGTAAGCCATGAATGTATAAACTGATGAAAACATATTTATCGTGTCATAAAAAGTCTTTAAGAATTACATAAATGAAATTCCTATATCATAGTCAATGTCGTCAATAATAAGTTCTTCACTCTTACTATTGACATAGTCAGATATCACGTGTTCATAATCAACACATGACTTCAATATCAGATAAGTATAATTCCAATGATGTCTCACATTCGATTAGAATTTTTTTTATTAAAATTCATAGACAAACAGAGACTACCAAACTTCTGCTGTCTACCAGATATAGGAATACATTTTAGTGAGTTACATATATTTTCTAAAGTGGGGATATACACATTTATCCCCGCTTGTACAATCAGGTTAATCATGCGAGACATGCATCTAACGTGGAAAATCTTTCCTAATGGTCCATCTCTAATATTACTAACAAACATGTTAATTACTACTTTATTATTAGATACGTTATCAAATATAATATTAAAAATTTTATATTGAATTTTATATTGTCTAAAAATCTTCATCATGCACTCAAAAATAGCTGAGCCATCATGACGATGAAGAATCTCAAAGAATCTTAAAATTTTTTTATTTAGAGTCCATTTTGAATCTATATAGTAAGCATGAGGTATGCATAAGATGTATAATCATGACTAGTCCAGATATCAGACGTCACAAACATCTCTCCACTATAATCCTTAAATTCATTAATTATTATTTATTTTTTAACTTATAATATTTTAGTATGTCGTTCCTAGATGTGGACCTAGGAAACCTATGATATACAAGTTGAAAAAATATATGCATGATACTGACTACCATTGGCTTCTAAAGATATAATCGAAAGACCCATTGTGATAATTAATTTAGTTATGTCTTCCATCCCTTCCTAACCAGCTGCAATATTTGAAGGAGGTAAACTTTGAGATTGAACTGGATCTAGCCTCAAAAAATACACCGCTGAGTAAGGTTTACCTAGAATCTAATGCACCATATTTTTTGGTGCATAGTTTGGCATGCATCTTGCGATGTCCAGTCATACACGAACTCTCACTACTTAAAATTTTCTTATACTATTTACATTGTGCCCATTCTATATCGACACCTCTAAAATTTTTTTGTTTTATTATATTAAAGCGAGTCCAAACACATAAAATCCTTCTAATTTTTTTTAGACATTTAGGTTGAGATGACCGGAGAAATCAAAGTTTTGATAATCTCAGACTTTTGTGTAGGATTTTTATTTTCTAAATTTAAATTAATTTCATTTTCATTATTTGAATTACTATTTATTATTATTTTTGGACTAGAGAGCAGAGTAGAGACAAAAGTGAAAAACTAATTAAATTTTAAAATTACGCTAATAGTTAACTAATTTAAAAAATATGAAATACCCGTAAAGCAACGTAAAACACCAACCAAATCCAAAGTTCAAACACCAACCAAAGCCAAGTATGAGTTGCGAGTCCCAAAAAACCAAGTAGAAATCCCAATGCCCAAGAGAGAAAAATTTAAGAGAAAGAGAGAGAGAATAAAAATTGAGATGCTTTATATTTTTGAAAACATAAAATTTAGAGAGTGAGGGAGGAGAGGTTTATAGATTAATAAAAAATATTTTTTTTAAAAAAAATCTTTTATTTGATTTTTTATCAATTTTTAATGATTAATTTGGAGCAGAATCATCTGGGCCATCAATTTTTCCCCATAGCCGTTGGAGGCAAAATTCAAAGGCTATTTTTTTAAAAAATTTTACAGTTGCAAGGGTGGACTTGGACTTGGGTTGAAAAAACCACGGGTCCGGTTTGGGGCCCGATGCCACGACAGAATTTTCGGATCCATCGGGGGCTCAGGGCAATTCTCGGCTCATGCTGAGTAACCATGCCCAGGGGCCTCGGTATCGGGTTGTGCCTGGCCTAGCATGAGGCCCGGTTGGCCTTGGTACTACACGACACGAGCTATGAACAAGCCTGACACAGGAACAAGCACGAGTCTTTATGTGCTATCCTGGGCCAGCCTGGCCCATTTGACACCTCTAGACTAGGATGATCTAGCATGGTCCAGCATGACAATGCAATATGTGAGCCAATCATGTCATGCCGGGCAGGCCAGCTGGTTCCCATGTCATGTCAGGCATGGCATGAAAACCATATCATGTCATGTCAGGCATGGCATGGAAACCATACCATGTCATGTCCATCACGACATAGTGGCATGGCTGTGCCACACTGAAATAGGCAATGCCAATATGGCACAACCCATTTGACACCTCTACATCAACCAAATGCTTTATTCTATCATTTCACACCATGTATTCTTTTAGGTCATGCATTCAAGAGAGATTATTTAGTTTAACTCCCAAATTCTTTGGGAGTAGTTGTTTTATTCAGAATCTTTTCACAAGACAAGAAAAAGATGATACATAAAGCAATAAAATATATACCTTTCTTGATTACTCAAATATCTAGAAAAGATAAATTTTATTTGTCTAAAACTGATTTCATATTAATGAGTACTCAGGTTATATTTTGTGAGGAGCACTTATTCCTTAACGAGTTGTATCATCATACATACCAATAAATACAAAACAGATTGACTCTTAAGAGAGTGAGATTTGCCTAGAAATTGAATCTTTCTTGAGTCCAATCAATCTGGTAGCTCCTAAGTCAATTTCAATCCTAGCTTGGGGTGAATTGGAAATGAGAAAACTTGACCATCAAAGTCTTAAAGTTTACTTTAGGAGAAGTGGATATACACGGCCCATTTTATAGTGGAAGTGAGTCTCCCAAGAAGTCAAATTATCCAACAGTCAACTTTTTTGATCTTCATCATTCGACCGCTCTCCTGAAGAAACAAATGAGTTGTACTAAATACTCTATTTTACAAGTATTGTCATACTCACGTCTTCTCTTTTCTTTGATTTTTTATTTTACTTCTATTGATGATAATAGGATACTCAAGTCTCAAACCTGAGACTTTATCTCATTCAGGGTGACACAAAACCATGTGGGAATAGATAAACTGCCCCTACTCTATTGTGACTTGTAAAGTAATACCTCAAGCTTCATGAAGATTGTTATTGTTTGTAAGTCAATATTCACTATAAAAATTGATTTAGATAGAAAAATAGATCTCATCAAGGCTAATGTTTTAGCTTGATTATTTATTCTATTTTATATAATTTTTTATTTTTTGACATGAGCAACAAAATTGGGTGATTCCCTACTGTATTTTCCCTATGTTATAAGGGAATACTTGTATGATATTATTAAGCATTATTATATTTTTATATTTCATATTTTTCCATAACATGGTATCATAGTCAATTATGGGGTATGTGCACATGTGAGCACGACAAGCCCTAAAATAAAAAAAAAATGTGTGAGCACCACACAAGCACTCTGCTAGCACAAATCCAAAAAATAAAAATTTCCATACACCAATTGCGTGCGATCATGTTCATGAGAGCATTGGTGGCAGTGTGGTGGTCATGACATGGTTCCACAATGGTCACACCATGATTGCAGGGGTAGTCATGTCATTGTCCCATGATGGACATGTGGTGGTGGCAGTGGCACAGTAGCATTGTGTTGTGGCAATATGTGCTGGCAATGTGCTTTGTAAAGGTAGTGTATCCCAACAAAATTAAGGTTTTGGAACAATTTTACCCAATCTAGGGTTTTGGGGAAAAAAATAAATTAAGAATTACTGTTCATTAAACCATAATTTGTTAGATTATAACCATTTTTTGATTTAGGATTTCAGATAGAGGTTACCCTAATTTACTTGGCATATGGAGAGATCAAATAATAGAATGAGACACACTAGAGGCAATTATTAGATATTAATCTTAGAAAAGAGACAAAAAACTTTATACAATATTGAAAGATACATCGAATATAGAAATCATCCAGAAATCCACATAAAATTCATCAACTATGATAAAAAAAAATATGCAAAACTCATTTCTAAGACAATGAATCCTTCATTTCTTTCAAGTATCACTAATTGTTTAATTCGTATTTTTTTTTTCAGACTCTTGGATTATTGATACATAAGTGAACAATCATATTATTGATAATCATATTTTATTTACTATATTCGTTTCCTATTCAAAAAATATAATTATAACTAATGATAAAAATTTAAAAATCATTATATATGATAGTATCCAATTAATGTCATTATTCTTCCTTGTGTATTTTCAAATAACTCAATAATGATTTTATTTCATTTTACTTTATTTTCTATGAGTTATCTTTCCAAATAACCCAACAATAATTTTATTTTCATTTTACTTTATTTTCTATGGGTTATCTTTTCAAATAACTCAACAATAATTTTATTTTTTATTTCTATTAATGTGTCTGCAACATTGAGAAACTAAGCATTTCTTTATTTAAGATAGAGTAGAGCAAATTGTATTTTATCTCTTCCATGATAATACCTCATTCTAAATGTTTTGATGTGTTAGACTATTTACTTGTATATTCACTGCTTGACCACCTATGACAAACCAAGTTGAAAATACTTTACCTTAATTTTAAGAATATTTCAATCATAAAGTATTTGACTTATAGAAAAACTTACCTAAGTTTTTTATCATACACATCAATCTTGCTTGAGATCGAACCATTTCATTTGATATACTCAAACATATAAGAACTTAGTAGATATATGACTAAAAAGAAATTTAGGTATATAATTTATTTTATTGATTACTACTCAGTATATATATGATTACATCTTTTTAGATATAGATCACATATTTTTCTATGTTTTATAATTTTTATTATGAAACTCTAATAAATACTCTATAAAAGATTGGGTAAAACAAATTATATGTTCTCTTTTTTATGATAATATCTTATTTTATATTTTTTGGTATGTATAACTCTTTGCTTGTATATTCACAACTTGACCACCTATGAATAACCAAGTTGAAAATACTTTTTCCTAGTTTAAAAAATATTTCAACCATAAAGTATAATAACATGTTATATAAGAAAGCTTATCAAAATTTTTTATTTTATAATGTCAGCCTGACTTGAGAAAAAACTCATTCTATCTGAAATACTCAAACATATGAGAAGCTAATAAAGATATAACAAAATATAAATTTTGGTATGTGATCCCTTTTATTACTGACTATTTGGGATATACATTGGTATATCTTTTTCAATATAGATCACATATTTTTCTATGTTTCAAAATTTTCATAAAAAGATAAAAAATAAATTTGATAAAAATATTTAAAAATTGAGAATTGACAATACAATATAATATATATCTGGTTGATTCAATACTTATTGTATAAATCATGAAATTATATACAGGAAATCTTACGCACACCCCAAAAGAATGAAATTACTGAAAGAAAAATTAGACATCTGATAGAAACATATCAGACACTTCTACTTGAAAAGATTGTTTCAGAATATTTTTGAGAAGATAATTTTAATCGCAATCTAACTCATCAATCAAAAATTTTCTTCTCTCTTTTCTTAGTGCATACTCTTCCAAATCCTACATCTTAGAAAGAAGCTATTTAGCTTGTCACCTAAACTTTTTGGATATACTTGTTTTACCCTCAATCACTATTTGAGACGAAATAAGTTGAAATCTAAAACTTAAGAGGTGTCTTCCTTGGATACTTCAGTACCTAAAGTAGATACAAATATTTTTCATCAAAAATAATTGGATTATAATAAGTACAAATATTGCTTTTTATCTAAATATTTAACCAAGATTTATTTTTAAATGAGCCTAGGAGAATGTGAATCTGAATATTTTATCTAAATCCTTTAGTCTTCCTCTCTTACTTGAAGCCTTTCCTGTATCATAAATTAGTAGAAAAAATTAGCAATTAACTATATCTAAACATATTAGTACTTAGTATGATATTATCTAAATAAAATACAAATATTTTTACTAAAAATTAATTAGCGGTGTCAACTGGGCTGGGCAGGCCCAGCCTAGCACGAGGCACGACATGGTTTGGCTGTGCCTGACCCGGCATGGCACGGGAATTTCCCGTGCCAGTACCCATGTCGTGCCTGTCCATGGCACGAACCATGCCATGCCATGCCGAGGCCAACTAGGCTTCGTGTTGTGCTTGGCCAGCACGGTACTGTGGCACATTAACACGGTACCTCGGGACGAGCAGAGAAACTGCCCCAGCGACAGAAGCTGAGCCCGACGGGTGAGGCTCGCCGAGCCCTGAAAGTGTGAAGACGCACAGTAGCACACTGCTGAAACCCTAATTTTTTTAAAATTTAAGGTTTTAGCCCGACCCGAACCGAGCATAACCATGCCGAACCGGGACGAAGCCGGCAGATTTGTACGGCGAGCCCGTGCCAGGATGATCTCCACAGAACCGTGCCAAGCTAGGAATGGTATAGGCCCATCATAGCAGTACTATCGGGCTGGCCCAGCACGACCCGTTTGACACCTCTAAAATTAATAGAATTTAAATAAGTCTAAATATTATTATTTTTTTACCATGACTCATTTTTTAACGAGTCTGATGAAAGTAGAGGTGTCAAATAAGCCATACAGCCTGAGCACGAAATGAGACATGGCCAAACTAAGACATGCATGGCCCAGCACGACACAGTCTAGAACTATGCCTGGACCTAGGTCAAGTTGGCCTAAGGCATGGCTCGTGCCATGCTGGGCCAAAGGTAGCCATGCCTCATGCCGAGCAAGGCACGACCCATGTGCATGGCTTATTGGCACGGTCCTTCAGCCCATAAGGCATAAACCTTTTATGCCTAACAGGCCACCAAAAAGTGGGCGTGGTCTAGTTGGCCAGCACACGACCCACAAAAGCATGGTTCAGTATAAATTTTTTTAATTTCTCCCACGTGGCAAGTTTTATTAATGAAACCCAGCATGTGGCTTGTCCTGGCTAGCTATATGCCAGCCACCAAACACGGCAGGTCCTAGGTCCCTCCACCTAGTTGATAATCGACACCCATGGTTCAGCTCGGACGCACTTGACATCAAGCCGCAATTCCAATGATTACATAGCCAAAAAAAATGATTTTGCTATAATAATCCTAGCTTTGGATTTCATTCCAACAACTAGGACAAAAATCCGATGGCCATAGGGTTTTTGCCCAATTTTAAATTCAAAAAAATAATATGATTTTTAAAATAAAAAAAAAATATAAATTATGAATTTGATGTTTTTCATTCTCATTTTTATTCTGAATCTCAACTCTCTCTCTCTCTCTCTCTCTCCTATCTTCTCTAATCTCAATCTCCTCTGCTCTATGCTCTCTCTCTTATCATTATTTTTTTAAAGCTTCAAGTTAAAAGCAATTTCAAGTTAAGGTAAAAGTTTTTTTCTTGTTACCTATTGTTATAGGCTACAGGTTGTGACTTGATCTATCTCATCTCCAGTCCAAAATATAATTCGGGTATTATTTTTTTTTGTTTTTTTAGTATAGTTATATACAATAAATTAATTAAAATAAAAAAAGGCTAATAATAAGAATAACGATAACAATATTAATTTAGATTTAGATAGATAATAATGATAATCTTATGGAAATATTCGAGACCAGAATTATATTTTTTCTCATGACATCGACTTAAACTCAAATATCTAAAAAATAAAAAACTAAAAAAATATCTATAATTTGGACTCACCCTAGCATAATTAAAAATAAAAATATTAGGGATATCATTAAAGAATCGGTATAATATAAATAATTTTAAAAAAATATTTACATGTAGGAGTACATATGAGACTGCGCACTTAAAAAATAATACTAATCAAAACACTATAAAATATGGTGTTTTAGATCTTTAGCAAACACAACTGAGTATGAGCGATGAAATCTTTGAAGTTTGATCTAGTGCAACTTCTTTGACCATATACATATACTGCAATGATTTAGGAATGTAAGGCATGACGAAATTGATTATCATCATGAGTCTTTAAATTAGATTTTTGGAAAATGTTAGGGTTGTCAGTATCATGCAGATCTACTTCTAGTCTATTTATCATAGGATTCCAAACTCTATATGTAAGAAATACATTATTAAATATTATAAGTTAGAAAAATAAATAATAATTAATAAATTTAGGCAATATAGAAGGGTGATGCCCGTGATATCTAATATCTGGACTAGCCATGACGATCTATCTTTTAGATACCTCACCGCCCACAATGTAAATTCTATATGAAAACATAATAAAAATATTGTAGAATTTTCTGAGAATTTGCATCCATGATGGCCCTGCTATATATGAGTACATGATGAGAATATTTAAAGATTATTATATTCAATATAAAATATTTAATATCATATTTAATAATGCATCTAACAATAAAGTAACTATTAATATATTTGTTAGGATCAATAGAGATAGACTATTAGGTGAAATTTTCATGCTAGATATATGTATCACATCATTAACCTAATAATATAAGCAGAGATTTAGGTTGTTTCTCCCACATTAGAAAAAATACAAAACTCATTATAAAATCTTTTGACGCCTAGCAGACAATAGAAATTTGGTAGTCTCTATTTGTCTGCGAGTCTAAAGAAAATAAAATTTCAAATAGATATGAGACACCATTAGAATTACACTTACATGATATTTGAGTTGTATGTTAAATAAAAATATATGATATCCAATTACGTCAATAATAAGAATAACGAACTTATTATTGACAATACTGATTTGAATATAAGAATTTTTTTAATGAAATTCTTAAATATTTTTTATGACATGACGAACATGTATTCGTCTGTATACACTCCCACCACTTGTATTGCACTAATGTACATATACGATATTAGTAGCATATTTAAAAAGTTTAGAGATGACCTTATATTTAGTGTCATGTCTGTTGAAATAAAAATCAAATACTTAAAGTACTAATCCACCATTCAATCTCTTTATTACCTAGCGGTCTGCATGAATCCTAGGATTAAGATGAAAGGGATAAATAATATTTTGATATACATATTCATGTGTATGAACCAGGAACACCAACCTAAAAGATTCATTTACAGAAAATTAACTAAATTATTTACATACTACGACATTAGGTATTATGGTAGTTGTAGCTAGATTCCAATTATAGACATGGACACCGTATCCAGAGATGATGACTTCTCCATTCAGTTAGTGAGGAAAAAATAATGAGGTAGTACTAGATACTAATTATTACTCAATCCTATCACATAATGATAACAAAAACTTTGATATTTTATAATGGTAGAAATCATTAAAGATTACCTATACATACTATCTAAAATGACATAAAATCTATTAACTCTTTTAGTGTTGAGTTTAACATCAAAATCTATTTTTTCTATTGTAGTCATTATCATTTCAAATAAAAAATCAAGATTATAATCATATATCATTGAGGTATTTACATGAATGAAAGATTGGAAGGATTTGATGTTGGACATCCAGGATAGAGATAGAACGAGAGTGCAAGAGTTGCTGACAAATGATGATCATGAGATTTGGAAGATATTGTTATTATCATTTATCATTATAGTCATTATTTTATTTTTGGATGATAGATTTTTTTTGTTTTTATGTTTATATTATTATTATTTTTATTTATCATTATTTATGATGTCATGATAGATATTTTTTTCATTTCATACGAATATCACATGTAAGATACTCTCGACACAAACCAACATGGTCCAACATGGCTCAACATGACCAGGTCCAATTCTACTCGGACTCATGCTAGTCAGCCATGCCTGGCCAGGCAAAACACAAAACTTGTTGTGCCGAGCACGACATGACTGCCCCTCCGGGTCATGCTTAGCACGACATGGGGGCCAAACTAGGGCACCTAAAATGGGCCATGTCGATGCAACTTGACCCGTCTGACACCTATAAGTGGGTGTAAATCCAAATATTTTATTTGAATCAATTATTCTTCCTATCTTACCTATAGCCTTGCTTGTACTACCAATTAGTAGAAAGAATTATCAATCGACTATATCTGAGCATGTTAATACTTAGTATGATATTACAAAGTACTCAGGTATGAAGATTTCCCTAAAGTCCACATGATGCAATACTTCAAGAGTTTTCACAAATACAAACTCATATTGAGTTGGTAACTAAAATACTTGATAAACAAGAGATGAGTCTAATGAAGAGCCAAATTATCCAATAGATCCTATAGTTTAGAGAGAAATTATTTAACTTGTCTCCAAGAATTTTTAGATATACTTATTTTATACTCGATCACACTCTAGGATGAGATAAACTAATATCTAGGGCCATAAAATAAAAATTTTATTAGATACTTTAGTACCAAAAAATTGAATAAAGCATTTCTCAGCAAAAATTAATAGTATTATAGTGAGTGTGGATATAACTTTCTTTGACCATGACTCATTCTTTAATGAGCCTAGAAAGAGTGCGAATCTAGATGTTGCACCTAGATCCATGACTTTTCCTCTCTTACCTATAGCTTTATCTAGATTACCTATTAATAGACAGAGTCATCTATCATCCTTATCCAATAGCTACATATAATCATATTGATATTCTGTATGACATTACTAGAATAAAATCATCATACCTACAAAAAAATTCAAATCCTAATGAGTTAGGAGAGAGCGAGATTTCCCAAATAAGGAATTTTATTCAGAGTCAAATGACATAGTAGTGCATACTCATATTGAGTTAGCAGCTATAAGACTTGACCACCCAAAAATTAGAGTCTATACGATAAGAGAAGACTTGCCCAACCTTCTTAGACCAGAGACAAGTCACCGAGATGCCAAACGATCTTGCAGCTAATCTTTTATATCTTGACATTCCAATCACTCTCCGAAAAAAATACATGAGTTCTATTCAGTATCTAATTTCATGTGATTTCTCATTCTCTCACATTGTTCCTCTTATTTTTTTTCACTATGTGTCTCGATAATACAAGCATTTTTAAATCTCCTTCCGTGGAATTATTTCATCCAAGATATGTCAAGCCATGATGTAAAGAAATACATATAATTTACTCTAATAAGACTTGAGAACTAGTATCATTATTTTTATTAAAGTCTATTATTAGATACATGTAAGTATTAACTATAAAGACAAGTCTAGATGAGAACATAATTTATCTTAAGAAATACTTATTTAAAGAGGATTTAGTTAGAGATATGTTATAAATTATCAAGATATTTTCTCTCTAAAAACCATGATAATCTCAGTACAAAATTTTATCTCTTACAACATCGCACAGTTAGAGGATACATCAACTAGATGTGAAGAATATATTTCTTCACATAAACATTTAGGAAGAAATATACATATGAAGCCATATAAATTTTGAGCAACACAACCATATGCAACTTATAAACTACGAAAGATATTGTATGACGTGAAACAATAATCAAGAGATCCATTTGTATGATTTTTACAAGCAATTATGCCATTTATGTTATACAAATGTGCGACTACCTACCCTAGCCTATCCTATAAGATAGGGGCTAGGGGCTAGGGGCTAGGACTAGCTGTCATAGACTTAGTCTCAAATGCTGGTGTGACATAACGCTAGTAGAAAGCCTGACTGTCTAGCCCAGGTAAGCTCCAGCTCTGTCCCGCCCAAGCCAACTCACCTTTGGGCTATGGTGTCAGCTGGATAGTCCAACTCACCTGTCTAGAATCCAAATATAGACTACACACACACACACACACACATACAGATATATATATGAAATAAAAAAAATATTTTATTAAAATCTAAACTACAAATATTAAATATAATTAGTAATGTTTATGAATATGAATATAAACGAAACATTAAAAATATATAAAAGTCAAAATTCTAAGTCTTTTATCTAGTATGAATACGAAGATAAAATGTACTCCAAGGCAGTACCAATATCATGATATCACTTTATCTAGTTTGAATCATGATAATCTAAGAAGCACGAACACGAACACGGACACGGGGATACGACACGGCAGGATACAGGGATATGGCAAATTTTAAAAAATTAGGATACGGATACGGTTAAGATACAACATGATAAAAAAAATAAAAATAAAAATAAAAATTATTTTTTTATAAATATTAGGTATTTTATAAAATAAATTAAATTATAATATTTTATTATATAAAATAAATATATATTATTTATTTTATAAAATAAAAATATTGTATTTTATTTTATAAAATAATATTTATAATTATTTTATTTTATAAATTAATATTTTATAATTATATTATATAAAAATATATATTTTTTATTTTATAAAATAAAAATATTTTATTCTATGCCACATCCCCACACATAGCGCCCGCCCCTGCCTCCCCCCAAATCAGGCCCGCCCCTGCCTCCCCCTCAAATCGCACCCGCCCCTGCCTCCCCCTCAAATCACGCCCGCCCCTGCCTCCCCCTCAAATCGGGCCCGCCCCTGCCTCCCCCTCAAATCGCGCCCGCCCCTGCCTCCCCCTCAAATCGCGTCAGCCCCTGCCTCCCCCCTCAAATCACGCTCGCCCCTGCCTCCCCCCCTCAAATCGTGACTGCCCCTGCCTCTCCCCTCAAATCGCACCGCCCCTTCCTCTCCCCTCAAATCGCGCCCGCCCCTTGCCAGTGGCCAATGTTGCCCATGCGACGACGTTGACCACCCGACGTCGTCGGACGTCGGGCACTATCGACATGGATAAGGCTGCCGACGCAACCGTCTGATACGCCACGTGGCATATCAGATACGGATTGATCAATGATACACCACGTAGTGTATCGGACACGTATCCGTGTCGTGTCCGTACCGTGTCCACGTGTTCGTGCTTCCTTGATCATAATTCTAAGTCTTTTACAAACCCATGCATAAATTCTCTCAATCTTTTAAGCACGACAATACTTAAATAATATTTAATTATAATATGATACTTTACCTGAAATCATATTCATAATCATAGAAAAAATATTATCTTATGCAACTCTAGATACTAGATAAGTTAGTATATCACTTATTATTTTAGATAATACAAAATTAAATGAATTCATATGATTTTTAAAAACTCAAAATATCAAATATTTTCATGTGATTATGAGACAATATAAAATAATAATCAATATTTAAATATCTCAACCGCTTACTTTTATTTGACAAACTCTTCATCATTTGACTCTAACTAATTGCATGAAGCATTAAAAACTCCCTAAAACTATCATACTTATTTTTATAAAACTACATGAAAACATCAAATAATTAGATAACTACATGACTCTTAATATGATACTAATCTTTACACTCACAAACTCTTTAAAATTACCATACTTATTTTTATAAAATTTAAATAGATTATCTAATTATTTATAAATTCTACTTTCTAATTCTTATAGTAAGTTCATGCAAATATATAAATTTGATAGTATTTTCTATTTCTTCCGTCTTAATCCTATGATCCATATAGATATCTAAATAATAAAAATATGGAATTGTGAACTAATATTTTAAATATTCTCTATATTTAAATATTCTCTATATTAGTTTAATTTTATCTGAATAGTCATGTACCTAAAAAATAAATATTCTCTATATTAGTTAAAGATATTATTTATGTTATATATGCACCTAAGTGCAATACATATGAAATAATATATAGTCATATGTTATATATGCACCTAAGTGCAATACATGTCTGAACACATATTCATCTCATCATAAAATTTTTTATAAATTTTAAAAAGAAAAATCAAAAATCTTTATAGTTTAATTCATTAATTATTATTTTATTAATTTTACTATTAATATAGTCAGGTATCACATGTTGATAACCAACACATAAATCTAATATCAAATATGAAAAATTCCAATGATATCTAACACATTGTTTAAATTTATTATTTTATTAGTTTTTAGATCTACTGACTTACATAGACTATAAAAATTCTATAACCAGCACATGATTCCAATATTAAATATAAAAAATTCTAATAATTTTTGACATTCAATTGAAATTTATTATTTTAGACCTACCGACATATATAGACTACAAGAATGTTATAATGTATTAAGTATCCTAATATATTTTAATAAATTTCATATTTATTCTAAAAAGGAAAGATTATTTATAAATCAATTTTTATTATTAAGTTTATTATGTAACACATACATGTAATATTAAAAATCTCAGCTAAAAGACTTTATCTAATGGTTCTTACGAAATATCTATTAAATCATTATTATTTGAAATATTATTAAATATTATACTCTATATTATTTTTGTATCTCACATTTTCTAAAAGTTCTCGACATATATTCATATATGATAGAGTCATAATGAAGAGAATGATATCATGAAATCCTAATATTCTTTTATTTAATTTTTATTTAAAATCAACAAAGTAAATAGTAATATATGCAAATAGATTATTATCATAACTAGTCTAAATATAGAATATTACCGAGATCACTCCTCTTTATTTGCTAAGTTCATAAATTACTATTTATTTTTTCATTTTATCAATTTTATTATGTCATTCCAACATGTCATCCCAAGGATCCTACGATAGATGGGCTAGTAGTATTTTTGCATACAATGAACTACTCTATAAACCTCCACAAATTTAAGTAGAAGACTTGTATTAGCAATGATCCTAGTCATACAATCCCTTATAAATTCATAGTGATAAATGAAATGAGTCACTCAATTTAAAGTCGATCCAAATTCAACAACTCCACCATCTAGTTATCTTGGAATCTAATACACTATGATTTGTAATACATTGTTCATAGTGTCTCTTAAGGTATATAATCCCACCATCAGTCATATAATAACATATATTTCCATATATTATGTTGATTTTTTTTTAAATCTTCCAGAATTTTTATTTTTAATAATCTTACCGTGAGTCCACACTAACTATATTTATTTATTAATCTTAGATTTTTAGGTACCTAGATCGAGAAAGACATATGACTAAGAGATAATCTTGTCTCAGGCTTTTCGATTGGATTGTCATAATCTAAATTAATATTTAATTTATTTTCATAATAATTACTATTTCCTATTTTTTTAAGTTCTAAAATTTTGAATAGGAGAAATTTTTTTTACTTATTATATTATTTAGTAAAAAAATTATTATTGAATTAAGAAATTATTTACCTTACAAAAAATGAGATCCAACTGACTTGTAGCCGACCAACCACAATCCCACAACTATAATATTTTATGTTGATCATTAACACATGGCTCAGCTCATCAATAATAATTTACACAATATTAATTCATACTATTCAAATAAAAATAAAAAAATATATATTGTGAAGTAGTTTTGAGATTTTAAAAAAATTAAAGAAAAAAAATTATAATTTGAGTGTGAAATTAATTTTTTTTGTTTTTTACTATAAATATTAATTTATATATTTATGAAAAAATTTATATATTGTGAAATTATAATTTGAGATTTTACTATAAATATTAATTATATATTTATGAAAAAATTTAAAATTAATTTTTTTTTTGTTTTTTATTATTTTTTTAAGTAGAAACTAGAAACCCAACAAACATTAGATTTATGTCTAGAACTTTGAACAGAAATCAAACGATTTAAAAAACAAGTAAATTTATTTTTTTTTTCTATTTTTTATTAAATTCTAACACAAACACCATTTGTATATCACTGTAGCGGTGTCAAACGGGTCGGGCCGGCCCGGCCCGTTTTTGAGCACGGCGTGCTTTCGTGCCGGGCCTGGCCCTACGGGCCAAACCGGGACCACTGGTCGGGTCCAATTAGACCCGACCAGCTGTCTTTTTTGCAGGCTGGGTGAAGCGAGGGGGACACGGGATGAACCCGTGCCGGTGTGCTGTGCCAGGGGCGCCGAACCATGCAGGGCCAGGCACGGCACGGCACGGCTCGTGCCTTACTCGGGCAAGGGATTTTCCTGTGCCGGGCCGGCCTAGGCACGGCCGAACTGTGCCGTGCCTCGTGCCGGGCCGGCCCGACCCAGCCCGGTTGACACATCTACATCACTGTTGTTGTCATAGGCCATTGCTAACGCAATGGCTTTTACAAAAAATGGAGCATATAAGCTTCAAGGGCTCAATTATTAAAAAAATATTAAAATACAGGCACGTAGATTTCACATGCCTATATTTTTTAAAAATTCACAAACTGGTGAGAACACCTAATAAATTTATATTTATCTATTTATTTGGATTTTTAATTTATGGATGAGAACACCCAACATATTAGTTGTCCCAATCCAAGCTAGAGGCTATATATAGTTAACCTCTTATTTATTTGTTTTTAGTATGTGAGACTGTATATACTATGATTATTTAATATTTATGATTGTTTATGGATGAGTTTATTTTGTTTAATTTTTCACAAAATTATTAAGAAATATTAGGAACCCATAAAAAGCTAGTTCACAAATTTAATTGAAACCAGCGACCTATCTTGACTCATGTACAAGACGAACTCTAATGAGCCAACCCTTAAGCACATCACTAATGATGCAGCTTATTTACAAGAACAAGATGAAAAATTATCTCTAACCATTGCATCTTGAATTGTTATTTCTTCTCTTAACTCTAGTCGAGCTCGAGCTTGGGCCAATCTCACCAAGCTTTCCAGTTGCCTTGCAGTTATTGGCGTACCATCAGCAGATGTATTGTGATCCCTAAGCTGTAAATAAAACTTCTGAAGTATTTCTGCTGCTGGTTTTGACATCCTCCAACAGAATAACAAAAAAAAAAAAAAAAAAAAAAACAATTTAGTCACATCAACCATTGCATAAAACTTAAACAAAAACTACACTCACCTTGGAAAAATGTAAGTTCTTGCATAGGCAATATATTTGCGAATAAGCAAACTGGGAAGTGGAGTGAAATCAGCATCCTTCTGTGGATCAAGTCTCAACCTTGAAACCAATGAATCATTTCTCACATTCAAATCTATCCCCCCTCCATTCTCTGGTGCTGTATTTTTGTATAATAAAAAAAAGAACATTATTACTAAGTATTAATCCCAAACTCGTTTGACTTGATTATAAATGTTTTTTTTATCATCTACTCTATTTTAGGGAAGAGTCAGTCAATTGAATTAACATAAAATTGCTTATAATAATCTCAACCCATCTCAAATTTCAAAGTTCTTTAATTTTTCCTTGATTTTATAAACAAATACAATTGAGATTGATGAAATACAATTTATAAAAAATAAACAATATCCTCACAAACATGAAATAAAAAAATCTGCCCTATAAATTACAAAAAATACTATTACAATAACTCACATATTAGATAATTCTATCATTAAAAAGAATAATATTAATCATACTCAATGCACAAAGCTTTCACTTAGTATGAGATTCAGAAGATGCTAATATCTTGACAATCTTATCTTTAAAAATTAACAGGACTGCATTTGATGAGTTTCAAACCCGAGATCTACTATAATTAAACAAATATATTTATTATTGTACCAAGTTATAATCTCCAATATATGCAATGTAATAAATGAATTTCTCAGATTGTACTATTTGGGTATCCTGAAACCCTAGTTTTTGAGTGTTTTGTACTATTTGGGCATCTAAAAGAATTAATTCAATGCAAAATTGGGACAGCCCAAACTAAGATTACTGTAGAATTAGGGTATTCCGAAAGATTGTCGCAACAGAAATGGATGGAGAATATAAAATATCTAGTCACTTCTTATGCTACTCTATATTATGATAGTCAATCAATAAGTCATTGTCTATAATTTAATATTTAATGAGCAATCAAAACATAAAAGTAAATTATTTCTTTATTAAGAAGAAAATACATGATGAGATAATAGTAGACGTATCAAATGAGTTGTTCCATATCGGTATGACTCTAAAATTGGATAATCTGACATGATCCTAAAAATAAGCAGCCCAACATGACCCTAAAAACGGGTAGCCTAGCACAATCTATTGGCCTGCCATTTTCTTGGGTTGTGTCCAATCATGCTGGGTCAGGCCTAGTTTGGCCACCCAGGCTGACACCAGCCCACACAAACTGGCCATGTCAAGCCATGCCGTGCCATGTCATGCTACATCTTCCATAGCATGGTTATTGACTGTCATACATCATGCTATGCTCATGTCACCCAACCCAGTTGATACCACTAGATAACAATCATATCTTATATTTCTACAGCATATCATCTCGCAAATATTTTTACGAATATATTAAAAAGATCTCACTTTTTTTTCTCCAACTTCATGTTCTAGAGATGTTTCAGTTTCTTATTAGTTTTACTTTTTTAATGGGAGCACACATGTGAATTTCCCTAATCATATATGTTTTCTATTCATGGGCTAGATTTTTGTCTTTGTATTATTAGTGTTGTATCATTTTATTTTATATACTAGTGAATTTTGTTTTTTAATGAGTTTACCATTTGCAAATTAATTCACAAAAAATAAATTATTTGAGTATTCATGAATAAATAGAATTAAAAATAAAATAAAATATCATAATTATTATCATTATAATTCATTACTTTAAATAATTTATCATTAATTATAATTACATTAAAAAAGAATAGAATTAAATAATATATAATAAATAATGACATGTTATATGATTGTTCCTAATTTAATTACTCATGAGTCAGGAGTGAGAAGATGAGTAATGAGATTGTACGAGAAAAATAGAAAATATAAATTACTACCTTACAAGCAAAAAATTTTATATATTTTTTTCTAGCAATGTTCACTATGAGGGAACACTATGAAGACCCTAAACAGATCCAACAGTTGATCTATCTCCACCAATAATCCATAGTACTCTTGGTTCCATTCTAAAAATAACTCACAATAACTTTCTTTGATATAATTACTTTTCCTCTAGTTTGTACACTACACATTAGATCGCCTGCTTTTTCTCTTCCTTTCTCTCCTCTAGGAAGTATAGTTCCATACTAGACCCATGGTGTGAAGAGTCTTTACATAATCCTTCAAACAAAGCAAATAAATTCATTCTGATTTTTTATGTTGGAGCAAGAAGTCGAGATATCTTCTCCCCCATTGATACTACTAATCATCTATGCTCAATGTCAAGGTGCCTGAGCAACCACCACGTCAATCCAACAACAACAACCTCTGATCACCACTCCCACCATCTTAGCCTTTATCAATCGTATATCCAACTCAATCCATTTCAACCTATCATAACAGCTCCCTGACTAGAATTGGCAGACCATACCTCCTCCAAGCTTGAATCCTTTTTTTCTGATGGGTAACATGTTCAAAATTATTCTTATTTTCAGTTTCATGTCAAGTATCTCTTTGTTATTACCCTGATTCTTGATTTTACATTGCTCTCGCATCCGTTCTCATTCCTCCTATGACTTCTCTCCTCATGACTTAGATATTGTAGAATGAAATACACTTGTGATAATAAAAAAAGATAAGACAACCACACATACAATAAAATAAGTTACCTAATCTTTTATTAATAGGTAATAACAATGATTGGTACAACCCACAACTTGAGAGTTGTCATCATAAACAAAATATTTAAAAAAAAAGTTGCAATACACACAAGCACACATAAAATAGTATTGATATCTATTTTATTAGCTGAACAAAAATCATTCCATTTGTAATTTCTCTATTCACCTTGGTTACTTCCCACTTGAGCTACACTTACATAATTCATTTTATAACAAATTATGTAATGTATATATTTCAACAGAATAATTTTCTTTAAAAGAAGAAAATATTAATTGCAAATATATAAGAATGAACATACAAATAATCTTTTGTATCTTGTGATTTTATTATCATCTTCTAATTTTACTATAGCTAATTTGATATACAATAAGTAAACTCACTTCATTAAAATATTTTATAATATTTTACAACACAATTCTTTATAAAAAAAAAAAGTAATCTTACAAGTTAAATTCTTACAATTCTTAAAAAATTAGCAAGACACACATAAGGAAAGTGCATCTCATCACAAGCATAGGAAAGATCTATCTTATCGAAAACTCCTTGAACTCCTAAATCAACATGGTATCATAGCATTTTCGAGGTGAATCAAGAGTAACACATGACTCATAATGTGGTAACACACTTTCTGCCAATGTCGTCAACAAAGGACAATGATGTTTGACGTCGATAATGGATATGCCAATGTATTGTGTGTAGGAGAAAATATTCTTTATGATTTTTGTTGCACACAATTGAGTGGTAATGACTGTCAAATGTGTGACAACAAATTAAGGGTGGTCCAACAAGGTTTCAATGATGAATGATGGTTACCATGGCGATTCATTCTATGGTGCCGATTCAAAACATGTACAGTACCATGGAACCACTTAGACTGATGTTTTCCTATGTTTGGTGCTTTTGAAATATATCTGCATGGGCACATTATTTCATTTAAAAAAATTTGTTTATGTGACTATAGCATTGGTGTAGTAGAGTAGCAGCACTATATTTTATAGTAATTTTTGTTTAGGGAGATGGACATAATTAGTATATGACCATATGAGATAACCCAATAAAAATTAAGGGTGTATATATATTTATTCTAGTCTACTTCAGTGAGGATTTAGTTTTGAGCCAATGAGACATGAGACACATATTAAATAAGCTATCTTAGAGCTTAGCCTGAATAAGATGAGTGATTGATGATCAATATATAGTAACTAATATATCTATGATAGTCATTTGACCTGAGTTTATCCAACATATTTGATTCTTTAGACACATGCAATAAGATTTGATATTTGAATAAGTCAATATATTCATCGAAAATATTTCAAGATTTAGAGGTTGTATAATAGGCTAATAGACCTTCCACATGTACATCAACTAGTTTTATTATGTTTACTCAAAATAAATATTTCAGGAAGAGTATGCCTATGATTCTTTCTTCTCAACATCTCACTTTGGAAGTCTAAGTTATGGATCTACATGCCAATAACCATCTCATTGGTAATTATACATTTTTTACTTCTTTTGTGAAGTCTAGAGCATTTAATATTGTTCTGACCAACAACACCATAATATATGCCAAGGAAAATAACAATTTCAATATTAAAATTTCTTTTTGACGTAAGTTCTTTTTGTTTCAGAGTTTGATAATAATTTATTTTTAGATAATTATTTTTTTAAGTAACTTGTGATATTTTTTCATCTTCTGTGTTTCTATACGAGATCAGAGAATTGGGTGGATGGTTCCCATGAAGATTAAGCAAGACGAGTTATACATACTTTTCTCCATCAACATGACCCCCTTGAGTGTTTTGCTATTATTTAAATGTTGGTCATACACTATCAGTTTGAATATTCATCATTGAATAAACTAAAGATTATTGAGTTAAGTACCAAAAATTTCTATTAATAGTGAGACATATTAGTTAGAAAAATATATTAGAGTTCACATCTAGTAAATAAAGAAGGTATGAAGAGAAATCCATTCATTTTGTTGGACGATCATACATGATAACAAAAAATATTTTATTATTTTTATTAATGATTATATTAAAAACAAATAATTATCAGTTTTTAAAGAAAGATACCAAATCTTGTCTATATTTATAAAATTTTATTAAATAATAAAAATTAAATTTGATCTTCATATTAAAAGAGTGAGAAGTGATAATGTTTTTAATATATTTCTCATTAAATTTTTTATTCTCTTAAGGAGCATTACATGATTCACCAGACATTATGATTTGACACTCGTGTATAAAATGAAATAACTAAAAAAAATTAACATTAATTGAGATGACTAGGATACTTCTACTACATAATAATGCTTATAGGCACTCTTAGGAAGAAGTAATAATAACCGCTAACTTTCTAATTAATTGAATATCATCTATTTTTTCATATTATATCCCATATTAGCTTTTATATTCAGGAAAGAACTTTTTTCAACTTCTACCCAAGATTTTTGGTTGGATTTAATTTATTCATGATCTCTTTCTAAGTAGAGAAAAAATTATTGTTTGTGCCATTAAATTATCTTTATAGGGTACTCTAATAATCAAAAGAAGTATAAACGATACTTACTACATGTCAGAAGAATCATTACAAATATGAATATGACCTCCAAGGATAAGCCTTTCATGAACTCAATCTAACACCGAAATAATTCTTATGTTTACTTGTTACTCCTCCCAAAGAGATAACAACTATTCCTATTCTCACTCCTACTCCTACTTTTGCACCGGATACTACTAGTATAAATAGTATTGAGTAGAGTAGTGAACTTCTCCTATAACTTTATGCTAGAAAAATCAGCCTAGTATAAGTGTTCAACGAGAAATGAGGTGTGAGCCTTTCTAGAAAGGAGAGATCAAGTTTGCGAGATTTGATGATTATAACCTAAAAGTATATACTGCACGAATATATACATAGTCTTCGCCAAATAAACCTCTTGTCACTTCAATTGATCTGATTCAGAATAGTGAGTATGACATTCAGATTGCTCTACGAAAAAAACTAACATATTCTATTTTATCTTTCCCAACTGAGTTTTCTATCATATTAGTTGATTTAATTGAGATAAATTAAATCTTTTGATTACTCTAAGAAATGAATCAAAAACATATTCTACTCAATACCTTTTATTAGGTATACTTTCTTATTCTCATTTTAATATTATATATTTTAATTTTTTGTCCTCTCTCAATAGTTACAAAATCCATTATATTCTTTTTGAGATACTTAATCATTTAGGATGATGACAAATTATATTATATAAACTGAGTGTAATCACATTAAATCATATTTGAGATTACATTAGAAATGCCAAACAGATCATGTCGTGCCGGCAATACCCATTTTTAGGTGGCTCAGCCGGGCTACCATGTCGTGTTTGGCATGGCCTGACATAGGAGTCATATTGTGCTAGTCTGCCTAGCCCAGGACAACATGACTAGCATAATTCTGGGTAGGGTTGTGCCTACCATGCCAGATCGTCTTGGGTCATACCAGATTATGTCAATTTTGTGGGTAGCGCCACCATAGGCATCATCCACTAGCCACCACCACCACAAACATCATCCATAGGCCACCACCACCACCACAAATATCATCCATAGGCCACCACCACCACAAACATCATCCATAGGCCACCACCACCACACACAACCCACATGATTATGGGTACAATTTCATTTTATTAAAAAACTAGTTTTTTTTTGAAAATGAGTTGGGCACGGTCTCGAGTCATGGTGACTCATGACCCATTCCTAGGAAGCGGTCCCTTGTCACGGTCACCATATCAGTGTGGACCAAGCCAATAGACTATGCACGCGAGTTGTGCCTGGCCCGACACAAGGCACGACAACCTCTACCCCAGCACGGCATGAGTCGTGCCCCAGGTCGGCAAGACATAAGTCCAAGCCATCACGACCCAAGTCTAGACATAATTTTGGACCATGCCATATTAGGCTATACATGCCTCAGTCAGATCGTGCCTCATGCCATGATTAGGCCACCCGACCCACTTGATACCTCTAAATCTTATTTCAAAACTATTAGGTAAGTCAATAATAAGATACAAAATAGGTATACAATATAAAGATTGTATATTGAAGAATGGCTAATCGTCTCAAGGTCTTGTTGATAACCAAATAATTTATAAAGACTTTGTTAATTATTGGGATAGTTTTTTCCTAGTGGCTAAAATAACCACTATTAAGTTGCTGCTTTATATTATTGCATCTCATTGATAGATTCTACATCAGCTAGATGTGAGCAAGGATAAAAATTTCTGATATATCCACCGATATATCTCCGAAATATCCATAAATTCTAAGTATCGATATATCCATCAAGACCGATACTAGGGCTGTGCATGAGACACGGGAATACCGAACTGATACGAAAAACCGAACCAAAATTATCCCGAACTGAAAATACCATTGACTTTTTGACTTTATCCGAACCGTACCGGAAAAATTTTTTGGTACGGTTCTGGATCTTACATGTTATCCATACCGAGAATCGTACCGAACTGAAGAACCGAAATTAGAACTGATAATTATATATATATATATTAGTTTATAGTATTTATCTTTTTTTAATTAATAGTTGATATTTATATTGTTATGTTTATAATTGTATTAATAATTTATAATTTATAATATTAAATAATTATAATGTAATAATTATTTTATAATAGTTAAAATTTTTGTAATATTTAAATTGAATTTTTAGTAATTGAATTAAAAAAATTAAAATAATATAATATACAATTTGATTATTTTAAATTAACATATATAAATATTTAACATTATATATTAGAAACTATTTGAAAAAATATTCAATAGAATTTCCATTTTCATTTGGAATTCAATTATAAATGAATGTGTTTATTTCGTATAACACAATTGAAAATACAAATTCAATAGAATTTTACAAAACTTTGCTTGAAATAGAAAGAAATATAATTTCATTTGTTTTAATTTCTCAAAATATCCTTACATTATACTTTTTGCAATATGATTACCAATTCATAAAATGACAAAATCATATAATTTCTTCAATAACTTATATTTATATCATATTACTATAAAAAAATTATAAGAAAACAAATAAAAATAATCTAGTTGTGTAATGAAAAAAATTGAGAGTTGAGAGAAAAGCTCAGAGAAAAAAAAAAATAATAATAAAGTTTAATAAGTACAGTAAAACCTCCTTAAATTAATATGATCCGTCTCACAATTTTTTATTAATTAATGGAGGTTATTAATTGGTAGAACATGTACATAAAAAAACTATGTACATCTCTAGCACAATAATAGCCAATTGCTTTAAGCATACAGATCTTTTTTAAGAGGAAAAATCAAAAATTGAAGAGAGTTTAGAGGAACAGGAAATTGAAAAAGAACTCGAAACTGTCATTGGCCAACTTTCAATTCATCACCCAATGTCTATTAATGCTTTCTTAAATTTATAGAAGAAGCAACGAATCGCTCATGAGAAGATAGCAGATAAAGATTTAATGGCAATTACAACGCCACAAGATGTAAAGGAGGAAGTTGAAGAATATATGGATGATAATGATGATCCTCCTTTATTTAACAAAGAGAAATTATATTTTATGTATTCATGTATATCTCTACTTCACCTTTCAAGTGTTAGATATATGATAGCTCATAAAATATTACGAGATATACGGTTAGAGATTAGGACAACTAGGAAAAAAATAAGTTATTTTGGATAAATGGTTTTCTAAGGAACACGATTCTACTAATTTGATATAAATATTTATAATTTTATCATCATAATTTATGTTATATCTTAAAAATAACCATTGTAGTTTATTTTTATTTATAATATGAATTTGAACATATTACTCTATATGTATAAATAATTCAAATATTATAATTTTTAAATTTATGTTATTTCAAAAATATTGTATAATATAATATAAAATTTTCAATATTATTTTTATATTTTTTATTAACTTAATATATACTAGTTTATCATTTATTAAGTTAAATTAACATTCCATTAAAAAATAATAAAAACATAACATACAATTAAAGATATTATATTTTTATTAATAAATTTTTATTTAGTGATTATTTTTATAATTACATTTATTTATATATTATTTAATTTTAATTAAAGTATTAAATTAATTACTTTAAGCTAAACTATGTTGTTTTGGCCTAAACTACGTAGTTTTAAATTAGTCCAAAACTACGTAGTTTAGACCAAAACAGTGTAGTTTTGATATAAAAACAAAAGGCAAACCCTACTTTACCCACTATATCTGTTGGCCATCATTTTCTTAACTTTTATGAGTTTGTGGCTGTCACTCTCATCAGGAGCTCATCTCTTGGCCATTCATTTTCTCCACTTTTCTTCTATTTTTCTTTCCCTTTACTAGCACTAACAAGATTGATTTTGGAAGAGCAAGAATCACTCCTCAAGGTTGACATTTGACTACTTTACAAAGGTCTCTTTCTTTTGGTATATTAATTGAAGTTGACATTATCACAATCTGGTTATGCTGACCGTAGCTAAACTTTTCATGAATAATTTTTTCTTTAAAGTTTTAATATTTTTATCCGAATATCCGTTCCGTCTTGTCCGATTTGAAATTTCCACTAGAACCGAGAACCGAACCGTTGGAACGGAGATTTTTTTTTGTGGATCTGGGACCGGATCTTGAATTTTAAAATCCCGAACATTTGGAACGGATCTGGATATTTGCAAATCCCCGATCCACCCTACCGTGCACACTCCTAACCGATACATCTATCCTTTATTGATGCTCATATACAAAAACACACCGATATATCTTTGATATATCCGATATATCTGTAAAATCCAAATACCGATATATCCGTAGAAACCGATATTTTAATCATTGGATGTGAGAAATATGTTGGTTCATGGTAATTTCAAGGATGAGATATTTGTACAATAGCCCCCAAGTTTTATTATTCATTGGACCATAGGCAAGATGTATACAGTATATATTACAAAAGGCTCTTTATGATATGAAATAATCTCTTTGAATATAATTCAACAAGTTCTCTTTTGTACATACAACTATTGACTTAAGGAGATGCAAATTGGATTATTAATATTTTTACCGACAAAGATCAAGGGGTCAATATGTAACATTGATGATGAATGTTAATGATATTATAATTACAAAAAATGATCAATTGAATATATTTTAACTAAAATTATTTGTATAGTGTGAGTTTCAGATAAAAGACTTGGAGCAATTTATATATTTCCTTGATAATGAGATTTGATACTTAGAAGATTGAAGATATGATTTTTCTTTCTCATAATAAATATGTTTTAGATGTCTTATCTAATCTTAGCATAGCATGATGCACATCAATCGACTTACTACTTAATCTAAGTATAAACTTTGGCTTGGCCTACATGTCTAAATTGAATTTGGCATGAAATGACAAGTGATTGGCCTGTACAAGCCAAAATTGGCCTGGGTAACAAAATGACTTGGATTGAGTTCAAATGGGACCACACTCGATCCAACTAGGCACATGAAACACACATGCAAATATTTTTTAAACATTCCAGATAGGGCATATGCAGCTCAAGTGCTCAAATTTCTTTAAATGAGCTCCCATCAGTTCGGTCCGGCAGGACTCAAGGTCAATTAAAATATTTTACCATAAAATAATAAAATAATTTCTCATTGATGTCACAATTGCAAATCCAATCATTGCACCATTAAAAAAATATTTTTTTAAAAAAGTTATGCTCATTGAATTGTCTACAACCACTAAACAAAATCCAATGACAAAAAAATTTTGTCTAGATTTTAGGACCAAAAAAATTAATATTTAAATTTTTTAAAAATTATAAATAGGTATAATATTTATATTTTTTCATCTAACTAAAATTGAAATCTCCTCTATTTTCTTTAATTCTCACACAATCATAGGTCTCATCAGACAATTAAAAAACCTATATTTCATAGACAAATCTCTGTAATTTTGACTAACTTTGATATAATTAAAAAAATATTAGAGAAATAAAAAAAAAATAAATGTGATGTATATACTATTAAAAAATTTATAATTATAAAATTAATGATTTAATTGAGCACCCAATAAAATATATCAATTAATATATCAAAAATCATGATGTATTGAATCCTAGACAAATCCAACTTAGTCGCGTGGTGATTAAATTTTGATTTGCAAGAAAAAAGGATTGTTAGGATGATTGCTAATACATGTCATCTACTTCAATGTGTAGAAAATCATATAGTTCATTATATGTAAAAATACATCCAACTCACATATCGTAGGATCCCAAGGTTGACCTGTAGAATTAATATTATAAAAAATTATCAATTTGATAAATAATTAATAATTCTAGACCATAGAAAACATAGTTGAGTGATATGTATGATATTTAATACATAAACTAATTATTATGACATTTCCACTTGATGTGAAACAATGTTAAAATTCAATATACCTAAAATTAAATGTGTTAGTTACTAATGTGTAATATTTGATTTTATAAATAGTAAAACTAATAAAATTATAATTAATAAATTAGATCGAGATATAAAATTTTTATTTTTAAAATTTATCAATTTTTTATGATATGTTGAACTTGTGTTTGTCTTTATACACTATTATATTATGCATTGCATTTAGGTGCATATATAGCTTGAATAATATGTTTAAACAATATAGAGAATACTATATTTTAGTGGCATGACTATTTCGATTTAAAAAAATATTTAAAATATTACATAATCATTATACATCTTTATTATCTAGCTACATATGTAGATCATAAGATTAAGGTCAAAGTGATCAAAAATATTATGAAATTCATATTTACTTACATATACTAACGACAATAACCATATGATACAATTTATAAATAATTGCAATAATTATTTAAATATTATGAAAATAAATATAATACTTATAACGTGCTTCCAAATATGGAGATTCATATCATATACAGAGATGATATCTTTTTTATTTAATTAGATAGGGATAAATGAGGAAGTAGTCTATCAAATAAGTACGTGTTGTTTAGACACAAATTATAAATCTACCTTGTCCTATAATGATATAAAAAATTGACATATTTAATCAATTGAAAACATATGAATCTATATTTCACATATTATCTAAAATAATATATGATCTACTAACGACTCTGATATTTAATACAATATTAAAGATTTATGAACATTATTTCAAATATTATAATAAAACTTTTACCAAATATTATAAAAAATTTGGCATACTTAAAAAGATTGAGAAAATGTACGATTGACTTTTCAAGTCCACATTACAGGCTAGCTTAGAGGCCCTAAGACCTTGGGGTTGGCCTATGGTGTAACAAACCCAAGTCCCAGGGATCTAAACTATGCTAGGGTATATCTGATTTAGTCACTATCATATAGTTTAAGTTTCTTATAATCCTCCTATATTTATTAAAATTAGAAGGAAAAAATAGGCCGTGTTAGTCTGACACACCTTAGAAGCATCACAACTAATGGCCTGCTAACAATCATAGTCATGTTGGGTCAAGTCAAGCCTTCATTCAACTCGCACGACATGGCTCATGCCTCGCTCGGCACGTGCTCAACTTATACTAGCTTAGGTATGGTGTAGGCTAGCTTGGACTAGTCCAAGCTACCTAGATTAGTCTGAGTAAGGCACACGCCAAGTTGAATGAGGACATGACTTGATATGACCTGGGTTCTCAACGGACCACTAGGTCATGCTAGAATATGATGCTTAAAAAGGCATGCAGCCCAGCACCACCCATTTTTCACTTCTAATTCCATTAAATATAAGAGAATTATATGAAAATAAAACAATATGACAGTTAATAAACCAGATATTCTTGAAAGCAATAGAATAATTAGTCGCTTTCTATGTTCTCTCAAACATACTGATATGAGCATAATTTTCAAGATTCATAGGTATATGAAGAGAATTTCAAGACGTATGACTTCCTTTAGAGTTCAAACACAATCAAATAGAGACATTTAGATTCTAGTCGGGATCCAATGTTTACAACAAGGAGATATGTGACATAATTTTATATTTTTCTTTAAGACAATATTATTTACCAAAAAATATATAAAAACTATTATTTTCAGATCAAAGATAAAGGCAGAATATAAAATTACAAAATCGATTACTTGTGGGTTCTAGGGGATCAATCACTTATTGGATGAATTGTTTACCAGTTCAAAGATCAATGATGCTTTATAATGATGAAATGCAATTTGACACATTATTGTCAATTCAATATTTCAAGACTAGACATAATACATTAAGGTTGATTGTCATTTCATACAAAATATATTCAAGATGATTCAATAAATTACTTCCAACATACCTACCAATAAACAAAATATAGATATTTTCATAACCATAAGTTTCTTTCAATCAATTCAAACTAGGTGTTTGTGATATATATGCATCAACTTAAAAAAAAGTGTTGATGTTTAGTTTAATTTGCATGCTTATTTTTAAATTATTTTTTGTGTTGTTACATTGTTCAAGAGCACCAGACATGTGAATTTCCCCACATCTCGTGTAGTTGTAATATTGGATGAATAAATGAAAACATTTGGATGGATAAATGAATAAACAACCTAGGGCCGAAACCACCCACAATAGGAGTAATCTAATTGGCTGAGATGTTGAATTCATGCTTCCTTGGGGTTGCAAGTTCGACCTCCACTGGATGCTCCTCTATGAGCGGGGATGGGGATAGACTTGCTCCCAACCTGAGGTCCCGGTGATAATAACACCAGATTAAAAAACCCTAGAAATTGGCCAAAACCCTATAAATTGGCCAAAACCCTAAATCAATAGGATTGATGGTCAAGGTAACACTTCAATGAATATGTGCAAACATTTGAATTCTTTTGAAATAATTCAAAAAAAAACAAATTTGAAAATTAGACTTAGCAATATAGGGAATAATTATGAATGCATCACAAGCATAAAACTGAAGGTACATAAAATACCTATGCATAACTTCTTTTTTGCTGGCGAATGTTCTTCATATCCAGTATGAAACTGCAAAATGGTTCCAACCGATGAAAGTTACCTTCACAACCATCTAAAAACTTTAATTTGAAAGCATATTGGTCACTGGGCAAGTTAAATACATTTCTAATTTGGCAAGGCCCAACCTAAACCAGCATTACTCAGATTATTTATGTATGTATTTTGGATGGCTGTGAAACCCAACAAAGTCCGACTTCCATTTATTCTACATTTTTCATGATGTATCTGATATTGTTTTACATCAGGTTCCTAAAATTCATGAGGGTATATGTGGTTAATGCATATCTTGCATAATGAGATTATTTACATGTTGATTTTGGTTGCCTTTTAGACCCAATACAAGCTGACTAGAACACATACATGCATGCAAAAGCAGTTCTAAAGGATATGGTAGTTTGTTACACACACACACACACACACACACACACACACATATTTATATATTATAGAAAAATATGCTCATATAATAAAAAAATTAATACTGCCTTCATAATAAAAATGTAAAATGAAAATATCAAATGAAAACAAATTAGCTAAATTAAAATAATCCACATGTAAAGTACTAGTATCCAAAGACTAAATCAAACAATAATAAAGAAAAAAAATAACATAATTGTAATACCTCACTTAGACAATGCTAATGTGTAAATATCTATAATATCAAACTTAAAATAAATAAAAGTGAGATGACCTCTTCAATGTCTTTATGTAAATATCGATTGATTAATTTACTATAAGATCATGAGTTATAAGAGAAGACTTATATGTATATGATCTTGAATTTTCTCTCTGAAAAAACATAATTCACTTATATGTACTTCATTAGCTCACAAAACATAATAATGAAACATAGATATCTTGTTGTCTGACTGTCACAGTAAATAAGAGAAGTAGTGATGGTCTTAGGTACAACTATCATATCTTACCGAGTAGTTATGATATCATTTCTTAGTCATAATTTTACAAAATTAAATATAATAACCTTTGTACGAAAAAACTCTACCGCTGAGTTATTAAGATCTTTTCATTGTGCAACATAGTCTTCATAATCATTATATTTTTTTGGAGTTACGACCATAATATCTCTAAAACATATAACTATAACGACATTATTTTCATATCATAATAACCAAATATTTTACTAGTACAAATAGTCATGATAATTTTCAAATCCACAAAATATTCAATACAGAGCCAAAGCACAAAGTAATTTGAGTTACAATATTATTTTCCACCACGACAATTTGTTCCAAAGAGGATTTACTTTGATCATGGCTTTTCCAACGCCGTGACTTTCTACTCTAGCAAAAAAAATATCAAATTCATAATCATTTATTGTATTATGACTTTATGTTATAAAGATTAAATATATTAATCATGGCCATTATCATTTCTGTAATATTTTATTAGAGAGAGAAAATATTAGTCATTATCATTCCTAACTCTGTGACACATTATTCCAGAGAGAATTTGTCTCAGTCATGATATTCTCAGTGCCACAATATCATGTTCTAAAAAAGAGTTTCTTAAGTTTTGGTATTCATTGCTGCCGCGACTTTGGTACTCCAAATAAAATCCGATGAGACCAAAAAATTATGACCTCAAGTCATTACCATGACTTTCAACTTAAAACATTGCATGAATTCATGAAGTATATAAGTAATACTTAGACAATTTTGTAAAAAGAGGAAGAAGACAATTAGATTTAAAGCCAAGAGCGACAACAAATCCTAAGCAGTACAAATCCAATCCCCAATTATGAGCAAATGCAAAGAAAATGCTATTACGACTTTGTTATGATACCTAATTTTTAGAATAAAATAGTATCTCAAAAACTTGTTGGCCGATAATTTCTCATCCAATACAGTTTAACAAGTATATATGTCATATAAATAGTAAAATATACTTTCATCTATATATCAATCACACAAGAATAATATAGGCAGTTTGATTAACTTATAATTAATGAAATGCTATTCTAGTAAGAAAGATAAAACTAGATTTTTGGTATGACTATTAGTTTCTATTATTGGTCAATTTTATTATGCACAATAACATGTCTAAATTATTTAGTTGTTATTGTTATTGATCATAAAATAAAGACCGAGTTATTATAAGAATACCCTAGTATCCTACTGACATACAAGATAGTTATCACTTATTGGGCTTTCTCCAATGATAGTTCATTCATAATTATTTTCTTGATACTTTATCACCGAAATAATAAATCATTATTACTCAATTGTTATTCACTAGTTCATATATTTAGGTAACTTATTAACTATCCTTAATGATTATTTCGTATATATATTTTTATTCTGACTTTATGTGTTATAAAGACATGAAATGATATGACATTAAAAATATTTACACTTTCAAACTTCGTAATTATTATACTTACAACAATTAATATATGTTTTTCATCAAATCTCATTGATAATAATCATACGACATAAAATAGCTCACAAAGTTATCACCACTTTATGAGTTACATTCACTCGCATATCTCATAGCTTACCTATTACCATTCACCATGACGACACAGAACTCTCACTCTAAAGGTGAAACTCTTAAAAAAATTTCTATAAAACATTCATATCAATTGAGAGTCACTTCATCTAAGATATGCATAATAAATTCAATCATAAAAAAATTTATGTTTTTGGCTTCTTAAGCGACATACTCACAATAATTAAATTTAACTTAATTTTAGGTTTTGATATATAAGTTTATCTCATGAATCATGATCAAAGAACTATTACTCCATACTATTATATTCGAGTGTATGACCCACCTATCACTATTTATCATGAGTAGATGTATCAATTGGGTCGAATGACCCGAGCACAACCCATGTCACAGCTAGGCCTAGGCCTAGAGATGTCAAATGGGCTAGGTCAATTTGGCCCATATTTTGGTGGCCCGGTCGAGCCATCGTGACGTGCCCTCATGGCTAGGTATAGTAACCGTGCCAAGTACAGCACGACATGAAAAGTGTTGGCCCTATAGGACTTGCCAGCCCAGCTCATACCCGGGTCATGCCAAGTCATGCCTAGACTTGCCGAGTTGGGCCGGTTCGTACCCAGTTTATTTAGCTAGATTAAAAAAAAATCAAGCTGGATCCTAGGGCCGGTTTACCATGCCATCGGTCCAGGCACGATCCGTGCCGGCATGGCACAGCATAACCATGTTAAGGGTCGGACCGGTCGGCCTTGGCCCGTGCCACGGTTTCAAACCGTGCCCTACTAGGCTAGGCACGGTTGAATCGGGATGTGTCCTAGCTGCCCGACCCATTTGACAACTCTCCCCTAAGCCAATCTTTTTGGCATCAAAGGCTCGGCAGGGTATGAGCCAGCATGACCCAGCATGACGGCCCATATAGACCAGTCTTGGCCCAGTTGGCCAAACCAACTAGCTTGGATTTGGCCAGGCTAGCCTGAATTGAACCCATACTAGCTAGGACTAAATATAGACTAGCCCGACATGACTCAGATTAACCAGGTTAGACCTGAACCAACTTGGCACGACCTAGAATGACCTACCCAAAAGTCATTTAAACGGACCAAGCTAGGCTTTTTTTTTTGAATCATACCAACATATCACATAACTCGTGATACATACCATTTCATGCTTGACACAACACGATGGCTTGGAAGGGCCAAAAAAATAGTCTATACGGATATGATATGACCCATTTGACACCTCTAACCACGATAACAAGCACAACCTACCAATCTTAAAATCCTAATTTTAGTTCTAAATAAATATTATATCCATCAATTACTAAACCAGAATATAAGCCAAACATCAAATTTATCAATTATATATTCATCACACATAATAAAATACATAAATTCTAGATATAAATTTAACCAAATATATGATAAAAATTTACATAAATTAGTTCAAAATATATCTCAAGAAATTTAAATTTACAATGATAACATTCAGAAAAATCTAAGATTCAAAAATTAATGCATGCAGTTGGGCCAAGCACAGGATCGTACCTAGCATGGCACGAGGCACGACTTATGCAGGGCCACCATGACACGAATCATGCCATGTGGTGGCCCAGCCTAGCCCGAGGCATGATTCTGGACTGTATCGTGTTGGGCAAAGCACAGTTAAACCAAGTTGGGCCATGGACCGTGCCAAGGCTATCCAACCCATTAGACACCTCTACGCTCAAGTACCTCTAAACTCATTCGACATCGTGATTTCCACTAGATGTGAGGTCACTTGACCAATCATGTTTCCCTCTATTATTCTTTTACAAGTCAAAGTTTCATTTGTAACTTATCTATCTCTTCTTGCATAATAATTACCATGGATTTCAAAATAATTTTTTTTTAGTTCAATATCTCCAAGAAAATGTCGAGGAACTTTACATCCTATCTCGGAGTTCCTCCTTCAAAGATGTCACATCCTAGATGCTCTCATTAGCAACCTCAAATTTATCTCACATTTCACTAATAATCAATTATACACATCTTGCTAGGATTCTCAATCTCAAAAACAGATGTTATAACAAGGAAATCAACTTTGATTTGATACTACTTATCACGGATTACAAACTTTAGTACTATGTGTTTAGTTTTAGACTAAAAAATTTTATTTCTCAATTACCTAAGTTATTTCGCTCTTACTTCATACAAGAATTATCCTCACAAGTAAATGTGTCAAATAGACCAAGTAAGGGCTAGGCTAGCCCATTTTTTGATGGCTCAATCGGGTCACCGTGCCATGCTTGGCACGACCCGATACAATAATCATGCCGTGCTAGGCACGACATGGGTTGAGAACTGCCAGCCCTAGACAGCCCGCCAGCTTGGCTCATACCTGGTTCAGGTTGAGTCATGCCTAGACTTGCCGGGTCGAGTTGGGTCATACCTAGTTTTTCCATCTAAATTTTAAAAAAAAATTCAACTGGGTCTCGGGCCGATTTACCGTGCCATCAGGCCAGGCACGAGGGTCGTGCCTGGCCCGGCATGAGGCATGGCTCATGCCGGCCTAGCACGGCACAAACCTTGCAAAGGGTCAACCTGGCAATGCATGGCCCACGACACGATTCCAAACCATGTCATGTCAGGCTGGGCACAACTAGTCCTAGCCACCCGGCCCACTTGACAATTCTACTCATAAGATCCAACACATAAGCTTAACAATGAGAGAAACACTTATATAAAAAAAATAAATTATAAATAAAACTTGAGTGAGTATGATAATGATTGATCTCTTTCATATAATGAGAGCTCTTTCATATAATAAGAGCTCTCATTCACCAAAGACTCCAATTTTATCACATTTCACAATCTTATTAGATAGAAAATTCCTAGAACATTCTAAAATGAAAAGAGACCTTGAAACCTTTATAACTAAAATTCCTCTATAATCTCTTCAAAATCTTTCCAGAAGTTTTTAAAAGCCCAACCCACAAACTAATAATTTTTAGAATTTCAATGAGAAGTGACACAAATTGGTGCCCAACACAAATTGGTGCCCAACACAAATTTGCAAAACCAATCAAATGCAAATGTCCATGATTATTGAAAAATATGTAGGAGCCCAAATTTGCTCACATATTTTAAATTTTTAATATGCAAGAAAATGTATCTAAGTGAATATATAATAAAAAATATACAAAATAATTAATTATAATGATTATATAAGATATATCTGATTTAGTACAAGTCAATTAATTTATCTATAATTCTATTATTTATAATCGAGTCAACTATAAAATTCGTATCACATATGAAAGTATCTACTAGAACACAACCTAGAATACACACCTCTAAGAGAGTATAAACCATATACTACATGTTTCAACACAATATATCTGTTATAGTAAGCAACATTTACCTCCAGAAAATATATGAACCTCTCTAGAACCTTCATCTTGAATTGTGACTGAATGTATTCATTGAATTAAATGTTATCAACTTATCATCTTACATTAAAAAAATCGACATATTATCCATAATATGACAATATTATGGATTTTATTTTATTTTTATATAGCATAGCACAGTCAAATTTTATATTTTAAAATCCAGAATATAAATCCATAATATGAACTCCAAAAAAAATAAAAAATAATCTATAACACAATAATGTAAACCAAAAAAGGTAACAACCAATAAAAACCTTACAAATAAAGTTATCGATGACTGCTTCAGATTGTACAACATCTTCAACAATCAATAAACTTAATTTGACCGTGCTACATGAAATCTAAGTGGCTACTTATACACATTTCTTCTTTCAATATCAACATGAAAAAAAGAATTATTCTTATCTAACTTGTATATCCTTCATTCATATGAAGTAACAAAGAAAAAAAAAATCATAATAATTCACTCTAAAAGTTTAAGTAAACCCCTTGCAACAAATATAACATTCAACAATCTAAATTCTGATATAAACTAATTTTCACGGTGAACACTCACCTACAACTAATAATAGACCTTCACAAGGATTGAGATACTAGTTCCAAAATATTATTAGAAAGAAAGATATTTATCTTTTTCAACACGAGTTGATATTATCCATAAAAAAATAATATCTAAGAAATAAACTTGAGTATCATAAAATCATTAAAAGAAGAGAAAAGAGAAAAAAATATATATGAGTATGAATATAACTATGAAATTTGAAGTTTGGTATCACTCTATTTATTCCAAAGAGTAATGAGAATATAAAGATCAAAAGAGTCGATTACAAGATCATCTTCCTTCTTAGGAGATTCTAATCCTCTTAAAAAATGCACATTATTTTCTTCTCCTATAATAAACACCAAGTCCTAGGTTGTCAAATATCCCAATTCCTATCTCATCTTGAGTTGGGACTATAATAAACTCAAGAGCTACCAAATTAACTGGACTCGAGAAAGATTTTCTTTCAAAGAAAATATCACTCTTCAAAATCAATATATTCTATACATCATGGTACATACAATGACTCCATATAAGATAAATCACATTGTGAAACAATAAGTTCAAATGTAACTAGTGAATTAACACTTCTCCTAACTATAAGCTCAAGTGTGACTCTAGAGTAGAGGTGTCAAATAGGCTGGGCAGCCCAAGCCTGACACAGCTCGATTGAGCAGTGCTTGGCTCAGCAATGCATGGTTCATAATCGTGCCCGGGCTAGTGCCAAACTGGCTCAAGGCATGGTTCATGCCATGCCATGTCGAGCTCTCATGGGCCTCATGTCGGGCCAGTTTCTACCTAGCCCAAGGGCACGGTTCATCGGTATGACCGAATCATGCCCCGAATCTAGGCCAAGTTTGGGGTACGGTCCGAACTCGACGGCCCAAATGTATGCCCGAGTCCCTTGAGCCGTCGAGCTCAGCCCGAACTTGAGCTTAGAAGCTGAAGCTTCTAGAACCATCAAGTTGAACCGGTCAAACGATCAAAAAAAAATTTTAAAACAAAGCATTTTCAATTGTTGGATTCATCCCCAGTGGCTAGGGATAAAAAACCAATGGTTGCCGAATTTCTGCTCAAAAATAAACTTTAAAAAATTTAAAAAAATAATTTTTTTAAGTCTATTTTCATATCTATAAATATACTCATCTCATTTTCCAATCTATATCCTATTTCTATCGACATTCTCATTCTCTCTCTCCACATCTCTTGTATCATCTCTCTTTCTCTCTCCTTTCGGGACTCGGGTATAGAGTGTGGTGCAGACATCAGATTCGAATATTGGATATCAGATTCAGATATCAGATATCGCACATCATCAAGAAAAAGAATTTTATGCATTAAGAGTATTATTTTTTAATTAATAATTTAATATAAAATAATATTTAATTTAAAAAATATAATTTAGAATATAATAAATAAACTAATAAAAATTAAAAATGATAAATAATAATTTTAATTACGATAATAAAATAAAAATTAATGTAAACATAAATAATTTTAATATGGATAACGATAACCTATAGAATGATCTGAGACCACCAAAACTTTATTTTCTCACATGACATCGATCTAAACATCTAAAAAATAAAAAACTATAAAAAAATCAATAGTTTGAATTTACTTTAATATTACACAAATAAAAATATTATAGGTGTTAATGAATAATCAGTACAATATAAATATTATAAAAAAATATTAATTTATACGAGTTCATGTGGGACTGGGCACATTAAGAGGCATGCCGAACAATACACTAAAAAATATGGCTCATTAGATACTAGGCAAACCCAACTCAGAGATGAAATCTTTGAAATGGGATCTAGTTCAACATCTATGCCGACCCTCTTCATATACCACAACAAGTTAGGAAGGAAAAACATAAACAAACTGATTACCATGATGAGTCTTTCGATTAGATTTTCAAAGGATCCAAGGGTATTAAGTATCTCGCAGACTTATTTTCAACCTGTATATTATAAGATTCATATATCCGCATCTAAGAACAATATACTAAAATACTATAAGTTAAAAAATAAAATAATAATTAATAAATTTAGAGAATATAGTAGTGTAGTATCTATAATATCAAATATCTAGACTAGTTACGATGATGTATCTTATGTATGCCTCACCAATCACTATATAGATTCAAAATAAATAATAAATAAATAAAATATTAGGATTCTCAGAGATTCTCCATCCTCATGATGACTCGACTATTTATGAGTGCATGATTAAAATCTTTAGAGAATATAATATTCAAAATAAAATATATAATATTATATTTGATAATATATAGAGGTGTCAAGCGGGTCGGGCCGGCCCGCCCCGGCACGAGGCACGGCACGGTTCGGTCGTGCCTGGGCAGGCCCGGCACATTTTTTAACCGTGCCCGGGCCCGTGCCGTGGCCGGGTCATGCACGAGCCGTGCCGTGCCTGGCCCGGCACGGCACACCGACAAGGTTTCTTCCTGTGCCGGTTAGGTTTCACGCGGGCACGCCGCACGCGTGGCCGTGACCCAGACCCTCCCGAATTAAAGCCCGTGGGTCGGGTCATGAATGGACCCGACCCGCGGTCCCGACAACCGACCCAATCCCAACGGGAAAAAAAAAATTTAAATTTGATTGAATATCAGCCGTTGGATTTGACTCCAACGGCTAGGGGGCAGAATCCAACGGTCCTCATGATTCTGCCCCCTAATTATGTATTAAAAAATCATAAAAATATAAAAAAAATATCTTTTTTTATAAAAAATTAATATCTTTAATCTATAAATTCTACCCCCCTCCCCATAACAATTATGTTTTTCAAAAATATATAACCTCTCAAAACTTTCTCTCTCTCACATAAACCGTGCATCTCTCTCTCGGGCCTCGGGATTTTGCTTTGGGCTTTTTTTTTTCGTGAAACTCGACTTGAGTTTTGAACATCAGAGCTTCCTGTGGTGCACCTTGCACGTGACTGACCTCATTGCTTTTACCGGGTAATTTATTTTACGTTTTTATTTACTTTCTCTCTCTAAGTCTTCTCTCTCTCTAGAAAAACTTAGAAAAAAATAAAAAACATAAAAAATGACAAATACACCTGACACGTATTTAAATTTGGAAAATGAAAATGTTAGTGTTACACAGACGTCTGTGACTGCTGAAACTTTGGTTTCTCCAGTCGTCTCAACCCAAAGTTCTAAAAAACAAAAAACTAGGAGGACTTATGTAGTTTGGACTCATTTTAAAATCATAACACAAAAAAATATTAGGGGTGAGGAACTAGAAATGGCACAGTGCAAATATTGTAAGGGATTTTTAACATGCAAGAGTTCATGTGGGACTGGGCACCTTAAGAGGCATGCCGAATTATGCACCAAAAAACATGGACCCTTAGATCCTAGGCAAACCCAACTTGGCACTACATTTTTTGAGACTGGATCGAGTTCAGTCTCAAAGTTTACTCCCTTCGTATACTCCAGCGAGTTGGGTAGGGATGGCATGGCCAGGCTCATCACATTGATGGGTCTTCCGAACAGATTTTCGAAAGATCCGAGGGTAGTGCGCATCATGCAGACTTATTTTCAACCTTCATATCGTAGGATTCCTAAGTCCACATCTAGGAGCGACATACTAAATATATATAAGTTAGAAAAACAAAAAATTATTAAGGAATTTATGACATATAGTGGAGTGGTATCCGTGACGTCCGATATATGGACATGTCACGATGATTCTTCTTATGCATGTCTCACGAGTCACTATGTAGATTCTAACTGGACAATCAATAAAAAAATTTTAGGATTCACTGAGATTCTTCATCCTCATGATGGCCCGGCCATTTTTGAGTGTATGATGAAAATATTTAGGGAATATAAAATTCAAAATAAATTTTTTAATGTCACTTTCGATAACGCTTATAATAATGGAGTAGCGATCAACATGTTTGTTAGGAATATTAGAGATGCACCATTAGGAGAGATCTTTCATGTCAGATGCATGTGTCACGTGATTAACCTGATTGTTCAAGCGGGTATGAAGGTGTGTTCCCCCGCGTTGGATAATATACGCAATGCACTAAAGTATATTCGCACTCCTCGCAGACAACAAGAGTTTGGTTCTCTCTGTTTGTCTGGGAATCTTAAGAAGAAGAAATTCCAATCGGATGTGAGACATCGTTGGAATTACATGTGCCTGATGTTGGAATCATGTGTTGGATACGAACACGTGATATCCGACTACGTCAATAGTAAGAGTGACGATCTTATTATTGACGACACTGACTGGGCTTCAGGAATTTCATTTATGAAATTCCTGAAGATATTTTATGACACGACGAACATGTGTTCGTCGGTTTATACGCCCACCACTTGCATTGCACTCCGGTGCATATGCAACATTAGTAGCATGTTTAGGAAGTATCGAGCTGACCCGATGCTTAGCCATATGATTGCAGAGATTGAGACCAAGTACTTGAAGTACTGGTCCACCGTTCCATCTCTTTATTGCCTCGCTACATGCATGGACCCTAGGGTTAAGGTGGAAGAGGTAGAAAATACCCTGACTTTCATTTCCTCGTGCATGAACCTGGAAGAGCCACCTGAAGGGTTCATTCACGAGAAGTTGACTGAGCTATTCACATACTACGATACTAGGTATGGTGGTGGTAGTAGTGAGACTGTGATTACGAACATTGATACCTTGTTCGAAGATTACGATTATTCCATTCAGCTAGCGAGGGGGAAACATAGGGGTGGACCATCACATAGGAGCGAGCTGTCTCGGTACTTAGATACCGATTACTGCTCAATCCTATCACATTCTAATACTAAGAATTTTGATTTATTACAGTGGTGGAAATCATATGAGTCCACCTATCCCGTGCTATCTAGGATGGCACGGGATCTACTGACTCCTCCAGTATCGAGCGTAGCATCGGAGTCTGTTTTTTCTGTTGCAGTGAACGTGATTTCGGATAGGAGATTGAGATTACGTCCAGATATGGTTGAGGCCTTGGCATGTTTGAAGGATTGGGATGATTCGAGGTTTAGCATCCATGATCGTGCTGGAGCTGAGACTAGGACAGGCACTGGAGTCGCATCCACATCCACTACGATGGCGGAGGAGTTGATCGCCGATGATGATGATCCATATGATACTGATCTTGATGTTGCGGCTGATGATTCTCATGATATGCCGATTGACTATTGATGATGATCTGTTGTTTTTTTTTCAATGTTTTTTTATTCATTGTATTTGTACGTTCTGTTTGTACGTTGTGTTAAAAATTATATTTGTTTTGTTCGGACCATCGGTTTCAAATGCATGATTGGTAATTTTTCATTTGTGTTGTTTAATTTTTTTTTAATTTTTATTTATACTAACATAATGTATTGCTTTATTTTTTTTACGATGTAAATTTTATTTTAAAAATTAATAACTTTAATATATAATTAATAAATATAATAAAAGCTAAACTAATTTGAATTTGATAAAAAAAATACTTTTCTAAAATTTGTTTTTTTATTTAATTTTAATTTTTAACATTTATAAAAAAATTTATATTTAATAATTAATACTCTACACTTAAGAAATACAATTGACATTATACAAATATTTAAAAAAAAATTAACAATATTCTGCCAATCCGTACGGCCTCCGGCCTGCCCCTGCCTCTCTCTCACTCACTCTCAGACTCAGGACTCGGGCTCGGCCGTTCGGGTCAGCCTCTGCCCTGGCCTGTATGGCCAGGCCGGGCCCGAGCGGGCCTGGCACAGCACGGCACGGCCTGCCATGCCTACGGGCCATGTCGGGCCCGCCTATAGTTAAACCGTGCCGTGCCGGGCACGGTAGCATGATCGCGCCGCTTTAAAACGGGCCGGGCCGGCCCGTTTGACACCTCTAGATAATATATCTAACAATAAAGTAGTCATTAACATGTTTGTTATGACCATTAAAGATTGACCATTAGGAGAGGTTTTTTATGTCATAAGTATGTGTTACATTATTAACCTCATAGTACAAGCAAGGATGAAGGTTATTTTTCTCGCTTTAAAAAATATACGTAACTCACTAAAATTTTTTCGTATGTCTAACAGATAATAAGAGTTTAAAAATCTCTGTTTATCTATGGATTTAAAGAAGAAAAAATTCAAATCAGATATAAAACACTATTGAAATTATACATACCTTATGTTGAATTCATGAGATAGATAAGAACACGTGATATCTTACTACATCAATAGTAAGAGTGAAAAATTTATTATTAACGACACTGATTGAGCTATAAAAATTTCATTTATGAAAATAATAAAAATTTTTTATAACATAGCGAACATGTGTTCATTAGTTTATACTCTTACGACTCATATTTCACTCAAGTGCATATGTAATATTAGGAGCACGTTTAGGAAGTTTAAGATAATCCAGTATTTAATGACATGACTCTTAAAATGAAAACAAAGTACTTAAGTACTGATTCACTATTCCATCTCTTTATTGTATAACTGCCTACATGGACCATAGAGTTAATGTGAAAGGGATAGAGAATATTTTGTCATACATATCATTGTGCATAAACAAGGAACACCAGCTTACAGAATTCATTCACAAAAAATTGACTAAGCTATTTACATACTATGATACTAAATATAATGATAATAGTAGCCATGCTTTGAGTACGGACATAGATATCATATTCAAAAATAATGACTTTTTCATTCAGTTAGTGTGAAAAAAATGATAGAGTTGACTATCAAATAAGAACGAGCTGTCTCAGTACTTAGATACTGATTACTGCTCAATCCTGTCACATACCAATAACAAGAACTTAGATATTTTATAGTGATAAAAATAATATAAGTCCACCTATCCTGTGTTGTCTAAGATGACACGGAATCTACTAACTCATTCGGTACAAGCATAGCATTGGAGTCTATATTTTATGTTATAGTGAATATGATTTTAGATAGGAAATTAAGATTGCGGTCATATATTATTGATGAATTAACATGCATGAAGGATTAAAAAAATTCAAGCTTGAGTATCTAAGATCATGCTATAACTGTAGCGAGAACAAAAAAATTGGTAGCGGATGATGATTCATGGACTTTGATGATGACTAAGATTGAGCCTATTATCTACCACTAGTGATACCATTATACGCTTATGGGATTGATCATTTTTATATTGTCTATTAATTTTTATCTTTTGAGCTTGTATTATTATTTTGTTCTTTATTTATTTAGACACTTACAAGATTGATGTTGATCTTTGATATATTGATTTTTATCTTTGAGTTTACTTTGTTATTTTGTAATTTATACTTATATTACGCTATGAAAACGAAACAATTAAAATTTATAATATTTATATTATGTTATTTTTTGAGTTGTAAGTTATGATTTGTGATTGTAATTTTATTTTTTTGTTGTATTTTATTAATTAAATTAATTAATTTTGTATTAAAATTTAGAATATTTAGAATTAGAAATGACCTAATTTTGAACGGGCTGAAATAGAACATCCAGGCACATCTCGGCATGAAACCACAAGGGCGGGCATGAACCGGTCGGAATCCAACAAACTCGGGCCAGTCGAGTAGTGTCGGGCCTGCTCTTTTTGAGTCATGTCGTGTCAGGCATGACATAGTAATCTGAGCGGACCACCAAAAATAGGTCGTGCCAGACCAGCATGGTCCGTTTGACACATCTACTCTAGAGTAGTAAGAAAGCATAATAACTCAACCCAAGCTTGATAAAAAATGAGTTACGCTCAAAAAATATACTATTAATACTTACTAATACTTTATCAATCTTAGACGAATATCATTTAAACTCTATCAAAACTAGATTAACCAAGAAATCATACTTTATTGCCTTATATACCATCTTGTTTATTAAAATTTCAAGTACAAAAGACAATAACTCTAATATAAATTGTTAGAATTCCATGTACCAAAGACAAATACTCTTATACCAAGTGTTGGGTTCGAGATAATGGGTGTAACCTTCTTTCGATATCAAATATTAGGAATCATTGTGACAATTAGGATTTAAGATTTCAAAGGAGGAATAAATTCAATACAAACATAACTTACATAGATGAAGCACACATCACACAACTAGAGATCTGATGAATGAAGCATACATGAGCACTAGAAAAGAAGAGATGATAGAGAAGAGAAAGGATAAGAGAAAAGAACAAAATTTCTTATTTTACTATTCAATGACTGAGCATTAGTTACATTTTCATAATAATGAAGTAACTATCTCTTTACACCTTATCACACATTATTTTTCTTTAACAAGCATTTAAAAAGTAAAGTAAAATATCTCAAACTTAAGTTCCAAATTGCGACATAACAAAACCCATTACGACTTCAATAATATTGTAATACAAAAGAATAGGTCACAACTTGAATCCTTAAGTCATCAGTCGCAACAACATAAATTATGTTGCAACTTCATTCCGAGTCAAAACATGTCGTGACAACAAAGAATAATATCACTTCATTCATATCACGACACTAAAAAACATGATTATAACTTAAATCCTTCTGACTTTAATCATAATAACAAAAAAATCATATCACAACTCCATTCATATCACGACACAACAGAATACGTGCGCACCTACATTAACATGCATGTGCCTATTTTATTACAAACACCTATACACACGTGTGTCTTTATTGTTATTAACGAACTCCTACACATTTCACATTATTCCACTTTCTTGCTAAAATTTAGGTCCGATACAATGAAAAATAATAAACCCTAATAAAAAAATGACACTCATGAAAACCTAATCAAAAAAATATAAAGGTAAATATATTATGTAACACACATATCGAATACTTCCATCACGAGTAAAAAAAAAATAAAAAAATTAAAAGGGAAGCGACCCAAAAAGAATCTTGTGAGATAAATGATGGAATCCATTATATCCTTGCTGTTCCACAACCCCAATAAAAAAATATGTTCACTTTAAAGGGATTAACAAAAAGCCTAGAGGAGATGAAAAACTCATTGAAAGTCTTCAACAAGATGTCAACCAAGAAAATATTAGCTTATAAGAAATTTACGAGATCATCCACTTATATCAAATGAGTTAAACATAGATGCAGGCATCAAGGATGAAAAAAAAATCTAAATCTTTGCTAGCAAAATTGAGAAGCCGCGAAAGATATTTCATACAAATAAAAAAAGTCCAAATTTTGTCAAATATTAGCCTTGTCTCAAACCTCTTTTTCCATGAAAAAATATCCAAGATTTTGTCAAATATTCTATGAGTACAAATGAAAAAATTGGACAAAAAAATCATTCTTTGGTTCCATAGTCACTCTCACTACTATTACTACCTAGGCTACATACATAATCATATGATTAAAGTAACTCACCATTATGGATATTTTACTCTTAAGCCACATACAAATTGAAACAAAATACAAAAATTATAAAGATGCAACAAATACAATAAATTTACATATCTCAAAGAATATTAATAAATAAAATTCACCAAAGTGAATTGATGATTACTTTATAGAATATTACTATGTAAATTAGTTGTTTCAGACAATAGAAACAATTATACATATAAGATATTCTTGTTAACATAGAAAATTCATGAAAGTGAATAGGGCATCAGTAGCTCAAAAAAAAAAAAACATCATGTAAATCAAATAAAGTAATCAAAAGCTGTCAATTGATTCTGCATGGAGTTGAGGACATTTAAAAAGTCCCTCGCTATTCATCACATAATAGTGTAAAACTTGGAATGGGGACTAAAGATAAACTTACTGACATGATGTGATCCGAAACTCTCTTATCTAGTATTTCATCTGGTTTGTCAACCAATATGAAAATCAAATCAAAACGTGAAAGAAGTGCCGCACTCATTTTCAAATTCTCATTCACAGTCTTCGAACGGCTGCAATTTGAATTGCAGATGTAATCATATATCAAAAAATTGAAAATCAAATCAATTGAAAATATTGAAATCATTATATTTACAAGTTGTATTGTTTTTTCTATTGACTACCAAATTACTTGTCTATGCTAAGTAGCATCAGGAGCAAAAAAGTCTAAAAAAAAAATAAATTAAATACAATAATTTCAACATTGCCCCTCAAACAGAATGCATAAATCACTACAACCCATGTTGTAGTTCTTATTACTTTTAATTTTTATTTTATAATTATGTTGGGAACATCCGAGATGTGGGTTATCGCAATTATTTTTTCTCATTATATAAGAACATTTGATCTATAACATAATATTAGAGTGATACCTTAATAAAAACATTTGATTTATAACATAATATTAGAGTGATACCCTAATAAAAACATTCGATTTATATAAAAGTGTTCTCATTATATAAGAACATTTTTTACTCATCGCGTGTTATTGCATTAAAATTATTTATTAGGTTTAGAATTATAACATAATATTAGAGTGATACCCTATAGAAACATAAATCCTAGAATGTGTGTGGCTTAGAGCAAGGAACCCTAAGGAAAAGATACATTTATTGTGCATCATTCCTTACTATCGCATACCGATTATGTGCGACAGAACTACAACATGGCTTGCTCTTTAAGACAAGCATATAACTACTAACAAGAACAATTAAGTAACATTTCTTTTCACACCAACACAATTTATACAAGAACTAATTGAGAATTCAATTGCCCTAGCATGTCACCGTGATATGTTATTTTTTAAGCAAGCGAACAGAACACAATAACATAGAAGACCAAAACCATGAGCAATCATCATCAACAACATGACGAACAAAAAAAAAATTCTACTCAATGACACTTGACAGTCAAAGACTTCAAGAAGACTTATCTCCATAAACCCTCCGAACTGAAACACAAGGCATAAAGAATGGGCATTTCTTCACAATTGAAATTTCAAACGAACTAATAGCAAACACAACCACACCATCCCCATGGTAAGAACTCTAGGCTTAGGATTATAGCCAAACATATTTGCAACCCTCAAGCAATAATTCCACATGAAGTTGAAAAAAATATGCTACTCAAACATCACAAAGTCACTCATGCACCACAATGCTACCAAATACAAAGTCCAAAGCTCTCAAATTTTAACTCCAACAAGAATACAAAATAATCACCACAAATGTTACAAAATGCATCAGATACGATGATCACCATCATAATTTAACATGTGACTGTCAACCAGGCATGAACAAAGACAATATTGTCATTTTCATACTAATATGATATTTTTACTACTACAAACATTTGAGGAGGTGACCAAAGCACGTTGATGCATCAATCAACGTTTCATACCAAGTAAAACTTCATTCACATGAATGACAAATCACTTGCAAGGTTGATGTTCAAACTCCCAATATCTCCCCTTAAGAATGCTGTCAAAAACAAAAACACCTACCCGATCACCACCACTCATGCCCCATATTCATTGGACCCAAATATAAATGAGCACATGCCAACTCAAATATGTGCCAAGACTCAAGAGAGGAACATTCACTGCAGCTCACAACTGCTCACGATCATAGAGGCACATTCAACACGTCTGAAAAACATGGCTACTAGAATGGCCAAAAATCAGGGCCCGACAGATGACAACCTCATTCAGCAATAGGGACACCAACATTCAAAAAGAAGAGCACGGGCCCAAGCCCTCTCTCATGTCCCATATATAGAATATTGTGACTTGTCAAGTATGCGAGGACTGGATGTGCTTGCGATTAAAAGAGAAAAATATCCTCTTAAAAAAGCAAACAACCACCCATTTAAATTTCTCAATGACGACTGAAAGATCAAAATCAAAATTCTAAAATTACCATAAAAAATAATCCAATCATTTTGTGAATATGCCTCACAACTATTATATCAAGTATTCATTCATCATTCTTAAACAATATGCAATCTCAACCACATTCCATAGTGAAGGATCAAACAAGGGAATCATATTAATCATGAAGGGAATCATATTAATCATGAAGGGAATCAACCAAACATCTAAATGAGAATCACTCACAAACCAACATATTAAAAATAGGTTGACTATCAATTTATCACGACCATCTTGATATAATGAAAAATCATCAATACGCAATGACATAATATATGAACGACGATGACAAATAACTAGCATAGGCAATATTCCACTTCTTGAGGTCGCAAAAGAGAAGTCCAACAAAATCATATATGCATGCACGAGATTGTCTGCCAGCATAACCCATTGCACATTCCATCAATCGATCAACCTCTTTCTCAAAGAATCAAATGACATCAATACTAGAATGAAGACAAAAATTCATTACCAATACACACGCTAAATCCATACTTTACCATCAATTTGAGAAAATTCAATAAGTTTTAAAAAGGACACATGAGCAAGCAAATGCACTAACCAGGAATTGACAGTAAGTGGGACGAAGAGAACAACAATAATCATAAGCAGTCAACGAGAGCAATTAACAGGAAGTCAATTGCCTAGCAAAACAAAGTTGGTAACAATTAAAATGGGCATACCAAGAAATGTGGGGGCGGGGGGCGGGGGCAAACAATCACGTTGACTTGTCGCCTCTCTCATGCCCTGTATATAAGTTATAAAGATTTTCCTAAGCTGGAAGGACTGGTAATGCAAGTGGTCAAGGAAAAAAAACTATTTTTAGACATAAAGGACAGAAATAACTATTGAAATCTCTCAATAATGATCAAATGGTCAAAATTGAATTTTTAATAATGCATAAAATAGTTTTCAGCATCACCATAATAAAGCACAATAAGGCAACACATGAATGAAAGTGATAATTTGTTCACAGGGATGACATTCATCTTCTTGAGAACACAAGCGACTAACTCCGACAAAAATATGGGTGCAATAATCTATTCATCATCACAACCCTTGCACACTCACAATCAATCAATCAACCTCATGTTCAAGCAATCAACTGACATCAGAATGACAACCACAAAAAAAAATTGCATTACATTCAAGGTATATGCACACTCCAAACCCATATTTCACCATCAGGGATGAAAAAATCAATAAGTCGGGAAACCTGACATGGGCAAGAGAGGAAGTGCACAAACAAAGGCAATAACCAAGGTCTGAAAGCTAGCAATCACATGCTAACAAGTGGGATGAAAAGAACAAGAACAATCACAAGCAATCAACAACGGCAAGTCAAATGATAGCAGAGCTTGGGATCAGTTTGATGTGTGTGTAAGGGGATTTTAAAGGGTATGGGGTTATAGCAGATTAGGCCTGGTAGGGGGTATTGGTTTGTTTTTTGCAGGGTTTGACAGAGGAAGAGAATCTGAGTCAAAATACTGTACAGAAGCTTGGGGAGGTGCTGTCAGCCATTGATAGTGGGCGTCTGTAGGAAGGTCTGTGAGAAGTTGACTGTGCATTCATCACAGTCAGTTGTCTCTGCCTAACAATTAAAATTTTGGCTGTTAGGGCTGAATCGGCGAAGAATATCTTGACTGTATTTTCAGAAACACGAGTTTATCTTTATGTTTATTAAGTTTATGATACGAGATGTATAAGTGCAGGGTTTGTTTATGTGTTTAGGGCAGTGTTATACAATGAATGTTAAAATACATTCTGCAAAGAAAGAGTCTATAATTTACTAGGTTTTCAAACATGTAAACAGAACATTTTAGGTGTCTAACAGGTATCGGTAAGTCTAGGATGAAGTCTAGTCTGAAAAGACATGATGGATCCCTGAACAAAGGATTCAAGCGACTAGGCAGGAGCAAATGGTCAAAGACGCATAATGGGAGGCATACGGAGAAATCAAGCAGAATGACCAAACAGAAACTCTAGTATCAAAAGGATCACACAAAATATAGAACAACAAAGAGAGCCGCACAAGGAAGGATGTTTATATGTTATATTATTTGCTTGATGTAATTTTTATTTGTTGTAACTTTTAAGAAAAGGTTATAAGAGAGTAAAGGATAGTATATAGTTTGTAAATAATGGTATTCCTCTGCCAAAAGAGAATGTTATTATAATAATAAAATAAACTTAAAAAAAAAAAATCAAATGATAGCAATCACATGGTAAAAACAAAGGCAGCCACAATTAAAATAGGTACACCAAGAATCGCATGTTGGCCCAAGAGAAAAAAAAAATATATATTAGGGGGATTGAATGGCCATGCAGTCTTTGTCTCTTTAACCTCTCTAGAACCATATATATAGGTTATTGGATTTTTCTAAGAAGGGAAAATTTGACGTGCAGATGATTGAGGAAAAAAATTATTTTTTAAACAAAAAAAAAACAAGCAAACAACTCAAGAAATTTCTCATTAATGATCTAAGGGTCAAAACTGACTTTTCATGACCAAGGCATGAGAACTAACAATCACAAGCTAACAAGTATGATTCCCAAAACTATGACAATCACAAGCAGCCATTGGGAGAAATTACACGATGACAATCAAATTGCAGAAACAAAGATAGCACTAGTTGAAACAAGCACACTAGGGATCACATGTTGTCTTGGAAGAAAAAACAAGTGGAAGCACTGATTGGCCACACAGGCTCACCACCTCTCTCGAGCCCTTTATATATGTTATAAAGAACTTTTCCAAGCTAAGAGGACTGGACGTCTAGATGATCAATAAGAAAAACTATTTTTAAAATAAAAAGGACAAAAAAATAACTCTTGAAATTTCTGGGTCATGAACAAAGGGTCGACTAAATTTCCAGAATGTCTAAAATAATTTTGAGCATCACCATAATTATGCATGCCAGGACAAGATTTGAATGACAATGATACTTTTCTCACTGAGACGATATTCATCTTTCTGAGAACTCAAATGATCAACTCCAACAAAAATATGGGCACGACAATATATTTGCCATCATAACGCATACACACCCACCATCAATCAACAACTTCATACCCAAGCAATCATCTAATATCTGAATGACAATCAAGACAAAAATTACATTACATGCAAGACACATGCACACTCCAAGTCCAAGCCCACACACCATTTTCGAGAGGCTAAATTCAACAAGTCAAGAAACTAAAAATGTAGCGAAGTGCAGGTGCACATGCAAAGGCAGCAACCAGATCCTGCCATCTAATAATCATGTGCTGGGAAGAGGGGGGAGAGAAAAATGACCAACACAAACGACCAACATGGGCAAGACACACGATGACAATAATGCGGACCAAACAAAGATGACGACAGTAGATTTGGGCTATGAAGAAGATAAATGTGAAAGCAAAGCAGCAACGGGCCTGCAGGATCACTATCTCTCCCATGTCCCATATATAGATTATTGGGGCATTTCCAAGCTCGGAGGAATAGATGTGTATGTGATCAAAAAGAAAAAACTAGAATTTCAAACAAAATTCCTAAAATTTGCTGGTGATGATCAAATGTTTAAAACTGAAATTCTAAGTACTGACACTCGGTTAGCATCGGTGTGTGGTTAGCATCGATGTGCATCAGTGACAGTAAGTGCACAACACAATACGTGAACAGTGGCATCGATCCCTGTGATAGCATGAATGCAGATATAGCATCAACATGTCTGTGTTGAAGCGTGAGTGAAAGTGTGGAACCAAGTAGCATCAAAGCAAAATTGCAATAATGCAGTGAAGTGTTTCATGCGCATGGACTCATTGCTAGCATGCAAGTGCTGAGATATATGCTTAAGTTACGTCTAAGTGGTGCAGTATATTTTTTTGAGTGCAATGCATGAAAGTGGAGTATACACAAGTGGTACATTGTGTGTGTGTGTCTAGTGTGGGTGAAAGTGCAGGATAATAATGTGCAATGTGGTGCCCGTAAAGAGTGGTGATATTGTCTAGTAGGCATATATGACTATATATAGTTGTTACATATACTTAGAGTAATTAAAAATTTATCAAACCATCCAGCATATATCTGAACAAGATACATGCATACATAAAAAAGTTTTTATGTAATACCCACATTATTGGAAGAGATAACATGTTAGAAAGATGTTGAGGCAGCACACAAGTGTAGAAATAAAAAAAAAAATAAACAAAATAAAAAAAAATAAAGACAAATACAAAATAAAAAAAAAAAGAATATGTACAAATTAAGCCACAAAAACATAAAAAAAATCAATAAAAAATCAATAAAACTTAATAAAAAACAAAAAGAGCACATGATATATCAATATATAGTGAGCTCGAATTGAGATAACCCACAAGTTGGATGCTCCCAACCATATTACAATAAAAAAGAAAAAAGAAAAAATGATTTAAATTCTAATTCTCCCTCTTAATGTCGGTGTGTAGATATCCAGAATAATTAATTTGTAGGAAAGAATGATAAACTGAAATTACATCAAAACCCTGATGAAAATATTTGTCAACTAATTCATCATCGAGATATATATTATAGTAATGATTTTATCATTAATCTTGTTCATAAGATAAAATAGTTCATTTACATATTTGTCAACTGATAAAATACAAAATTAAATATTATATATTTTGTTGTTTGATTGTCACAATAAAGAATAATGAGAAAAAAAAATTAATATTTGATCTCCTCAAGTAGATATCAAATTTGCATCAAGTAGATGTAAATATCTAGAATAATTAGTTGTCGAAATATATGTTATAGTAATTATTTTATTATTAATCTTCTTCATAAGATAAAATAGTTGACTTGTATGTGTTTTGTTTACTTATAAAATATTAAATTAAATATTATATGTTTTGTTGTTTGATTATCATATTAAAAAATAATGAAAGAAAAAAATTGATATTTGATCTCTTTAAGTAGGTATCAAATCTAAAGTATCACACGGATAACTATCAACATCACTCAAAATTGTCTTTGCATTGGATCATAAAATAATTGTCTCTTACTTTTTAAAGAAACAATATTATCTCTAATAAAAATAGAAAAATATATCGTAGATCTCCTCTTGATACAAATTAATAATCAACTATACTTTGAATATCAAACTAATTATAAATGTTTGTGATAATTAAAATAAATTCCAAAACTATGAAACTTATTCACATATCTCAATATGTGAATAGTTATTTTGGTAAACATGTCAAGAAAAATCTAATAAAATAAATAACTATACTAATTACATAAATTAATCTCTGAATAAGAGTATCTCCTGAACATAATCCAAATTATCAAACTTTGTAAGAGTATCAAGTTCATATCTCCTAAGTAATTGAACAATCACCATCCTGGAGTATGCCACATTTATTCAAAAAAGTATGAGTCTCCCAACATAATTTGTTTGAAACTATGACTAAATTTCTTAACTTATTATCTCTATTAATAAATTTACTATCCACAAACATAAAAAACAAACTCATCCTATAATCAGAAATCTTCCAAAAAAATAAAGAAAAATCTAGAAGTGTCAACCATGCCGGGCCGGGCCGGCCCTGCACGAGGCACGACACGGTTCAGCCGTGCCTGGGCCGGGCTGGCCCGGCAAGGAAAAAATCCGTGCCCGGGCCCTTGCCGTGCCCAGCTTTGGCACGAACCGTGCCGTGCCGTGCCCAGCACGAGCCGTGCCGTGCCTGGCTAGGCACGGTTCGGCCCGCGGCACGGCAAACCGGCACGGGTTTATCCCGTGCCGGGAGCCCCGTGAAACCGACCGCATGCCTCCCCTCCCGCAAAAAAAGACCACGGGTCGGGTCAAATTCGACCCGACCCGCGGTCCCCCATTTCCCGAACCGCTCGGACAAGTTTGCCCGAGCGGGCCAGGCGAGGCACGGCACGGCCCGTCGTGCCTGCGGGCCGTGCCGAGCCAGGTTTTTTTAAACCGTGCTGTACCCGGCACGGCACGGTAGCACGATCGTGCTCGTGAAAAATGGGACGTGCCGTGCCGGGCCGGCCCATTTGACACCTCTAGAAAAATCGATAATACATCTATGTAAACAAAGCAAAATAATTAATTATAAAAAGCTCGCAAACTAAACTCTTAATGATTATTCTAGATAATACAATATTTTTGGCAATTTTCAAATTATGTCTAAATATTCTGCTCAAAACTCAAGTAGTTACTATATATATACCTCATCATTAAATTCAAGGGGAAGAAAAATATTTTTCATGACTAACTAGTATATACATTTATCTATGATATGCTACTAATAAAATAAGAATAAATAAAGATGGCATCTTGACCAGTAGCAAAAAAAAATCATAGTAATCCACATCAAATAACTGAGCGAACCCACTGAATACAAACCTCACCTTAAAATAATCTACTTTTTCATCTTAATATGTCTTCATAAAGAACATCCACATAAAATTAATAACAAACATTACTAAATGTCATGATACTAAATGTTTACTCATTGTTAGTAAATTCATTAGCTACAAATCTTTACTTCAAGATAAAGAAGATATCTTATTGATAAGATAATTTGTGATAAATATTATATCTCTCAAAAAATACTTTGAACACTTCTACGAAATAAGAGTATTCAAACTATTAAATTAGATATTTATTCTTTCTTTCTACAATCTTATTTTATAGAATTGTATCAACATAAAAGATCTTAAAATATGATCCTAAATGTTTGTTGAATTAAATTTTTATTATTTTATGAAATGAGTAAAAAATAAAATAATAAAATGCCTAAATGTTTCTCAAGTTTCATCTCAACTAGGTCATCATACATATGAATATATCATGTTATATGGATCCTTACTCATACTAGTCAAACATTCAATATATGAATCTATCATATAACTTCCTAATTAACATGTCCCACACTCCAAAGAAGAAGTATCATACAATTTATGATAAAATATTCCAAATTGGCAACTAATGAGTAACCAAATAGAGAATATACAAATAAAAACTCAAACAGACTCAAAAACTTAGTAGGAGATCTTATTTTAGCTCAAACCCAAAAAAATCTTATTTAGAGTATTCTGATCATGTAAATAAATATTAGTAAAAAAAAAATAAAATCAAAAATTAAATTATTTGAAAAAATAATTCATTAAAATAAAACTAACAAGATAATTATGAATATGCAAAACATGTGGAAAAATTATGAAACCAAGTTAAATAATGTAATACCCAATAATTTTTGAAAATCTAGCATTTGATATCATAATATTTAATAAATATTATAAAATAGAAGTACAAATAAATTGATAAATAGCAATGTGAGTATTAATTCTCATGTCCATAATATTTAATGAATAGTTAAAAAAATAAAAATAAAATAATTACTAGTAATATGAATATTAGATTCATTGTTAATAATTTAAAAGTCTAAAATAAAAAAATAAGCAACAAGACCAATAATACTTGAAGAACAAGAAATATCTGTTGGCTCCTTTGTATGCTCATCTCATGTCAGAGTAGGCATGATATGTGTCCTTATAGTATAGCCCATAAGTTATAGGTGGTCAAATCTCTTAATTTCTAGCTCAATATGAACCTATCAATATATTCAAGTATAGATGATGGGTGACTCTTTCTACTAAATGGTGATACAAATATGACTACATGTAAGAAAAGAAAAGTAATAGATTCAAATGTAAATCCTGAACCACACTCTTCCTATGCTCATTGAAAAATAAGTGCAATGCAAAATAATAATATACATACTCACAAAAATTCTATAAGTGTCTTACAAAAAAAATACTTTCATACTTTTTAGGTATTAAAATATCCAATAAAAACATATATCAATGCTATAGTTGATAACTTATTTAGTCTGATAAAAAGTAATTGAAAATAAAATAAATACATTCAAAAACTCTAAAAAATTAGCTAAATAATCTCTTTTCAAGACATATGATCTGAAAGAATATATACTAAAAAATTATACAAAAAAACATGTGATTGATTAAATAAATTATGAAAAAATTATATATCACCAAAAATATCATGAGAAACTCTTTCTAAGTAAAAGTATTTGAATTATCTCAATAAAATATCTATTTTTATTTCAGTAACTATATTTTATTAGAGTGCGCTAGCACATAAAGATAAGTCCATAATCCCAATATTTATATAATAACTTTTTAATCTATGTCACATATGTTTTAATGTATTATTATTTTTAATTTTAAAATATTTTTATTAAATTATTTTGTTATTATTTTATGAAATTTTGAAAAATAAAAAATACATAATTTATCATGAAATATATATTCATTTATATCTCAAGCAATCATAAATAAAAGTGATCAAATACTTAAAATACTCTCTTATTATCTTACTAATTAGGTCTCCATCTATTTGAGTATAAAAGAATCAAATAAACCATTACACAAATCAAATTATCAGGTAAGATAGGAAACTTTGGTAAAATTTCCTAATTAATATGTCTTATACTATAGGATTGAAATATCCTTAAGACTAGAAAAAAATATTATTAAATTAACTAATACTAAGTGACTATATTGAGAATAGATAAGTAAATAATCTTACGCACTCAAATATTAAAAAAAAACCATAACACAAAACAAAAGGCATACAATCTACCATACTCAAAATCAAATATAATTTTTCTCAGGATCTTTCAATCATATAAATAAATATTAGGGAAACTATAAATAAGATCATAATTGAGTTACTTCAAAAGATAACTCATAACATGTAAATTAATAAGATAATCATAAATAATATGAGAAAAAAAATAATAAAAATTAAAGCTAAATAAAACTATATCTAATGACTTTAGAATGTTCGTCATTGGCTATAGCAATATTTTCAAAATAAAAAGAAACATAGATAGAGAATAAGACATGATTACTAGTAACATGAATATTATCTCATATGTCAATTATTTAAAAATCTAAAGTAATAATATGAGTGATATAATTAGTGATACAACCAAAACTACTTAGAAAATAATAAGTATATATCATTGTCTTAAAGAAAAAAAGTATATACTTCTCTCTAGTAAGTTTAAGTGATATAAAAAATAAACTCTAAGAATTCATTGAGGAATTTGATAGTTTATCTCTCTCTCAGTATTACATACTACTCTCTTGTGAGTGTAAGTGATGCGGCAAGTAAACTCTATAATAATTTTTGGATGACTTTGATAGTTTATTTATCTCTCTCATTATTATATAATACAAATTGTCTTCTCTTTGAAAATAATACCCAATAATTATTTATGGTATATAACAACCTCTTATATTGTGCACACTAAAATGAGACTCTTCTTTATCTATCTATATTATGACAACCTCTCTACATATTCAATATGTCCAATAAATTTGCTTCAAATAAGGTACTAACAAAAATAAATAAATTTTCTCTCTTCCAATGAACTACAAACCCTAAATTAAGTCCCCAAAGCAAAAAAAATTCCCCAGAGCTCAAATTTTCGAGGCACATTGTGCATCATTGTGTGTAGTTCCAATGAACTAACACAATTGTGCACTTACCTTGTTGCCTTGCTTACTAAGCATTTTTGCTACCTTCCCTATATAAACCATGGCCATGCGTGCCTGCAAAAAAAGTGAACACCTACACAAAATGAAAAATAAACACCTAAGAAAACGTGTGTGCCTATAGACAACCACACATGATGCCTTTCTTTGCTTCTTACAAATTATGTGTGTGCACTTTGTTGATACAATGCACGTGATTTTTATTCTAGAATTTATAAACCATTACCCACATACACACTCCTAGGAGCAAATTTCTCCTAGGGTGGCTCTAATACCGAGTTGAAGTTAAAGACAGATACATAGTCCATCTTTATAGACTCATTATTTTTTCACTCCCATGTAGTTTCACTTAGACTACTAGTTAGCATAGAAAATCATAATAGATGTATCAAACATGTCAGGTCAGGCCTAGGCGACCCATTTATGGGTGATCCAATTGAACCACCGGGCCTTTCTAGGCACGGCCCAATATAGTAACCATGTCGTGCCATGCAATGACACGACTTGAGAACTTTCGACCTGAAACAACCCGCCAAAGCAGCTCATACTCAGTTCGGTCTGAGTCGTGCCTGGACTTGTCGAATTGTCCTACCCAATTTTCCAATCATATTAAAAAATAATAATTGGATCCCCGGGCCAATATACCGTTACATCGAGCCAGGCACACAGGCCTTGCTTGGCCCGACACGAGACACGGGTCGTGCCTGACCCAACACGAGGCACGACTCATGCCAGCCCAGCATGACACAAACCAAACCAAAGGTTAGCCCATCCCGACCCATGATACAGTTCCAAACCTTGTATGCCGGGCCAGGCACGGCTGAACCGGGCCGGGCCGAGCCCAAAGCTGCTTGGCATGTTAGACACCTTAACATGATAACTATATGTAAACTTATTAATCCATATTATGATAAGACTCATATGGAGTCATTATATGTTTCAATAAGTATACTTCATGTCAATTTAAAAGAGAACAAAGTTTCCTATGAAAAGAATTTTCCTCAAGTTTAGATGACACAATAATTCATGAATATTTTCTAGTTGAGACTCTTGATGAGATGAAAACAAAGTGACTTGACCAATCAAGACTTATAATCTATATTAGAAAAATAAGAAATAATTTATTCATACTTGTGATGAGTCTACTAAGGAAACAAATTATCCAACAACCAGCCTCTTTGATCTTAACCTTTTGACCACCTTCCTAAAAAAATAAAGAAGTTGTACTTAGCACTGATTTCATAAGTTTTATCATACTCTTACTTTATTCTTTATTTAACCTCTTTTACTACATTTCTTGATTGTATTAGGATACTCAAGTATCCTTCCGAGATATTATCTCATCTATTATGACATTAGGATATGATGAAAGAGATAAATATCATCAACATAGACCTATCTTCAATGTGAAGACATGTCCATGTGTGTAAAAGAAGATACATTAAGACAAGACTTATATCGAGTAGGTTCATTTAGATATTTGATATAAATTACTAAGATATATTTTTTTTCAGTAATCAAAATAATATTTATGCATATACTTATTACACTGAAAGCATCTTACAAATAAAGGAGACAAGAGTATACGTGTAGAATATTATTCTTTAGAGAGTCAACGAGAAAGATATTATATGAACTAAAATAGTTAGAAATAATTTATAAATTACAAAAGATGTACAAACTAAAAAATTACAAAAACTTGATATGTAAAGATTTTTAAAAGTAATCACCTTATTTGATTTATAAATGTGTATTATATATATTTTTTATTTTTCTAACTAAGCCCTGAGAATAGGATGATTTTACTCATTATGCATATGAAATGATTTCTAGTTATGTGAAATAATATGTGAGTGATAACCCAACTCATGGAGCACTTTTAGTTACATTTCTAGACAGAGAGGCACAACTCATGGGAGGCTTTACTTAATCAATATTTAGATGACTTACTTCAAGAAGAGCATTATCTTTTCACATATGAGATCTGCTCTTGATACACTTTCATAGGACTTCACTTTTGTGTTGTGTTACGGCATATATTCTTATTGATCTAGTTACTAATTTTATTTCTAATAAGACCCCTCTAATAACTTTGATATTTACCAAAAAATCATAGCAAAGATTAACTATTTAATTATTATCAACTTAAATATATTATATAAAATCAATATATTAATCATTTCCTAGATATAATTCTTCACATACTATGGTATGTGAAGAGTCTGTAGAACTTGGGATCATTTTTAGTGATCATGAGAACTTACAGTTAGTCAAATATTCAAATTTAAGTTGACCACTGGATTACCACATTATTTAATTATTTGAGAACCATCTCTTCTAAAAAGAATCATCTCTTCTAAAAAATAAGACATATATAATTATTTGAGAACCAATATAGAGACAAATTTCATAACAATGATAATTATCACATGCGAGATATTATGGATTCAGTATCTACTCGAGGAAATTAAATATCTACTTTTTTCTTTCACAACTTTTTAAAGTGGCGGTCATATAGTAAGACACATAGCCTCTAATCTAATATTTCACTAATAAACGAAACACAAAGAAATAAATTACTTCATTCTTAAAGAGAAGATTTAGGATGATAATATTTCCACATTATTTATTCAACTAATATAACAATCAATGAACATCATCATGAAGACCTTGAAAAAATATTAGCTCCTTTAAGCTTAATATTCTAAATTTTTATTCACCAACTTGAGAGGTAGTATTATAATTTACAAATTTTTAGATTTTAGTTCTTTATTTTTTATTATTTTTTACTTTATTGTATTATTGATAGGAACACCCAAAATATGGACTGTCCTAATCTAATTTATTCCTTATATAAGGACTTTCCTTATACATTTGTATTCATTGAATTTATTCAATGTGTAATGTTAATTTATATATCCTTGAATTTTTAACAATTATAGTTTCAATTTTAAAAATATTTTTAAATAACAAATCTTTTTCTTTACTCCTCATTTATTTCTATCTTCTCTCTCATCCCCTTCCTTAAACCAGCCAGAGAAAATCCCAGAAAACAATTCAATGGCACTGAACATGGTATCAGAGCAATTTTTTGATGGATGAATATGGGTGTCTAGCTTCTTGGGTGGTGGTGCACCTTTTGTTAGTGCTGGCGATAGTGTGCGCCGACATCTAGTGCTAGCAACTGCAGTGCATTCTTAAAGTGGAGGTAAAAATCCATTATTATTTGGTTTTTTTGAAATTGATGGGTGAGGTGTGGTTGTTTGACATGTGATGGTGAGATTCTTGTGATTGAAAATATTATCACTTTATTAAATTGAAAAAATAACTGATTACAGAATGTCAGGTAAGTCATGGTGCCCTGACTGGGCCGCAAAGATTCAGATCATTCCAGCACGACAAAGTGTGTTTGACACCTCTATGCTGCAACGGCACCAGCACTACCACTCAACCAGAGCCACTGGCCAGCTAGGCAGCGGCCGGTGGCCGCTAGTTGGTGGTGAGTAGTGACTAGACTAGCTAGTGCCTACTGCCCACTACCAATATGCCACTGGCCAGTTGGCCAGTGGCCATTGCATTGGGCCAATGATAGTGTCATGCCACTACAAGCCAAGCCTGGCAAGGCTCAGTCCGACCTCCCATCAAGTCATGCCAACATGCCCAAACACTCATTCTGTGTCGTATCCGGCATGACATGGTGGTCTGACTAGGCCACCAGATTTTAGATCATGCTGACCCAACACCAAATTTCAGATCATGCTGACACCTCTAGTAATATGACTGATTAGGTTATTTAATAAAATCATGAGAATTAAAAAGATATTAATTGAATAGAAATAAAATATTATAACTCTCATTTATGAGAATAATTAAGATATTCAAGATTATAATAACTATTGAGGTATTAAGCTCATGAGTCATATAATAAAAAAAAAAAAAAGGATTGAACACAAACTAAGAAGAGAAATAAAAATTTTACAGAATCTAATTAATTTTATGCTAAGTATATCTATTATAGAAGTTATCTACTTAGTCAAACAATTAATCGAGAAATACAAAAAAAAAATTATATACATCATTTATGAATCTAAAGAAACTTATTATATAAGAACTGCCTAACAATAAGTATTAATTAGTATTATTTAAAAAATAAGTATCAAGTATATATATTGAACTGGTCAAGAAAATATATGAGATAGTTATATCAATAATTAAATTTATTAAAGATATCATTCACGAGTTTCTAATATTTGTGAGAATACATCAAAGATAATCACTCAATTATTATATTTTTGAGTAATTATGGATGAATTAAGAAAAGACGTCGAAGAAGACATCCATTAGTATATATTATTTACAAATAATACATTATTATTTGATGAGATTGAAAATAACTAGGTAGTAAACTAAAAAATTAGAAGATTATAGTTGAGTCTAAAAAATTTAATTTTAGTCATAACAAAATGAAGTACTTATCAAACATCAATAAGTTTAATCAATAAGTCTAAAAAATTAGAAGATTATAGTCTAGTCATAACATTATTATTAGTTTAATCACGTTAAGAATGATAATGGTATGGTAATCAAAATAAGAAAGTAAAAAATATCAAACATCAATAATTTCAAATATCTATATTTTTTAGTAAATAAATATAATAAATGTGATAATTTTGTATTATATATAATTAAAATGTGATAGACTAAATTAAAACAAAAGTTCTTGAAGAAAGATGAGTATCAAATAAATTAAAAAAAATTATAAAATAGCAATAAAATTAACTATGTTGTATGAAAATTAATGTTGGGCGACTAAAAAATAATATATTCAATAGATGAAGGTGATAGAGATGAGTATGATAAAATGAATATGAATTTATTAGAAAAAAGATAAACTTAAATTTTACACATAATAAGATAAGAGAGAATTATCTGAGATTATTTGATTACGTCCAACACAAACTTTCTAGTGCACTGGTTAGAAAGTGTGGGACAATTTGAATGAATTAATAAAAAGGTATAAGAGACCTAAGAGAAATTAGGTAGAAATTTTAAAAGATAATATAAAAACTAACTGATTTAGAGTGAATAAAATTTTTAAAAAAATTGTTTGGAAGTGTGAGATTAGTTGTTGGGATCAAATTTGGTTGATGATTATAATGATAATAAATACAAATGTAGTCCAATTTTTTATATTACACAATACAAATGTAGTCTAATTTTTTATATTACACATTCATTGTACCAATTACTTGGTAGTCTGATTAGAGAGATGGATGAGTGCCTCCTTGGACATTGCGAGTTCGATCCCAACAATAGTAGCATTCAATGTATAGGTGGTTCGATTCGAGGCTCACTTGGGTCCAAGGGTCCCACTTGGTTAAAAAATACTATACATTCATTATTAGAGTTTATAATCTTTCTTTTTTTAAGCAAAGCATCGATGAAGCATTAAAAATTATCCCATAGAGAAAAATCAATGACAATTTCAAAATTCATAAGACAGTTTTCTTAGAAACTAAGATGTAAAAGATGATTAATATTATATCATTGTTCCATGTGCAAAAAAAAACTTAACCACAATCTATATAACCATTGAAGCACTAGATGAATTTCTAATAAAACATTATTTATGGTTAGAAATGAATAATAGGTTTAATGTCATTTGGACAAAGGCAACCTTTTGTTTCATCCTTCATAAAGTAATATAATTACCAAGAATCTAGTTTGTGAGATTTATACAATTCGTAACCTCATTTAATTTACAAAGATGTTTCACAGATTTTTCTTTATTTTTTCAGAGTTGTTTTGATAATAAAATATTATTTCTTACTGTATACGTAAAAGATATTATGATTACAAATAATGACAAGTTGATAATTATTCAACTCAATAAGTACCTTGAATCATAATTTAAGAAGAATAATCTTGAGAGACTCATATTTTTTTGAATCGAGACGACATACTCCATGAAAAGGAATGTGTTATCACAAATGAGATATGCAGTTGATACACTTACAAAAGTTAGGTTTATTAGATTATGCTCCACCAAATACATTGATTGAACCAAGTATTAATTCTTTATTTGATTCGACTCTTCTTGTTTATATTACTACTTTCATAAAAATTATAGAGAAAATTAACTATCTGATTATCACCATATCATATATAATATATATAATCAATATAATTAGTTATTTCTTAAAATTTGCTCAGTATATTCAATGAGATAATTATTTTTATACTAAGGTATGTTAAAAAGTCTCTGAGATTTGAGATCTCTTTAAGTAATTACAAACACTTATAATTTGAAAATATTTCACATTCAACTTGGGTACCAGCTTATACAAAGAGGAGGACTAACATAAATTTTTTATATATTTCTAGTAAATAATTTTATCTTCTAAAAAAATAAAAAATAGACAATTATATCGAGATCTAGTACATAAACAAAGTTGAGGGTAACGATGATGATGATTTGTGAGAAACTTTGGATCGGATATTTACTTGATGAGATCAGAAATTTACTTTTTTAATAACTTTTTACTATGATAATCTGATAATGAGACATAATTTCAAATATAATATTTTACAGATAAAATACATAAAGAATAATTACTTCTCTCTAATAAAGTATATTTATGATAAAACTATGGTTACAACTTATGTTCAAATACTAGATTATCCACTATATATTTTTATGAATATCTTGATGAATCATTCACTTATATTTATTTCCTTCAAACATATTGTTCTGAATATTTATGTACAAGATTAAAAAGAGTATTTGAGTTTATAACTTTTTTATTTTATTTTTTATTTTTTTATGTTATTTTTTTATTATGTCTCGATACAATAACAAATACTTCATCCAATTGAAGCAAATCTCAAGCTCTAGGCCTATCATAAGTAGTCTCTCTAATTTTTGAGGATCTAATTATTGATATATTAATCTTTCAGATTATATGCTAAGCAAGAGTTTTATGTATTGGATATGACATTTTATATACTTTTGAATGTTGGATAAGAACATCCAACACGTGTGCTATTTTTATCTAATAAACTTATTATATAAGAATCACGTATGACATTTTAATATAGATAATTTCTATGATATTTTGGTATATTTTGTTGTATTAGATTTTATATTAGTATTATATTGATAATATTAAAATATTATAGGATATAAAGCTGTTGAAATATTAACCTTTCATAGATCTCGTGCTAAGTAAAAACCTTGTGTAATGGATAAGACCTTTATTACATTGATGATACATTTTTATTATTTTTTTGATATTATATTTGCTTATATTGTAACAAAACTTAAGTATCATAAGTTTTTCTATAATTTGATGATAAACCACAAATTTACGTAAAGGTGACAAGTAGGTTGGGTAGCAAACTTGGCATATGAGCTAGGCATGACCCGAATGTCTGGCTCTTTGCCATATTCCACCAGCACGATAATCGTGAGTTGAGACCACGGATCAAAAATCAAGAACGGTCCACTTGGCTCGCGCCAGCCATGCCTGGATCCATTTTTTTTAAGTGATAATTTTTTTTAATCAATCTGTCAGACACGTGATGGGTTTTTTGAAAGAAACCCACCACATGACTATGTGCAACCTTTGGGCTATCAACAACTAAAGCCAGCACGTGCACGTAGCAAGCACACCTCTAAATTTACTTCAAAAGGTATTTGAATCATTGGATAATCCCTATATTTTAAAGTATAAAATTTAACATATAAAAATAGAATATTTGAAATCTATTATATAGAAGAACCAAAAATGTAAATATGAAAAACCAAAAATCTTAATATCCTTCACATCCATCAAGCTGCTGTATATGAGTCCATAACACTCAATTTATAGAAAAATAAGATAAGCTGGAATTTTTTTAAGGTTTTCACATATTCGTTAGTTGACCCAATGTCTGAATGTATGTTGTAGTCATGATCTCATCTTAAATCTTTTACCTAAGGAAAAACTATTCTATCTCGAATCTTAATGTGTTTCTTCTACACATGAAATATTGGATTGAAAGTTATATGTCTTAATGTCTAATTGCCACAGTAACAAGTAGTGCATACCCAATCTCCTCGAACAAATGCTACATCTAAGGAATCTCACATGTAACTATCTTAATCGCTCTAAATAATATCTCTACACTAGATCTCAAAATAATTGTCTGTAAAACTTTTTCAAGAGACAGTGTTACTTCTAAGAAAAGTGTAAAATAATATCCTAAATCTCTTCTTGGTGTATGTTGGTGCCTAACTTAAATTTGAATACCCTACTAATTACAAGTATTCATGATCCCTAAAAGAAATCTCAAATTCTAAAAACTTTTTTACATAATTCAATATGCGAAGAGTTGCATCAAGATAAACTTGCTGAGGAGAATCTAAAAATGACTAATTCTACAAACTACGTATGTTATATCTAATTTATTCATAATCAAATAATTAATTTTTCTTATATTTATCATATTAGTAGTAAAGTTAACTGAAGACATCGCATCAGATATAAAATCAGTACTTTGGTCAATAAGAGTATTACTGTAACACAACTTTAAAAACCAATTTTTGAAAGAGTATTAAGTACTTACCTTCTATATGACAAGATAATACCACTTGCAAAATAAGTCACATTTATGCCAAGAAAATATCTAAGTCTCCCAAGATGCTTCGTTTGAAATTATATCTGAAGATACTCCTTATATTGGATAATTTTCAACTCATCATCTATCAAAATTAAAATTTCATCAACATATTTAATCAACAAAATCATTGTTATTAAGACTCCTCCGAAAGAACAAAGAGAAATCAATAATGCATGTGTAACCCAAAAAAAAATAACTATTTATGAAAATTTCACATATCAAGCTATTAGTAATTGTTTTAGAGTGTCATTATCTACAAACTACACCTGATTATACTACTTGAAACTCTATTGGATGCTCAATATACATATCCTCTTCAAGTTCACCACTAAAGAGTACATGTCCTAATAATTCATACCAAATATCTGAGGGAATCCTTCTCTATAAATCTCACATTAAGATGATTTATCTTCCCATTTGGATCAGTATTAATAGTGAACAAACACTGACAACCAATAATAGATCTTCACGAAGTTCATGATACTAATTCTCAGATCTCATTAGCATATATGACATATATCTCATTTATCATAGCCTACCATCATCATGAAAGAAATAATATCTTAGAAAAAGATTTGGATATACTAGTACAATCAAGAAAAGTAATTAAAAAAAAACAAAAAAAAAGATAAGAATACAACAAAATCTATAAAATCATATACATAGTACAGCTCATTTAACCCTTATGGAGAGCGATAAGAAAGTCAAGACAAGGGAAACTAGTTGCAAGATCATCTAGATCCTTGATAGGCTTATCTTTGGTCTAATAAGTTTGGGCATGTCTCTCTTTCCTAAAATAGACTTTAGGTCCTTGATTGTCAAGTCTCCTAGTTGACGACTCAATATGAGTTTGTATAGGTGCAAACTCTGTCATCTGGGTCTGAATGAGAACCCCCTACTCAGGAACTCTTACTCTCTCTCTAGTTTATATAATCAAAATTTATTGATAGATATGATTACTTCATATAAGTAATATCATACTAAATACTAACATGATTAGATGTAGCCGATAGATAGCTCTTTCTAAAAATTGATAGTCTAAGCAGGGCTATATGTAAGAGAGAAAAGATAATGAATTTATGTGTAATATATGGATTCAAACTCTTCCTAGGCTTGTTAAAGAATAAGTCTTGGTCAAAAAACTAATATATACACTTAATAAAATTCTATAAGTTCCTAGTGAGAAACATAAATACTCTCTTTGGATATATGAGTATCCAAAAAAAAATACAATTAAAAAAAACACATGGATCTAGGATATCAATTTGTCTCATCCTAAAGAAAACAATCGAGAATAAAATAAATATATCCAAAAACTTTGAGAAATAAACTAAATAATTAATCTCCAGGATATATGATCTGGAAAAGCAAACACTAAGAAACAAAAAAAGAGGACATCCAATTAGTAAAGTAAATTATGATTAACCCCATCTTTTCCCAAAAAAAAAAAAATTGTAACACTTTTTCCAAGTATGAGTGTCCAAGTCATTTCAATTAGGTATCTATTCTTCCTTTTAATCACCTCATTTTGTTTGAATGTTTCAGCACATGAAATCTAGCATATAATTATGTGATTTATACAATATGTACTAAATTGATCTAATATATATTCTAATATATTGTTATTTTTTTATTTATTAATAATTTTATCAAATTAAGTTTTTACCAATTTATAAAAATTTTAAAAAATAAAATGCATGTGATCTAATACAAAAGAGATATATCAAAATATATCTCAAGTAATTATCAACAAACATGAAAAGATATCTAAATTACTTTTTGATCGTATCTCAACTAGGTCCTCATATATCTAAGTATATAAGATCGAATAAATCACTACTCAAACTAGACTAGTATGTAGAATATGAAGCTTTCATAAACTTTCCTAGTTGATATGGCAGTCACTTTATGATCGAAATAACTTTAAAACTAAGGTAAATTTAAAATATTCTCAACATGACTAATAATGCGTGTCCAAACTGAAAATATACAAGTAATGAGTCTAAGACATTCATATGTTTAGGAGAAAGATCTTACTATAAAAGATAGAATACAAAATCCAATCTGTTCAATCCCAAAAAGATTTTCTCAGAATCTATCGATTTTGCAAATAAATATCAATTGAAATAAAAAAATAAATGTGAGTTGTCTAAAATACAACTCGTAAAAGTAAACTAACAGGACAATTAAAAATAAACATAACACAATAAAATAACAAGAAATCAAGATGAATGATATCATATACAATAACTTTTTTTTTCACTAGTGATAGTAATATTCTTAAAATAATAAAATAACATAAAGATAAAATATAATTATTAATGATGTAAATATTTGCTCTTGTATCAAGAAATCAAGAATATAAAATAAGAATATGAGTGGAACAAATAATGATATTAAAAAGAAAAGAAAGATTTGTTACTGCATTATAGATGAATTTTATATATTCATCAATAATAAGTATCACGATGGATAAACTCTGTGAGGACTCCTGAATACCTATCGCAGTTAGCATCTCTCTCACTACTATGTAATACTCTATCACCTCTCCAAAAATAATATCAAACAACTATGTATTATGTGATTAATCCTCCTACAATAATTACGCTAGACTAAACACTTATTCTACTTTTACTATAGTAATCCATATGTACTACAAAATTTCAATTCCTATAAAAATATCTGCACTAATAATATTTGCACTCAATACTCCATTTTTTAACACAATCTGAAAAAAATTGATAAAAAAAACTCAATTAATGTTTCTACTTGTCACCTCGAGGAAAACCATTGCACTCACTACCATGCAAATCATTGTGTTCACTACCACATAAATCATTGCGCTCACTACCAACAAACCACCATGCTCACCGCCACACACAATCATAAACCTATGGATCGCAAGATGTGGGAAAGTCAAAACCAAAGACCATTTATTTGCAACACCAAAGAACATGCAATGTGAATTCTGCAACCAAAAAGTATCATTCAATCATGTTTTTTTTTGAATGTAACTTCACTAAAAGTATATGGGAGCACCTGAAAATCTGGACAGCAATGACAGAACCTATGGACTCCATTATATCAAGTTCAGAAGAATAAAGAAATACTAATCAGCAAATACAACCCGAAATCGCATAATAAAAACAGTATTTGCAGCTGCTGTCTATTACTCATAGAGAGAGATTATATTGTATTCCAAGATGCAGATTTTAAGCTACGGAAGATTTAAATGGAAATTTATATTGTATTCCACAATGATTATATTGGTTTGTAACTTACTTAGGATGATTATATTGATTATATTGTACTTTAAAAAATTGCAAAATAAGACCCACAATCAATATCAAGAAAAAATTACTCGTAATGGCCACCAATTGGATTTGCTGCAGCTAAAATAGAAGTTCGTGCTGATAAACTAGCTAGCAGGCCAGCCTTTGCAACAGATACACATTGTTGCTCCATGGCTTCCAGGAGGGCCTGTTAGTCCAGTACAATTGCAACCCAATTTTGAAGATCAGCAAATGTCCACACATAAACTACTTAAGAAGTCATGATAGACCTGGTGTTCTGCAGACATTTTATCAAATTCATCAATGCAACAAAGTCCACTATCTGCAAGCACCATTGCACCTGTTGGTAAAAGTAGTCATTAGCTCGATTTGTTACCATCACTGATAAAATAAGTTCACCTACCATTTGTAAAGGAATATCATGAAGTATATGCTTAAAGAAAAATTTTCCTTGTCAAGAGTCTAAACATATTAGAATTATCTAAAGTTTAGAGGTGCATTATGTGCTCAAATTACTATGAACCTGTAAAGAGACTCATCATTTTGTATTATATTCACATTTTCAGGTGTCCAGAATATACTGTTCGTGACTGTTTTTTTTAGTATACCAGATTTTATTCTCATATTGTGATATTAAATAAAACCAAAAATTTCAAATGTGGAAGCACAAGAAAATGCATGTGTAGGCCTATGACACAAGGCAATAAATATTTTGAGACGATTTTATAGTTAATAAAATAACATAAAACAATCATCAAGATCAACAACTGATACAAATATTTCCATATTTCACAAAATAATATTCTTAAATCATAAAATAACCAATAAAATCAATAATAATAACAATTTCATAATTTAAGGACCATAATTAAGTCATAAAATAACATATAAAGTTTAACATGTGGATTAAATATTTTTACTCAAACAAATTTCTGCAGTATTATTGTAAACATTAATTCTAAAAAATAATGTATAAACTATCAATGAAACTCACAAAATAATAAGTATACAAGAATGATCTTATATAATAAACAATATAGACTAAAATATCTTATATATTAGGAGCTCTCATTTATAAAGAAAAAAAAAGTAAAAAAAAATATAAATATAAACTAAAACATAAAGTAAAACTACAACATTGACTCTCAATTTGATGTGCAAAGATCTAGAATATTAAAATTTAAAGAAAAAAAAAATAAACTAAAGTCTCTTCAAGGCTTTCATGAAAATATTTGTTGATTAATATGTTGTTTAAAAATAAATTATAGTAATAGTCTATAAATATTTTCTCTTAGTAAGAAATAGTTAGTATCTATGTAATTCGATTGCTTGTGAAATACTAAACTAAATGTTATATATTTTGTCGCCTGACTATCAGAGTAAAAAGTTATAAGAGAAGAAAATTATAATTAATCTCTTCGAATAGATACTAGATCTAAAATATCTCAAATATTATTATTGTCATCGCTTTAAACTCAACATCTGTGTTGAATCTCAATACAACCTTTTATCTTTTATATTTCTACGAGACAAAATTAACTCCAAGAAAAATATAAAAAGCTATAGTAGACATTTTCTAGGTACAATATATTATCAAACTCATATCTAAATATTTGATTAATTATAAATATTCGTGATTATTGAAAAATATCTCAAGTAATAAAATTTTTTTCTCATACCTTAGCATCAGAAGAGTTGTATCCATATGAACTAACCAAGAAGAATAAAAAAATTAACTAATAATACTGATAATAAAAATTATTTCTCGTCATGTGATTGTCAAATAGTTAATATTTCATTTGAATCTCTCAAAAATAATAGAGTCAACTTAAAAAATCACATTGGACATAAAATTAATATAGATGCCAATCAAAGTATCTTCTAGAACACAACCAATAAACTAACTTTTATGAGTGTATCAATTGCATACCTTCTCTATAAATAATATCACTCATGAATTAGGTCATCATTATTCCAAGGAAGTTTTTTTTCTCTCATAGTTTTTCATATGAAATTATTATAGAATGTACTATTTGAGTTGGATGATTCTCAACTAATAATCTAACATAATAAAAATATCATTCACAAATACAATAAGCAAAATCATTAAAACTTTTTAAAAAAATAGTAGAAAAGTCGATAACATATTTATTTAAATAAACGAGAGAAGATTGTCCATGAAAATCTCACAAACCAGACTCTTAATATATATTTCAAGTCATATAATATCATACACACTCTACAAATTATATTTGACAATACTGCTTAAAACCTAGATGATTACTCTAAATACACATCCCTCTCAAGATCATCATGTAAAAAAATATTCTTTATATTTGTATCTCCATTTATGAGATACCTCCAGTCAAATAAGAATTCGAGCATAAGTTATCATGGCTACTAAAAATATCATGAAATTCACATTTAACATTTGAGAGAATCTACTTGCTATAAGTCTCACCTAAAAAAAAATTTTACTACTTCAATTCAAGATGGATCACACAAGAAAAATATCATGATGATTTACATCAAAAATTAAAAACCAAAACTCCCATGTCGGGTCGTGCCCCGCACAACATGGTGGCCCTACTGGGCCACCTAAAAATATGTCATGCCAATACGACATGGCCTGTTTGACACCTCTAGGAAGAATTCAATCCTTGAGTTACTTCAATATAATTTACTCATTATACAAGTGGTTGGTTTGTTAATTTTATTATCAAATTTTGATTAAATTTTATTTCTATTGTGCTTCCTAAAACTCAACAATATCAAATAAACCCTAAGTAAAAAATTTTGATTATATTTTATATGTATTCTCCTATATAATAAGATTTTCTTCTTGACGTTAAAGTATGTTAGACTCATTATTTATGCTTCTCAAGTTGGTCAATTATCAATGGCCAAATTCAAATTATTTTATGTTTGACTAAAAAGTTTTTATATCAAAAAGTATAAGATGTGTCATCTAAAAAACTATACTAGAGTTTCATATCATGCACATCAATCTAATATGAATAAAGATACATTTGATATGATATACTCAGATATATGAAGACTTATTAGAGACACGATCAAAAAGTATTTTCAATATTTCATTACTTTTATTAATGTCTACTCATAATATACATCAGCATATCTATTTTATGATAGATGGCAAGTTCTTTTTATTTTTCAAATATTTTATAAAATAATTAGAATTTAATTTATTAAAAAATAAAAAATAAAAAAAAATGACAATACATTATAATACATGTCAAATAGATTTAATATTTATTGTATAAACCATAAAATTATACACTAAATTTCATCTACTTGCACACTCAAAAAATAGGATTCTTTAAAGGAAGAATAGACGCTCATACTTAAGAATAACATTTTGAAATATTTTTAGGGGGGTGTGGTTTTCACCACATGCTACCTCATCAATCATATACCATCTTATGTTACTTTTCAATATATGCTCTTTCAGATCTTATATCCTTAAAAAAATTATTTTACTAACTCATAGATTTTTTAGCAATATATGTTTTGTCCATAATCTCTTCACGGGAATGAACAAGTTTGCATCCAAGGTCTTAAGATGTATTTTCCTCAGATATTTTAGTACACAATGTAAGTACAAGTATTTTTCATCAAGAATGATAAGATTTTAATAAGTATGAATATTATTTTTTTTAATATACTTATTTTTTAACAAATCTAGAAAGAGTGAATCCAAAAGTTATATATAAATCAATTACTTCCTCTTTCTCACTTGTAGTCCAGCATGGACTACCAAATAATAGAGAAAGTCACTCGTCGAAAACATCAAACTTATCAATCCATAATATGAAATGACTCTAATGGAATCATCATACGTAATAACAAGTACATATTAGAGTGATTATAGAAAGAGTAGATCTTTTTTTAAAAAAAATCTCCTTCAGGTTCAAATGATATAGTAAGTCATGAGCCCTCCAAGGTACAGACTCATGTTGAACCAAAAACTAAGAGACTTGACCACTTATGACATATAATCTACTAGGAGAATAAGAGATATCTATTTTGCTCAAACCAGAGATAAAACTACTAAAGAGGCAAATGATCCTACAATCAACTCCTTTAAACATGACCTTTTAATTGTCTCTATAAAGGATAGAGGAGTCATACCTAATACTAAATTTTATAAGTTTTATCATATTCTTACGTGTCTTCTTTTAATTTCTTTATTACTTATCTTGAAAGTATCAAGATAGACAAGTATTCTTCTGAGACATTTTCTCATTCATGTTTTTCACTTCAATGGGACTTGAGAATTAAAATCATGACCTTCAAGAATGTTTGTTGTTTATTGTAAGTGTTCACTATTGATACATGTATGAATGAGAATACAGATAACCTTAAGCCGAACATGTTGGCAGAAAATTCACTTAGATATTTCGTATGAATTATCAAAAACTCTCTCCAATAGTCAAAATGATCTCAGAATAAATATTTATTTAACTAGCATAATCTCACAAATAGAGAATAAATTTAACTAAGAGCAAAAAATATATGTATTCACAATAACATGAAGGAAGAGATATATATGACACAATCACCTGAATTTCAAGTAGCACATGTAGACAGTTTCAAAATTGTGGAAGGATTTATATAGCCCATAGCAATCACCAACATCCTAGTTTGCATGATTTTAATAAACAATCATTTTATGTGACTTACAAATGTACAATATAGATTATTCTTTGTTCTTTCGGATGAACCTTGAAAGAAGAGCTATTTTGTTGATTGTGCATATTTATAACATTTTGATTATAAGAGATAATGAACTAAAAATTACTCAACTCAATAAGTAGCTTCAACTATTATTTCAAACAAAAGAGTTTGAAAAATTATGATACTTTCTTCATATGAAAATGACTTATTCTATGTCATGAAATAAAAAACTAAAATTAATTATTTTAACTTAAATCATACTTTTCAAGATTATTATCATCTTCATCTATTATATCAATAGTAAAAAAAATATTCACTATCACGTCTCACTATTTCATATAAATCTTAATGTTCATCATTTAATATCAAATTGAACTCTCTTTACATATAAAATTAATTATTCTATGTTCTAATTTCATTCATATCTCAAAATATTATAAGGCTAAGGATTCGAATAGCAAACTTTTATAAGTATGGTGTTGAACCCCCAAAATGTATCCAACAACTTGTATGCCTTTTTCATGTTCAATAATCAATTATAATACAACTCCAAATTTTACTTATCGCTTAGTCATATAAGTTTAATTGAATATCAACTTTTAAATATTCTTAATATTCCAATAATATATCTTCGCATTCAAATAATATATTCCTCACATCATTAACATTGAGAATTTATCTCTATACAATAATGGAGGATTAAAATGATAATATTTTCTTTCCACACCCCTACAAATAAATGAAATATTCTCTTTCATATAAAGATTGATAAAGTAATAAATCAAATTTTGTATCAATTCTTTTTCAAATTAGACCATATTTTCTTTCCACACCCCTACAAATAAATGAAATATTCTCTTTCAAATTATCAATCAACTCATAAAAATAACTCAGTTAGTTTTTCCTCTAAATCAATATCTCTCAAGATACTAATAAAATAGTGATCTTTATGCAAAAAACTAACATAAGGCTAAAAATTTAAATTAAATAATAATGCACTTTGAGCTTTCACATATTATACCTTTTAGCTCATTTACTTGAACATTATTTTTTTTTAATAAGAGCATCATTATAAGAGCTTATTTTTTCTTACAAAGACTTTAAATAATAAGAAATAAAGTAACAAGTCATGTAATTACTGGATGAGGAAGTTCATTATTATGAAAATATTCTCATAATGCTATAAATCTAAGCATGCTTATATATGAACTTTACTATCTGTCTGGCTTGACAAAACATAGTAACTTGAACTTACCTTTCAAATATCCTCCAAAATTAAATCAATATAATGAATAGAACAAAGGAATCCACCATAATCTTTTATTTTCTTTTCATAAGTCTCATTCCAACATTCACATAAAAAAACATATTACTAATGATAACATGCACAACATTCTTCTCTCAAATTTATTTAAGAACATCATCAAGATATTTAAATATTAATTTCTTATTTTTTTCTATTCTATCATAAACATCAATTGATTTCATAAAATAAGTATTGCTAGAACTTCGCTAAAAAATTAATAAGCCATACTTTTTCCATATGTCCAACCATCTAAATGTAATCAAACATTCATATTATTTCTAAAATTTTTATTGATCTTCTATAATAATAGTTAGGTCATTCACTTTTTCTTCAAGAATGTATGTCCTCATTTCCTACATAGAAAGAAGCTTAAGTTTAGGCCCAAAATTTATAACAACCATCATAAGAATTCAATAAAAATTATTCACAGTAATGAATAAAAGATTTTTTAAATACATAAATCTATCATTTTTTATTCACATTTTTTTCCTTTCTTGCATCTAATTTAGGGCCCGTTTGATAAAACTGAAAAAATTAAGTACTGAAAACTAAGTATTGAAAAATTAAGGCTAAATTTTATAAATATTGAATTTGTATTGAAAAACTATTTGATAAATTATTGTAAATTGAATGTTGAATATAAATATATTGTTTGATAACTGTAAATATTGAATGCTGAAAATGATGTATTTTACATATTTACCCTTATTATCATTGTATTACATATTATCCAATATAAATATAATTTTTAATGAATTTTTTTTACTATAATTATTAATTATTAAAAAAAATAAAATCTCTAAAACATATCCATAAATAAATTATAAATTCAAAAAAAAATTATTTTAAAAATAACCAATATAATTAAAACTCTTTAAAACTATGCAAATTTTTAATATAAAAATAAAAATTAATTAACAACTAGCTGATTTGCTATTTCTTTTCTTAAATTAATCATGACAGAGGGTTAAAATTAAGATTTGTGGTGGCTGAGAAATAAGAATGAGAAGACATTCACAAACTGAACTGTAACATAAATGAGAAAAAGAAGACAAAATAAAAAAAAGTCAATGGTAATTTTTTTAAAAAAAATTTATTAAAAATTTTCAACCTTCAACATTAAATAGGTCTCGACCTACTTGAAATTTTCAATAAATTTTCACTTAAAATTTTAAATTTTCAGCTCACAATATTTTTTTATCAAACGCACGTAAAATTTTAATCCATTGAAAATTAAAATTTTCAATGACTTGAAGATTTAAGTGTGTTATCAAACAGACCCTTAAATTTTAAGTATTTTATATAGATTGTGAAATGGTAAATTTATTTATGAGTCCCTTGAGAACAAGTTCCCCCTGTTCCCATTTACACTCTCACTCTCTTATGTCCCTATTGTTTTAGACAATGCACTCTATTGCATTAAAGTTGAACCCATACAAATTTTTTAGAGTAATTTATTTCTTTTTCATTTTTTGATCCTTCAAATTAAACAATACCACTTTACAATCTATTCTAATATTTTAACTTACTTTGTTAAATGATTTCATACCATAATAAGTTTCACTTGAGTGATATTTGAATCTATTTACCTCTCTCATGAAACTCGATTTTAAAAGTTATACATTAAATATTATTCTTCTGAAACTTCAATAACATATTCACACAATCTTTTCTAAAATTTTTCAAATTGGAATAATTTATTCTAAAAAAATAACAATAGTAATTTTTAATTTCCATATAGCAATATAATTTACTAAAAAAAAATAATAACAAAACATAATTAAATGAAATTTTAAAAGAACAAAAAATTTTAAATTAGATTAAGAAAGAAATAAATAATTTGAGAGAAATAGGATAGTCATTTGGGAGAAGTTATGTGACTGAGAGAGATGAAGAGGCAAAAACCATAAGAGATGAAGAGAGAGAGAGAGCCTGAAAAGAGATGGGATGAATAGATGAACAAGAAAAAAGTGCGCAACATATTGGAGATGAATACTAAATGATATTGTGAAAGCATGTGATTGACTTTGTGAAAGTTAACTTGGTTTATTGTTTTAACTCTATTTTTTTTTCTAAAGACCGCATTAGCTTCCCAAAAGACATATGCATCCTTCTTCAAAGAATGAAATGTGTGATCAAAGTGTGCCTCAATGGGTTTTTTCCATGTATTTCCATGTGATTAAAAGGCACATGCATCCTTCTTCAAGAGATGCATATGCATCCTTCGAAAGCATGAGGTTTAAACATAAAGTTTCATGAAAGTCATCTCCTATTTGATATTGATGTTTAAGTTTGCCATGTTATGAGTTTTTTTAGATAAAAGTGAGAAAAATAATTAGAATCAATATGGGGTCACTTAGAAAAACTCTATGAAAATTGAGAGCACATATCATAGTTAATAAAGGGGCACCTAACAGGTTCCACTAGGCCCACATAAAAGCACTTTGTATTGCCTCACTTGTGATGCACTCTCATGAGTGTATCATGAGAGTGATGCACTCATGATATATACTTGTTTTTTTCCACTAACAGGTTCCACATATCAAAGTTATTTATTTTCTTTAAATAAATACTTGTTTTTCTCCACTCACATGAGTTCTTCTAGATATTTGTCTACCCTTGATTTATTTGTGATACACTCTAGAATAGAGTATTCATCATTGAAAAAACTGAAGATTTTGGAATCAATTAATAGAGCAGTGATATTTATTAATTGTGAGATATGTCTATTAAAAAAATGTATTAAAACTTCTTATATAACATGTCAGGAGGATATAAAGAGGGACATATTGCATCTTATTCACTCATATGTTTGGGGACTCAAAATGACTACATAATATGATTTGAGATATTATATTACTTTTATTGGTTATTATACTCAATATATATATTTCTCAATTTCTAAATAAAAAACTCTAAATTTTTTTCATTATTATGAAATTTTATGAATAAATAAAGAATCATTTTAGATATATTAAAATATTAAGTAATAATATATTCTAATATATTTCTCACTAATTTTCTTATTTTTTTGAGAATCACATGATGGTTCACTAGATATAATATATTGATACTCTTTTATAAAATATAATAGTTGAAAGAAAAAATTAATATCTAGTTATGATGACTAGGATATGCCTACTTCATAGGAATGTGTCCCAATATTTTTGGGAGAAAATGGTATTAACCACTAACTTCCTATCAACCAAATATCATCTTTTATTCCACCAAATAATATCTCATATTATCTTGTATGCCCAAGAGAAAAACTTTCCATCTTTTACTTAGTATTTTTGGGTAAATTTATTTTGTTCATAATCACTTTCTAGACAGAAAAAAATAGATACACATATCAACAAGTACGTCATCCCTTGATACTCTGGGTTCAGAAGAAATATAAATGTTATTCACCAAAGACCAAGATGATTATTACAAGAATCAATATGAAATTCTTCGAGAACAAGTCCTTTAAGGACTCAAATCAAAAGAGTGCTCATTTATACAATGTCTAGTCATTACACCTCACGAAGGGGTAACTAATGACCCTACTCGTATACCTATAGATGACACGATAACATAACTAGCTTTGAGAAAAGTAGTAGAATCCCTCCTAGGGCTTTGTGCCAAGTAAAAGAGCCTAGTGTGGGTATCCCACTAAACACGAGGTGTGCATCTTCTCATTAAGGAAAGATGAAGGTTGGGAGACTTGGTGATCTCAACCTAAAGGTATAAACTTGATGGATACATCCATAGTCTTCCTGAAGATGAGTTTTTTGTCACGTCAGTTGATTTGGTTCAGAGTTGTGGTATGGACCTCTCGATTGCACTACGAAAAAAAATCAAGGATAAATTCTATTCAGTATTTATTATCTCAAGTACTCTCAAACTCTCATTTTTTTATTATAAATTCCAATTTCTTATCCTCCCTCAATAATTACTCAAGATTTTATTTCCAAGATAATTAGTCATCTAGGATGATGATTTACTATGATAGATGAACTAAGTACAATCATATCTAATCATTTTGGGATCTCATATGTAAACTAGTAATGAGATGTAGATAAGTATTTACAGTGAAAATGAAATCCAAAAAAAAAAAGTTGATCATTTCAAAGTTAGGTTGATAGTAAGAAGCATGGGTTTAAAAGGTACAAGGCGCAAAGGTCTCTTGGAGCCTTGAGGTACAAGACGCACCTAAGTCGTAAGCTTTTATGAAGTGAAATGTGACTTTGGATGCACATAAATTTTTATTAAATATGATTCTATTGATAAAAAACAAATATTCCTAATATTTAAATAAATTTTGATGAAAAAAATAAATGAAATTATATAAATTTCAATATATAATTACAAATTTTAAGAATAAATGTATGTAAAAAAACTATAGTATATAAGGCGTGCCTCTTTAGTAAGGCGCATGCCTTGGAAGACGAGACGCTATAGCTAGTGAGTGATTATGATTATGTCTTAAGCCTAGTTGCACCTTAAGCACGCATTTCACAACTATGGTAAGAAGATTTACACATTTATGATGTTGCTTGTGATACATTTTCCAATTTTCCCATATGGCCAAAATGGCTACTACTAGATAGTAATTTTTTATTGTGGCAACTAACAAATGGACTACGTACCAGCTAGATGTAATAAATGTATTATTTCATGATGATCTCAAGAAAAAAGTATTTATTCAATAGTCATCAGAATTCATTATTCATATGAGCTTATGTATAGTGTGTAGATTGCAAAAGGCCATTTATAGCATGAAGCAGCTTCCTTAGGCATGATTCTGCAAATTTTCTTCAATATTTACTATAAATATTATTATGAGATTCGTGTCAAATTATTCTTGTTTTTTTCCGATATAGATCAGAAGGTCAATATGTGACATTGATAGTATACATCAATAAGATACTGATTACCAAATATAATTAATTAGATATATGCCAAAAAAAATTATTTCAACATATTGGGTATCAGATAAAGCATTTATGATATCTTAGGTATTTCCTGAATATTGAGATACTATAATTATTAGGTGTAGACTTACCTATTGACTCACCACTTGAGTCAGGTATAGACTTATCTATAAATTTTGGTTCATTAGTTGATTATACCAAGTATATGAAGATTATAGAAAAATTAAACTATTTGATAGTAGTTATGATAAATATTACTTATATTATCAATATAATTAATTATTTCTTAAATTCTCTCAAGCAAATCCATATAGATACAATTCTTAGGATTCTCAAATATTTTTAAAAAATTTTATGAGATATGATTATATTTAGAGATCATGGGCATAGTCAAATATAGACATATTCAATGCAGAAAATTCTAATAATCATAAAGAAAAGATTTTTAATAAATTTTTGTATTTTTACAAATAATCTCATCTCATGAAAATGCAAAAAAAAATCAATTGTTTCAAGATCCAATGCAGATACATAATACAATGCGAAGGTGTTGGTTACATGTGAGCAGTCACTTTTTGAAGGAGCTTTGCCCACAAGTAAAGAGACCTATGATATTTTACTATGACAGTTATGCAACATAATACATTGTTGCTAACTCGGTGATCCACTAGCATACGAAATATATTGAGGTTGATAGTTATTACATTTAGGAAAAATCTAAGATAATTTAATTATCAATGTCTATGTAACTATCAATGAGTAGACTACAAATATCTTCACGAAAACTCTCACATAAATCACGAATTATTTTCCTCTCCACTAAGATAGATATTTATAACATATAAGCCCCAGCCCGTGGGGGTTGTTGAGGTTTGGTATTTTTGTTTGTTTGTTGTTCAATGTTTGGGAGCACTCAAAAAATGTGTTTCCTTAAGTCATATATATGTGGTTTATGTTGTGACCGAAAGCTTAATTCAGCCATATCAATAAGAAGAAAGAATAAAAACTAAGAAATGAATACTATAACACTCTTAAATTGGTGCATATATTTTCAGAATACAAAATTTAGAAGAATATAATTAAACTAAGATCTTATTAAGATATTCATAAATTAATCTACAAGTTGATCTGCTATATACATATAAGTTGCGGATATTGTTTCGCCTTTGATCTTCTCTCAGATATAGAAATAATATATCTTTATGTATTTCGTGTATTCATAGAACATTATAATAGAGGTTACATGCTTAACCACCTGATTATTACCATGTAAAAAAGTAGGAAAATAACTAAAAATTCAATCTTTTAAAATAGATATCAAATCTAAAAAATTTCACATCTAGATGTGGTCATCACCATGTATTCTGCCTTTGTACGAGATCTAAATATTATTATTTGCTTCTTACTTTACAATATACAATATTGCCTCCAAAAAAAGTATGATCCCTTATAGTAGATCTCTTCTCTGTGTGAACTAATATACAACTGAAGTCTCAGTAACAAGTTAGTTGAAGATGATCATGATCACCAAATATAAAGCCAAGCCCTGAAGATATTTTCCACATATTAAAGTATGCGATGAGTTGCCTCAAAGTTAACCTATTAGACAGAATTTAAAAAATAATAAAGTATACCGAATACATAAATTATATATACTTGGACAATAATTAGAACGTTAGTATGCTTGTAATGTAGTCAAATCAACATAAAGACTATTATCAAAAAATAAAAGATTAGTATATGAGTCAATAGGCATATTTGTAAGAGTAAAACATAAAATGAAACATTTTAAAACAAGGTTTTAAAAGGCAAAAGTATAAAGTGAAGTATTTTTGTGTTCATGGGACGATGTATAAGCATCGAGGCGTAAAGACTAAATTTTTTGGTATGATGTAAGGCATAAATTTAATAAATTTTAAATTTATTAAATTCTCTACTTTTATTTTATTATTAATTTAATACTATTTATTAATTTAATACTATTTATTAATTAATATTATTATCAAATTTTAATAAAATTTGATAATTTATTAAATATTTTTTTTTAATTTGCCCTTTCCCTTGCCCTTGCCCTCGCCCTCGCCCTCGCCCCTCTCCTCTGCTCCACTATAAAGCTCGTGGAACTCCAGGGAGCTCCATCATGGAGCTCGCGTGGAGCTCTATCGAGCTCAATGCTTTTTTTTTAACGCCTGGAGCTATTTTATGAACACCTCGCCTTAAGGCGCGCATCAAAACATTAAAAAAAACACCTTTAAAAATACTACTCTAAAAAGTACTCAAGGCATCTCTTATATGACAATATGTGAGTATTTCAAGGTTATGTCTCAGATTGTGAATGAATATACTCATTGAGTTAGGTGATTCCCAGCTTATCATTTCTTACAATCAAAATATCATTCACATATATAATCAACGGAAAAAAAATTATCAAAACTCTAGAAAAATAAGAAATAATTGGTGACTCATTTTTGCAATCCAAACAAGATGCCTGAATAAAAATCTAACAAATTAAGCTATTGAAAATTTCTTTAGGGATATGTAATATATTTTGTAATATTTAAACTAAATCTAAATGCTTTATCTAGTCTCAAAAACTAAGTGGGTGCTTTATATATGCCTCAACCTCAAGGCCACCATAAATAAAAATAATTTTCACTTCCAACTAATATATCATCCAATTATGAGTAACTACAAGAAAAATAAGTACCCAAATTGAGATTATTTTGGTCACATTCATATATTCTATCTTAGCAACATGAGTCATATTCACAGTAAACACTTATAACCAATAACAAACCTTCCTAAAGATAAAAAAAAATAGTTTCCGAATTCCATTACAGTGGGAACATCTATCTTTTTTATTATGATATGATACCATAATGGATAAGATTCTAGCTTAGAAAGAGACATAAGTATTCTAGTATTATAAAAAAATAATAGAAAAAAACAAAAGAAATGAGAAAACCTAAGCACAATAATATCTGTCAAATTAGATATTGATTATAACTCCTTTATTTTTTCCGAAGAATAATTAGAAGATTCAACTACTAAATCTTTTGAGTTCTCAAAGAAATTTCCTTCATCATGAGTAGGCTGGACAAGTTCCCTTCACCTACAATAAACACAAATACTTGGGTGATGCAACAGACTCATGTACACTTACCTCGTGTGGACTATGAGAAGATTTATTTTCTAAATAAATATTATTTTCTCCATAATTAATCTATTACATACTTGTTAATATATATACTAATGTTATAAAAGAATCATTATAATATAATCAAACAAGCTTTAATTAAAAATGGGGTGAGGTATTTATGGACTTGTTGATAACCAAGGATGTCACCTTATCAAATCCTAAGAATATATCTTAAACAAATAAAGTACTCTCAAAATTATTGGGAGACAAATTAAATAATCTCTATTTATGATATAACATATGAAAATCACAAAATAAAAAAAATAAATAATATATTCAATGAATCAAGTACTTTATAATTAAAATCATATCTCTTCCAAACTATTTTGAGATACATTATCATAATGAAATATCTTTAACATCTCAATTAAATATTTATTTTTACTTTCTACAATATTATTTTGTATGGATGTGCTAGCACAAAAATTCTAGTATATAATCATATACTTAGTAGAGTAAATATTAGAGTTATCACACATATACTCTAAAATATTATCACTCCTAGTAATATTTATATATTTTATTAAATTGATTTTAGATTCTTTTATAAAATAATTAAAAAATAAAGAACATCTGAAATTTATTTTGTAAAAAAATAATCATGAAAAATGAGGATAGTTATCAATAATAATAACAAAGTATCTCAAGTCATCTCGAGTCTCAAACCTATTACGGTTTCAAACATCTAAGTGAATTAGATTGAACAAATTCTTACTCATATGAATATAATAGGTAAGATATACAAAGTTTAATTAAGTTTTCCAATTTGAAAAGTTTGATAATTTAACATAGTATCATCTTTAATACTATGATCCAACATTCTTAACTTGGTCATAGATTAATGACCAAGTCAAGAATAATAGAGCAATGAATCAATGATATTCAAACTCTTAATAAAATACCTAATCATAGAAGAGAAAACATAAAATTCATCATACTCAATCCTAAAAAATATTTTTATAATCTTTCAATCCTACAAAATATAATCAATAAGACAAATAATATCAAAATCAAGTTATTAACATAATATCTCACAAAAAAAAATATTCAAGTAACTAAAAAATATATAATACAAAAAAAAAATAAAGTATCAAGTTAAATATTATAATAGATACGAATTTTTATAACTTATCTAGGTTATAACAACATTCAAAGAGCAAAGAAAGAAAGAAAGACAATTACATGTAATACGATTATTAGTCATTGAGTCAATAACTCTAGATTTTGGAGTGAAAAAATTGATCATGAGAGTTGTAATACCTAGAGAATAAAAAATATCTATTATTATCTTACTAACGCAAAAAATTATATATTTTTCTCTAGTAAGAATTAAGGTAGAAAAACTTTATGAGAATCTCTAAGCACATCTAATAGTCAACTTTGAAAATAACTTTAAATACTTATCTCTGATATGTCCACTATTTTCACATTATATACATTATACCAAGTATCTCAAATATATCTCTATCATGACTAATACTCCTCATATCTTCAAGGTAAGTAACTTATGCTATCTCTCCACTTGATCTTTGTCTACCTAATGCCATGAGTAAGTATCATCACCACGCTCATGCATGCTTCACCATAGACCACACTACACCATTGTTGCACTCACATTGTTACATCATATTGCACTATGTAGTACTACATTGCAACAATTTGCACATTGCATTGTACATGGCACCACATTACTAGAACTAAACAATGCATCATAACCACACAGCACTGTACACTGCACCACTATTGCAAGCACTCTCTCCTTGGACAGATGTGCCATATCATCATGTTCACATACACTTCATCACTTATAGTACCCACACTTCAACATACATAGCGCATACTTCAATACAACATTGCACACCTCATGGCATCAGCATGATCACAAACAACAATTACTACTATGTGCACCATAGAGCACACACAGCCAACCGACATTCACTTCCACACTGTGCACACATACTCACTATATGCATACCTCCACACTGTGCACACACACTCATTATGCACGGATACACAATAATTTTATGGTTTACAAACCCTAGCTCTAATACCATGTGATAAAAATAAACTCATATATAATCAAATGATATGATAATACTTATGACATCAAATGAAAAATCTTATTATAAATACAAAAAATAATATATGAGCAACTTACACATTAGGTATTCTTATCAAAAATATAATAAAGAATAAAAACTAAATAGATAAACCACTACAATAAATTATTTTATTAATTCTCCTAATTAAATGCATATGGATATTTGTTCTTTGCATAATTTGATATTGAAAGAAATCCTAGTCTTTTTTTTTTTTGGAGAGATCATTATCATATTTAGCTGATTAAGAGCACTAATTTCATTGACAATAAATTTATTATTTATTATTATACTTTTTAAGAGATAATATTAATTTCTAAAAAAGTCAAAGACACATAATTATTTCTTAATTAAGTACAAAAATAGAGCAACGAATATTATGAATAATGAATTTATTTGAATCAAATATTTCCTTGGAGTGATTAATTTTCCTATTTTAGTTTCTACTATTTATTAATGTGACATCTAAGCAACCATATGTATACTTTTTAATTCAGATTTCCATAAGAAAATAAAACATAAAGAGGTTGAATATCAATACATCAAAGAGAAGATACGTATATATTAACCTAAAAAGAATGTTGAGTTGTATTTTATGAGTGATATTTTTTTATTTTATGAGTTATATTTTAGTTTGCATAAAGGAGTGTCCATAGTAATTGGGATGTTCGTATCATTTTATTTTGTATTTATTATTTTTCATTTGTGCATCATGTACAAATTTTCATATCATATTTACATACATTATTTCTCAATATTTTTATAAACATCATTTAATGTTATTTATTTTGATCTAATGTAAACAATCACCTCTAGATTATAAGTGAAAATATTCAACATGTCGTTTTGTTTTACCTCATTGCAGATAACATCATGATACTATTTATTTTTTGGTTATTAGTTTTACTACATTTTTTTACACTCATGTTAACATTTTTTTAATCACTAAATATTTTATCTTTGTATTCAAACACATCTTTATTTAAGTTCTCTCTATATGCAATTTTATCTTTAAATTTTGAATTATTATAGACAATCGTTTGTTGCCTAAAATATGTGATAAAATAAAGACACTCAAAAATGAATAAACATCAAACATTGATATATCATACCTACGAAAATATAACCCTAAACTATATTAATAAAAAAATATTTGGACACCTCACAAATTGGATCCACTTGTCTTATACATAATAAAATAATAAACAAAATATACAAAAATTATAACATATATCATAAAGCTAGTGCATAAATATCTTGAACATCAAACATAAAGGAAGAAAAAATAAATTGTCTTCTTCTCAAGATATTCATAAATATAAAAAGTTGTTGATTGGCTACATAAATACAAGTTGTTATGATCATATCCTAAATGTTCTTTCCAAAAAAAAAATCTATCTTTAAATATTTCATTCACTTATAAAATATTATATTAGAGATTAACAAACTCAAGCATCAAAACACTTCAAATGTGATATACAAGAGAAACCCTTACATGATGGGCTAGATGGATTGGGGAGACTAGCAAATTATGTGCTCCATTCATAATGTAACAAAAGTATAAAATAAATATAATAAACAATAATAGGTTATAAACTACAATACTCCCATCAAGTTGGTGCTAAAAAAATCATAACACAACTTATAGAAAAAAAATAAGTTAGAACCTCTTCAGGATATCGGTAAAAATACATGTAACAAAAGTTCAAACTAGAATATTTTTCTAGAGAGAAAAATAATTCATCTCTATATATTTTATCTAATCATAAAATCAATTTAAATATTATATCTCTCTGCATAAAGGTCACATTTGAGTAGTAGAAGAAGAAAGTGAGTACATGGCTTCCTCAAAACATATTACATCTAAGATATCTCATAATTAATTATCATAGTGTTTACCCCTATATTGTATCTCAAAATAATTATTTTTCTCATTTTTCTTAAAAAAGATTATCTACACAAAAAATACAAAAACATATAATAAATCTTCTCTCAATGCAAATTGATATTCAAAATCGAATATGAATATCTAGCTAACTACAAATATTAGTGATCTATAAAAAGAAATCTCAAGTCAAGACATTACGTCATGTTAAAGCTCACACCTTTATAGCTTCATTTTTTATTTCTTTTTATTTTTTATTGCATATTGATGGGAAAATCCAATATGTGACTTGTCTCAATTATCTTTTTCTAATAAATAAAAGCATTATTTATATATCGATTGATAGAAGTGATTATATTTTATTTTCTATTATGTAGCCTAAAAATCAACATGGTATAGGAGCTAAAAAGACTCATCTAATATTAGAATCTAAAATTCTCAGTCTGCCCAGAGATTGATAACCAAAACAAAGATTAACTAGGGAACAAATAATAATACACAAATATCTATTATGACTCCTAACAATAAAGAAAAAAATATACAAATTATCAGACTTAATGCTAAAGAAATCATCCTTAAAGTCTTCTGATTCTACCAAACAATATAATTAAGAGAGAAAATTATATTATAATTTAGCAATTTAGTAAGATAAATCACAGAAAATAAATTATTCGAATACCCATCAAAAAATAAAACTCAAGACAAAAATACATTATTAAATTAAATAATTTTATTGTCAAAGGATTTAGTTATTTTATTATAAGACGAAATAATATTCAAGGAATAAATAGAAAAATAATAAATAATGAATAATTACTTAGAATATTAAGAGTGAAAATGAGTGATGAAAATTATAATAGTCGAAGGAGATAAAGTATTTAATATTATCTTACTAAAAAAAATTTATATATTATTCTCTAGTAAGCATAAAAATGAGGGATCTTGGTGATGAACCCTGAATTGAACTTGTAATCATTTTATCTCCCTCAATTATCTATAATGATATAGGTTCCTCTCTAAAAATAATTTCCAATAAATATCCCTAATATGACTACTCTTCTTATTGTATTACACAATATTAAAAATTTCATACCGTTTCTTCTATTATGACTAGAAGTCTCATGTCTCCAAGACAAATAGTATAAGATATCTCTTCATTGGGTCTTTGTCTATCATGTTCAGGCAAGTATTGCACTGTCTAATGATAAATTTCTAATATGTGAGAAAAAAATATGATTGCTTAAGATCTAGCTTTTGAACCCACACAAAGCTATCAAGAAGAAAATATAATAGTATCATGTCAAGAAGTTTTTTTTGTCAGTCTCATACCAGCACCCATGCCTACCTCTACTAGAAACACTTACAAAAACTAGGTAGCTAATTGTATAAACTTAGTATAGTGAGAAGTAATCAATTCCGACTATTTAGGCTCTTTTAGTTTTGATCCTGTTAATTAAGATACCATATCATATATATGAGTAGACATGAGTGAATATAAAGACATTATAAGCTCTTATAACATCTGACAAATAATAAAAGAAGTCAATGAATTATCATAATAAAATTAATAATTATGAATCAGACATCAGTCAATAACAAGGTTATTTTCATCTCATCACTAGGCTTCTCAGGAATAAAGAATCACATGTGAACTCCAGCATCATATTCTAAGTTTATTTGCCTAACTTTCACATAAAATAATTAAGATTTTTACATCTTGCATCAAGTCGCGACAACATAGTAAATAAATATCACAATAACAACACACACATACAAAACACTTTAAATAAAGTTTGATGCCCTAGCAGTCACACCACATTATCACACACACACCACATTGTCACATCATATTGCACCGCATTGTCACATCATATTGCACCACATTGTCAAGCATGCACCACTCCACCACAGCATGTAACACTTTTGCACACACTATTGTACATCACATTACACAATTGCACAATACACGCATTATTGTGCATACATGGTTACCTACACACGATGTCACCTGCACCATGTTTTGTTGCACCTAACACACACATCACATGCAATATTAGTACTAGGAACTATCGCACAGACCACATCCTATAGTTGCCTACACCATACACATCATGTCATACTATCATGCACACACATTTATGGGTTGCACATCACATCACACCATAACACACACAAACTCCCACTAGGATGTGCATACCCTACTCTCGATATCATTATGAAATAAAAACACTCAAAAATATACAAACATTAAACATTGATATATCATATATAGGAAAATGTAACTCTAACTTATAGAAAAAAGGTAAGGACTAAGGATTATGATAACTCACATATTTGGTGTTCACTTCCTACACTATGTATACAATGATTTGAAAGAACTTTTAGCACCTATTTAATTTTCACGACTACAAAAATTTATTATATTATGGCATGATTGATGAGTTTGAGAATATAACAGTAAAAAGGACGTTTTGAGTTCTCTTCTTACTATTTCATATTTATTCAAATAGCAACTTAGTTTAGTCTACAAGCTCTCGCAATCTACATATTATTCTTCCACTTATACACTTTTTTATATGTAGCAAGCTGCAAGCATGGATAAAGATATTATGGAATATCAAGAATAATTTGTTGATATTTCAACTATCAACGGGTATCAAAAAAGTAAGAGATTGATAATCAATTTGACTAATTATCAGCAATAAATCTATTAAGTATCACCAAAATATCAATATTTTCTTGATATTTTAAGAAATTTTATGACATTTATGATATATAAAGTAAACAAAGTAATAAAAGGACAATTCCCTTTAAAAATTACTTTGTTATTGCAGCCATGAGGTTAAAAACCCAAGAAAAAGGTTAATGCCTCAACTAAACAACCATTTGAGCAAGCTTGCCTTTATTTATAACTATGCAGTAGCATATTAAAATACATTATAGAAATAATAACTCAATAAATTAATTAATTCACATTACATAGTTTAGTTTTATTAATTAATTGCTACAAGTATAAACCCTATTATTATACTTTTCTTTATAAGAATTTTTAATATTATCTATATGATAGTTAAATAATATTAAATAAAAATAAATAAAAAACAATATAATGATACTCGATAATTAACAATAATTGAAAAATAACTAAAATAATGATCAATAATAAAACTCATACAAATAATATGTTGATATAACAGAAAAATCATATTGGAATATCTCACATATTAGGTGCTTTCATCAACACAACATTGAAAATAAAGAACAATAATAGTTATTGAAGTTTTTATTTTACTGTTTTGTTTTTTTACTTTTAATAAGATTACCCGACATGTACGTTACATCAATCACTTTTGATTATCGTATAAGGGCATTTGATATATATATATATATATATATATATATATATATATATATATATATATATATATATATATATATGATTAGAATGTTACTGCATTTTATTTAGTATGATATCAAAGCTAAGGTTCTCTAGGGTTACGGTTTCACAACGAACCTAGGGGCCCTTACCATCAGCCATGCCAGCCACCATGTGTTGACTATAAGCCGGTGCTGCCAAACACAGCAGAAGCCTCGTGCACGTTAGTGAAGTGCATCATCATGCAACAATGTATATGCAGACCATGCTTTGCAGTGTAATACAAGGTGCACAGTATGTAAGTGAACTGTGTTGTGCAGTGTGACACGAGATGTGCAATCTGAGTGCATCATGTCAATACTATACACAAGTGTAGCAGTGTTAACAGTACATGTAGTGCACTGTGAAGTTTGGTGTGTGCAGCAATAGTATCAAGTGTGTGCAATTCTAGTGTGTGCAATTGCAGCGTGCAGTGTGCAATTCTAGTGTTCAGCAATAGTATAAAGTGTGTACAATTCTAGTGTTCAGCAATAGTATAAATGGTGTACAGTGTGTACAATAGTGGTGTTGTACACTATAGTGATGTTGTATACACAATAGTGGTATTGTACAATAGTGTGTACAATAGTGTGCTGAAATTGTGAAATTGTGAAATTTTAATTTTTTTTCATAGAATCGCCACATAATAACATAATATGAATAAACATTATCACAATGAAAAAAATTTGAGAAAAACCCTAATTCAGCATACTCACAACAAAAGAATAATCATGCCAGATACATTTCTTGATATTATATCTTGAGAGGAAACTGAAAGTTTTACACAGTACTATGAGAAAAACTAACTTTCAAAATCACCCATATGTCATCGTATAGTTCCTCCACTTAGACTTATACTTACTAGATATGAGTATGAAAATTCATTTCTAAGGCATCAATAAATTATATATATTTTTTTAGATATCAGTTCACTAATTATTTTACTTGTGTATTCATTTCAAAGTCATGAATTATTAACATATAAACTAATATTTATATTTTTAATAATTATATTTTATTTACTATATTATTTTCTTACTCTAAAAATATTATTATAGTCAAATAAATATTCGAAAGTTATTAAATATGATAATACTCAACTTTAACTTTGTTACTTTTTTCTATCTTATTTATTTCTAATTATCTCATTATATATGTGTGATTTTTTCAAATAGTTCAATTTTGACTTTATTTTTGTTTCTACTGACATTTATTTGCAGAATAAGAAAAATTTAAGAAAAATTTCATTTAAGATTGAACAAAATAGATTGTATGATCTCTCTTTGATGGTAGGATCTCCTTTTATATATTTGAGTGTATTGAACTAATTACTTATATATTATCAACTTGCTTATCCATCACTAGCTTAATTGAAAACATTATATCCTAAGCTTAAGAATATTTTGACCTTAGAGTGTGGAACATATCAATTAGAAAAGGTTATTAGAATACATATCCTACATGTCAGCCTAACTTGAGTAGGAACTCATTTGATCTAATCAACTAATACATATGGAGACCATGTAGAAATGAGATCAATAAAGAATTTTGGTATACAATCACTTTCGTTGATTACTACTCGAGATACATATAATACACAGATTTTATAAATAATCAATCATCCTAGTTTTATTCTCAGACAAATATCTTTAACTTTAGAATTTTTATAAAATCTAATTTACTAATTTTTGCAAATTAATAAAAACACATTTATTTATTTTTTGTTTCTCTCTCTTTCAATGATCTAAAAGTATAACAAGTTTCATTGCAACAACATGGTTAGTTCTTTTTTATTTTAGATCATAGATTTTTTTCAATCACATCATAAACAAATAAAAAAAAATTAATAAAAATATAAAAATTATTAAGAGCAATAAATTATTAGAATACATGTTTGATAGATTTATTACTTATTATACTAATAATGAGATCACACACCAAACTTTAAGTACTAGCACACCACTCCCCCCACATAATAAAGTTGCTAAAAAGAATAATAAATATTTAATTAAAATAGCTCAGATATTTTTCTTTGATAGAAATATTCTAGTATATTCTTGAGAAAAAGCAAACTTAATCATAATTACCTCATCAGCTTGATATTTTCTTATGTCATTACTTATTAGTTATCAAGTGTCATTTTAAATATTCTAACCTAGAAAAAAATTATTAGTTATGACAAGATAACACCTAGAGTGAATAAATATGTCTTTCTTAGTTATCCTAGTACACAAAAAAAAAATACAAATATTATTTGTCTATGATTAATAAAATATTAATAAATGATGATGTTATCTTTTTTGAATCATATTTATTTTTTAACAAGCCTAGGAAAAATAAAAATTTATAAGATACGTTTAGATCTATTACTTTTTCAAACTCTTTTGTAGTCTCTCTTAGATCTTATCAAGTGTCAATTTAAATATTGTAACCTAGAGAAAAATTATTCAACTTACCTCATAGAATCTTCGAAATCACATTTTTTGTTCAGAATCTCTCCTCAAAATATGATAATATAGCACCTAGAGTGATTAAATATATATTTCTTAGTTATTCTAGTACACACAAAAGAATACAAATATTATTTGTATAAGATTAATAAAATATTAATAAGTAATGATGTTATCTTTTTTAAACCTAATTTAATTTTTAGCAAACCTAGACAAAATAAAAATTTATAAGATACATTTAGATCTATTACTTTTTCAAACTCCTTTCTAGTCTTTCTTAGATCTTAATTCAATAGAAATCACATCTCAACATCTGAACTTATTAGTTCACATTATGATGATACTTTTATAGAATCAACATGCGCATCAAGTATAAAATGGATTAATATTGAAAAATTTGAGGTTTCCTAAGAAATTGAATTTCCTTCTAGTTCAAATAATATGGCAGCTCTTGAGTTTAGTCACCCAAGGAAGTTTAGTCACCCAAAACTTAAGAGTCTATACTATGAGATAAAACATAAATAATTTATTCATAGCAGAGAAAATTCTCCAAAAAATCTAGATGATTCTGTAACCGACTCTTCTAAATTTAATCTTTTTATCACTTTTCAGGAAAAATAACAAACTAGTACTCAACATCATAATTCATAAGAAATAAATATATTGGACTTTAATTGGACCTAGAGAATAATATCTTGACCTATGACAATATCTGTTGTTAATTACAAGTGAGTGCTCATTATGAAGATTAGTTCAACCAAAAAGATACATCTTCTTAAAATAAGAGTTATTGTAAGAACTTACTCAAATATTTAGAATGAATTACCAATATATTTTCTTTTCAATAATCAATATATCCTTAATGTGGATTCTCAAATCATTGGCAATATCTTACAAATAAATAATACATCAAATAGATATAAAAAATATTTTTATCTACAATGACCTTGAGGAGGAGATATATATAAAGTAGACACATGAATTCTGCATAGTACAGTCAAATTCAGTTTATAAATTATAAACATTATTTTATGCCCTGAATCAATTATCAATGAATTGATTTGCAAGACTTTCATTGGCTATTATATTTTTTAATTGTATAGGTTTGTAATAGATTTTCTTTATTTTTGTATAAGAGCTTATATAGCAAGTTAATCATACTGACTGTGTAGGTCGATAACATCTTTATTAAGTAAAATAAAGAGTTAAAAATCACTCAACTTAATAAATACCTTCACTCACAATTTCAAAAAAAAAAACCTTTGGAAGCTCATATATTTTCTTATGATATAAATTGCATACTCCAAAATAGACAGGACATGATCATACAGTCTTCAAAGGCAATGTAACTATATGCAAGCATTAAATCATGACTCAATATGAATTAAATAGAAGCAAACAACCAGCCTCAAAAGCATATTCATTTGTCATTGTATCCTTCACCACTGCCACAGTGAGGCCGGCATTAGTAGTGGTGTTTCCGCACACATAAATACCACGTGGGGACACCAAAGCTGCTGCTTGCAGTAACTGACTCTTTCCCATTCCAGGATCCCCTAGAATAACAAGAATACATAGTATCAAGATCATCATCCCTTTCTACGCATGCCTACCCTATCACGCACAAATAAAAAGCAAATAAAATTAAAAAAAAAATGCTTTTAAATTTCAGCTCATAAACTTGAGAAGTGAATTCGAACATACCAACAATGATGACATGAATGTCTCCTCTAACAGGGACCTTATTCTGATCCATCGAATGCTTTCGGACACCTCCAAAGAGTGCTAGTGTTATTCCAGCTATCAAAATAAAATGAAAGCCAGAGTGAAGAAGTGTGAGATAAAGTGACCCAAGAACAATAGACATCATAGATATCAGAACATACAAGTTCAGAAGTAAGACACTAAACAAGATGGATGACTTACCTTTAACGAGCTCATGCCCATAGATTGATGGACAAAGAGACTGAAGTAATTGACGAAAAATATCTGCTCCATGTTCTTCTGAAAACTTCACAATGAATTCTAAATCCCTCGGAGAGAAAGCGTACAAATCAGAGAGCTCTGTCATTGCAAAATTTGATTTGGGATCTTGTAAATCATCAGATGAAGATTGTGACTTCGAATTTTTTATCGAAACAACTTCCAGGTACAAATAGTAAAATCCTTGATGTTTTGTTTTTGATTTGCCTGAAAATAAATAAATATATATATTTATATGATAGAGCACTTGTCATCCAAACACCTGACTAATGAAGAATGTCTCTGGTTACTTTAAAAAGCTTTCTGAGTTTCGGCACCAACTTTACCGACATGAATTAGCAAAAAACCACATCCACTTGAAACTTTCAGGAAAGATCTATTAAATAATTTGTATATACTAAAAAAATATGTAATATATAGGTCGCCTAAGAATTTTCATCTATATTTGCATATGAAAGATATTTTTTGGAATATAAATTTCTAACTCATCATCACTGTAATAGTATTAATATCATATACATATATTAAGAGAAAGATGAATTTAATTTTTGAATTACAAATACAAAACTAACATGAAACACAATTAGAGATCAAAATAATTAATCATAGAAAAAGTGGTCAAACTAGTTTAACTTGTTGAAGGTTTTATGCAAACAACAAAACAAATACAATATAATATAATTGAAGAATGAAACACACTATATAAAACAAGGTAAAAAAAATAGAAATACTCAAAAGAATCATTCATAATATGACAAGTTACCTACTCTATAAATATGTAGAATTAGTAATTAGGATATTCTATGGGTTGGATGTTCTCATGATATACATGCTAAAAGAAGTATGAATTAAAAATAAGATAAAACAATACAATATTTATAAATTAGATGTGTTAAGCAAGCCGGCCGACCTGAACACGACACCAGACACCAACCAATTTAGTCATGGAAAGCCTGGGATGGATTATAATTGTGCTCAAATCATAGTCATGCTAGCATGTGGCACAACTCGTGCAGTGTTAGACCAAAGCCAAACATGTCTTGCGTCGTGCCTAAAATGCCACACGGCTTGTGGCACATTTTTTTTAAAACAAGCAATCATTTTTTTAAAGGTTGCTTATTTATCTATGCTCGTCATGGGCAAAAAAACAATAGTTAGTAGGGTAATGCCTGTATCTATCCTATCAGACGCAATAAAAAAATATCTTTATTTAAAATTTTGAGTCATCAAAATGCATTTCACGACTAATTTATATGAATCTGACGAGTCCAAATTTCCCCAAAAAACTATTAAAAAAATAAGAATTATTTTTAATAGAAAATATTTTCATTGAATATCTTATTCATATTTACTTTGTTCATAGTTAATCTGTAAATTTTTCTCTAATCCTCTCCTCGTCCTAAAAAAATATTTCACCCTAATTGTGTTGATTTTTTAAATAAATTTGTATTTTAAATTTAACAGAGCACCAATATAAATTTGTGATGAGCTATAACTTTCAGGTACAGAAAATTGAAGAGGAAGGTGGAACATCCAAAATATTTATTGTACACATAAAATTAAAGTACACAGTATGATTATGTTATGTTTAAATTAATTAATTTTATTTAGTAATTTATAAATTAATAAATAAAGTAAAAAACAAATAAAAAGTTAGAAATTTCTCTCATTCTTATCTCATCAACAAAAAATGACAATCAGTGAATTTAATTAAAATGAATTAGATCTATACATAAATAATAATAAAATCAACTAAAAAATCCTAGACCAAAACTAGGTTCTCTCCCAGTCTCATGGTCTCTACGACTCTATTTATTTGCCTAATAATTCTAAAAATATGCAAACTTCAATAGTCTAGATGCATTTTAACATAATTAAAAATAGAAATACTATATATGTTGAAGAAGATTCAATATTATGTATATATTATAAAAATATATATGCATGTAGGAATACAAGTGACACTAACAACCTTATGAGATAAGCTAATTAATGTACCACAAAATATAATATATTGAATCCCGGAAAAACTCAACTAAACGGTAAAGTCTTTAAAATTAAATCAATTTCAAGTTCATTGATTCCCTTATTTATCATAATAAGTTTAGGAGGAAAAGCATAATACAATTAATTACAAGCATGGGTCATCTAATTAGATTTTAGGAGAATCATAGAATAGTTAATATAATACAAACCAATTTTTAACTTGGTTATCATAAAATTCTTAGGCCCATCAGTAGAATTTACATAATAAAATATTTTAAATTTAAAAAAAAATTAAAAATTAATGAACTTAAAAAAATAACATAAAATATTATTCATAATATTTGACATCTAGACTAGTCGTGATGATATTTCATTTGCACGTCTTACTATCCATTATATCAATTTTAAATGGAAACTCAATTTAAAATTTTAATATTTCTTAAGATTTTTTATCTTCATGATGAGCCTATCATATAAGTGTCGGATAAAGATTTTTAAAAATTATAACATTCAAAATAAAATTTTTAGTATCACAATATTTCACATAATAGTGTCACTATTAAGATAATTATTAGAATTATTAGAGTCGAACCCTTACCTGATATTTTATACATTATGTGTATGTATCATGTAATTAACCAAATAATATAAGTATCAAACAAGTTGGGCAGCCCGGGCATGACCCAATTCAACCATTCCTGGCCCAGCACGATAGGGCCCAAAATCATGCCTTATGTCGGGCTGGGTCACCCCGCAGCACTTTTCATGCCGTGTTGGGCCGGCATAATCCATGCCTCGTTCTGGGCTAGGCACGACCCGTGTGCCTAACTCGGTGGCATTATAACCCAATCTAGGTAATCGCTCATCAGGCGATCACTCGAGTAGTCTAATTTTCATATTTTTAAAATAATTAAACCGTCCCATCATGGGGTGATGTAATCTTTTTAAAACAATCATCCATGTGGTAGAATTGTAATTGACCAACCATGTAAATTGGTCAAAATTAAACCGCACCATTTGGCACGATTAGGCACACCCATGTCAGCGTGCCATGCTGAGCCGGTGGACCATGTCATCATGTCATGGCTAGCACAGCATGAGAATGTTACCATTTCGTGTATGGCATGGCACAAGAATATTATTATGTCGTGCTTGGCAAGGCACGATGGTATGGTCATGCATTGCAAAAATGGATCATGTTGTGCTGGTATGACCCGTTTGACACATTTACCTAATAGTGTAAATAGAAATAAAAATTTTTCGCATATTAGAAAATATATAAAAAACACTAAAACACCTTTAAATACCTAATAGAAAACAAGAGTTTTCCCATTTTTTGTTTGTCAATAGACTTAAAAAAGAAAAAAACTCAAACTATCAAATATTATTAAAATTATACTTACTTAATATTAGAGTCATGTATTAGCTACCAATATATGATATCCGACTATATTAATAGTAAAAATAATAAATTTATTATTGATGATTCATAATAAGAGACAAATAATTTTATTTTTAAAATTCATGGATATTTTTTATGATATAATAAATATATATTCATTTGTGTATACTTTCATCACTTATATTATATTTAGGTAAATAAGTACTATTAATAATATGTTTAGTATATATTGAAGACACTCTAATTTTAGCATCATGAAAATTGAGATGAAAACAGAATATTTAAAAGATTGATTTATTTTATTTTTTTATTATTTGGCTATTTGTATGAATTTTAAAATTAATATAGAATGGATACAAAATAAATTAAAAAACATATCTACATATATGAACTAAGTAAAAAATAATAATGATTAAATTCATAAAAGCTAGTATGTAATATCATGACAATGGTGCAGCACCAACACTGTCACTTAGTCAAAGCCACTTGCCAATTGAGAAATGGCATGTGGCCAAAGGTGAGTAGTGACTGGTCAGTGGATTGATCACTAGCCTATGGTAGTGACGTACCACAGAAAACCCGATCTTACACGACCTGGTCAGACCTAGCACGATCCTGCATTCCTTGTTGAGGGGAGCAGGCCATCAAATCGTGTCGGTTGGATACCTCATCAAGCCATACCAACACAGCACAACCCGAATGCCAATTTTGTGCAATCTACGACAGGGCACAATGGCCCAACTGAACCACCAAATTCTGGGTCATGCCTGTTTGGCACAACCCATTTGACACCTCACAAGGCTGTGCTTAAAAATCCAGAACATCAAACTTGATGAAAAGAGAAGTAAGTTGCTATCTTTTCAAGACTTTTGTAAATTTATATATTTTACTATCAAACTATCACAGTAAAAAATAGTGGTATAAGACATCAAAAATTTAATCTCCTTTTGTAGATATCTAATTTAGATATCTCATAGGCTATTATGATCATCGCTATGTATTTTATCTTTATACTAGATCTCGAGACAATTAAATGTCTTACCTTTTAGGAAAGAATATCATCAAAAAAATATATCATAAACTATAATAGATTTTTTATCTATTAAAGCTAGTACCCAACTGAAATCTTGAAAATTAACTAACTAAAGATATTCATTATTACTAAACTAAATATTAATTCCTAGATATTACTTTACGTATATAAATATGTGAAGAATTTCATCAAAATAAGTATGTAATAGAAAATCTTGGAAATGACCAAATATATTCACTTCATAAATAATATCTAATTTGATAATAATAAAATTGTTTATCTTTCCTACCATTATTCTGTGTACAAGCAAGTCAATAGAAAGACCCATTTCAGATAAAATATATATACCTGTCTCAATCAAAGTACCTATTGGAGAACAACCTATATGTTAACCTCTAAGTGAGTATCAAAGATATATCTCATTTGAAATAAATATATACTCAATAAGTTAGATTATTTTCAACTTGTCATATTTCATAGAGAGAATATCATCTATATATATAATCATAAATATGTTATTAATATTCCTCCAATAAAATAAAAAATAATTTATAAGACGTGTAAAAACCAAAAAAAAAAAGTAAATATAACTGAAATTTTCATAAACTAAACTTTCAATGATTAATTTACAATGTCCAAAACCTTATGCAATCTACAAAAATTTGAAAACTTTGTGTATACATGAAAATTGGGTGGCTACTTCATATATATCTCATTGTCAATATTATCATGAAGAAAATATTATTCACAACTATTGATATATCATCTATTCATAAGAAGTTACAAAAGATATAAATATCAAACTAAAACTATTTTTTCATAATAAATTATCTTCAAGTAAACACTCACTTGCAACCAATAATAAACATTCTCAAAAATCAATATATTAATTTCCAAGTTTCAATAAAGTAGAGTATATTTATCTTTTTTTATCATAACCTAACGACATCCAAGATTTAATATTATCTCATAAGAAGACTTATATAGCTTCATACAATCAAGAAAAATAAAAAAAAAATTACACGAGTATGATAAAATCTATAAAGATCAAGATCAAAATAATTAACTACAAAATCTTCTGAATTCTTAAAATTTTTTTTTGAATTTTAACAAGCAGGACAAATTCTTTTTTCTAAAATAAACATAAAGAGCTAAGTGATCAAGTTTATAAACTCCTAACTCATTTTTCAAAATTATTGGAGCTACTACCTCCGTTGAGCATGAGCTACAAAAAGCTTTCTCATCCTCTCTATCAAAAACAAAATTGATTTCCTCTATATATATTAATACATATAATGATTCAATGGGAGAATCATCATGATGTGATCCAATAAATAAGAAATGATTGAAGAAAAATAATTTTTCCTAGTTGGAGGTCCAAAAAATACTACAAGAGAATAAGGAAAAGACAAAATTCAAATGAAACTTCTAAATTTTTACCTAGTCAAACCTTCTTAAAGAATGAGTCAATGAGCCATGCTAAAAAACATAAATATGTATTGTACTTTATCTATCTCATGAGATTAACATATGTAGCATTTATGAGTACTAGAGTAACAAAAAAACATAGTTTATTATTTAGACATCTTATCACATCATGAAAAAATTTTAAATAAAACAAGTTCAACAAAATACCTTGAGAGATAAGATAAATACTTCGCTAATATACAATATACAAGTTTTGAAAATGTACATAATACCAAAAAGTTATATTCAAATATCAAGTAATTTATGATTAACAATTAATATTATATCTCCTTTAAAATAATTTTGAACACTTATTCCATACAAAAATATTTTAGACATCTCAACTAAATATTTCTTTTTTACAATTTTATTTTATGAGAGTATGCTAGTACAAGAAATTTAAAGAATTATTTCATGATCAGTATAATATATATTAAAGCTATCAGACATATGCTTAAGTGTATATCACTTGTTATTGTAGAAATTTAAGTTAAAAAACAAACAAATCTTAATACAAAACCCAATAAAATAATCAATGTATAATGCAAATGTATATAACTAGTATATGAATTGAGACAGCCCACAAGTTAAGTCATCTCATCCATAAAATATAAAATACAGAAAAAAAAAACACAATTTATAAACCTCTTTTAGACTAGTGCATAAATATTCAAGATTTCAAACTTAAAGAAAAATTTAATAAATTGAGAAAAGCCTTTGTGAACACATCTACTTGATATACTATAAAAATGTAGGTTGTATCATATATCTCATCTTTAATCTTCTCCATGAATAAAAAATTATTTACCGTTATATGTTTCATTTGCTCATGACATACTGAATCATAGATTATATATCTCATTATCTGATTATCACGATAAAGAATAGTAAGAATTTGGGAAAAGAAAATGAATACTCAATCTCGTAATGAATGTATTTGATCCAAAATATATCATAAAAAACTATCACCATTACTCTGAACTATATTTCTGTACTTGATCTTAAAACAATTGATAGTCTCTTATTATTTCAAGATATGAGATTGTCTAAAAGAAAAAAAAGTATGAAAACATGCAATCAATCTCATATTAATATAAGTTGATGTTTAACTCAAATCTAAATATCAAACAAATTATAATTATACATAATTATTAAAAAAAACTCAAAGCCTAAAGATTTTTTCACATAGCTCGATATAAAAAAAGTTACATCATTGTAAATCTATCAGGGACAATAAATCTTCTAAATAGAAAATTATTAACTATATTAATTATATAAGTTATATATGATTTAATAATACTTAGATAGTTAAACTTCCTCATTATTCTTCTATATGTAATACCTATGTTGCACGGACATGGATACGGACACGGGGATACGACACAACAAGATACGGGGACACGGCAAATTCTAAAAAACTAGGATACAGATACGGCTAGGATACGTCATGATAAAAAAAATAAAATTAAAAAAAAAATTATTAATTATAAATATTAGGTATTTTAAAATAATTAAAAATATATTTTAAAATAATTTAAAATTCTGTATTTTAAAATAATGTAAAAAAAATTTAAACCCTCTAACACCCTCCCCCTCTCCCTCCCGAACCTTTTCCCCCCCTCCAAAACCCCCCTCCCGAAACCCCCTCTCCCCCCCTCCCGAACCCAACCCCCCACCCGATTTTCGAATTTCAAATTTCGATTTTCGAACTCTCCCCCTCCCGATGCAGATTCCAAAACCCACCCCTGGCCTATCGGACACGTGTCCGACGCGTGTCCGACCCGTGTCGCCGTATCCACGTGTCGGACACGTGGACACGGCAGCACTTAGGCGTATCCGTGCAACACAGTGTAATACAATCAAATAGGAAAGTTGCATTGAATAAGATATTAATATTTGGTTCAATCAGAGTATCCAATGCAGCACAATTCAAAAAACTAATTAATATAAGAGTAACAACCATATATCTCTAATGTAATAACTTAATTTTTCTCCTAGAGTTGGCAACCTCCATATCAATAAAGTATAAGAATTTTTCAAAATTATTCATTTGAAACTATAATTGAAGATATACAACTTAATTTGAATAATTATCAACTCATCATCTCCAATAATAACATCATCCACTCTTGCGCTCCTTCAAAAGATAAAAAAATATTCAACAAACATGTATAATCTAGAAGAGATGATTATCAGTGAACATCTAATAAATCAAACCTCAATAACTATTTCAGGCCATGTAATTTCTTATGCAATTTATAAATTGAGCCTAAATGTACTACTTGAAACCTAGGTAATTACTTCATATATGTATTTTCAAGATTACCATGAAGAAATATATTTTCTATGATTAACTATAACTTCTAACTGTGAGATGCTAACAATGAAATAAGAATCTATATGAAGATTATTAGTGTCATGGTAATTCATACAAAATATCTGAGTGAACCCACTAGTAACAAATCTCATCTAAAACTAATCTATATTCCCACATGAACTCATTTTCAAAGTGAACGTTCATATGCATCTAACAACACACTTTTATGAAAGCTATAGTACAAGTTTTCAAATTTTATTATAGTGGAAGACATTCATTTCTTCTAACATGATATGATGTCATCTTAAGTGAGATAATGCTTAAGAAGAAGACTTAGGACCCATTTGATAAAATTAAAAAAATTAAGTGATGAAAAATAAGTACTGAAAAATTAAAGTGGAATTTTATAAGTATTGAATTTGTATTGAAAAACTATTTAAAAAATTACTGTTAATTGAATGCTGAATATAAATATATTATTTGATAACTGTAAATACTGAATACTGAAAATGATATATTTTACATATTTACCCTTATCATTGTATTACATATTATTTAACATAAATGAAACTTCTAATTAATTTTTTTGTTACTACAATTATTAATTATTAAAAAAATTAAAATCCTTAACAACAATGTTCATAAATAAATTATAAATCCAAAAAAATATATTTATAAAATAACCAATAAGATCTAAATTCTTTAAAATTATCCAAATTTTTAATATAAAAATAAAAATTAATGAACAACTAGTTGGTTTGTTATTCCCTCTCTTAAATTAATCATGAAAAAAAGTTAGGATTAAGATTTGTGGTGACAGAGAAAGAAAGAGAAGAATATAGATTCACAAATTGATTATAGCATGAATGAGAAAACAAAAAAAATAAAAAAAAGACAAAATATAGTAATTTTTTTAAAAAAAAAATTATTGAAAATTTTCAACCTTTAACATTAATTAGGTATTTACCTACTTAAAATTTTCAATGAATTTTCACTTAAATTTTTAAATTTTCAGCTCCCAACATTTTTTTATCAAACACATTTTAAAATTTCAAACCATTAAAAATTTTAATTTTCAATGGATTAAAAATTTTAAGTACGTTTTCAAATAATCCCTTAGGTATTCTAGTATTATCAAGAAAAATAATAAAAAATAAGTAAAAAAACAAAAATATGTAAATACAATAATACTTGTGAAATTGAGTCTTTTATTTCTTCTGGAAAGAAATTAAAAGATCAAATTCAAAAGATATAGTTACAGAAATATGTGACTTCTCGAGAAACTTTCCTCCACACTGAACAAGTTGTGTACATCATTTTTTTCTAGTATAGACTTTAAGTATTTGATGATCAATTCTCACATAATTTAGTTCATCATAAGTCAAAATTTGAGTAAATGCATATAATATGAAATCATCTAGACTCGAGAAAATTTCTCATCTTGAGAAATCTCATATCTATAAAATTAATTTTTAATGTCTTATTATTACATATGACAACTTCATATGAGTATCATCATAGCATGGATCAATAAGTTCTAATATAATTAATGAGTGACTCACTTTTCTAATTAAAGGCCCATATGATAATGTAAAGAAATAAGAAAAATAATAAATTTAGATTTATCTTATTGACCCTTACTCTCCTTATGCTAATCGAAAAAACTAAATTTACTTCTAAAAAAATAATATCAATACTCACTGATACTTTACTAGACTATAGTGAGTGACACTTGTACTTTTAGCATTAATTAAATAAGAAATATATAATTCTTACTCTTTATTCTTACTTTTTAAAAGAATATTTAAGTTATTTCAACTAAATATTTATTCTTACTCCTTACAATCACATTATGAGGGAGTGTACTAGCATAAAAAATCTGGTATAAGATTTCATAATTCCTACAATAAGTGTTAAAGCTCGTCAACATGTACTCTAATAAATTATTATTCTTAATATTTTTTATATTTTTTATTAAATTGATTTTTTTTATGAAATAACTAAAAAATAAAAATAATTTTTCATCTAAAACAAAAAATATTAACAAGTAAAAGAGATATAATCATTAATAAATTTGATAATATATAAATTCCTCATGGGTCTCATCTCTACTTAGTCATCATGCTTTTAAGTGTATCAAATTAAATAAGTATTTACTCACCCAAGTCTGACAAATAAAATAAGAAGTTTTGATATGCTATCATAAATAAAATGCCTCGCACACACACTATTGCAGAGATATTTCTAAAATTAAGATTTAATATTCTCAACTTGGTGATTAATGACCAAGTTGAGAATAAACAAATAATAGACTAATAATACTCAAATATCTATTGGGACATCATATCTTAAAGGTAAAAACATACAAATCAGTATGTTCAATTTCAAAGAAAGTTTTCTTTAAATCTTCTAATCTTGCAAACAAACTTCAATAATATAAAAAATAAAGATAAATTTGATTTCATTAAAAGGACAACTCATAAAAAAATAAATTAAACCATAAATATACAAAACACGTGAAAAAACTAAACAATCAAGTTAAATATTGTCATAATTAATGGCTTTGGATGGTCAATCATTAGATATTATAATTATCAATGAACAAAACAAAATTAATAAAAAATAATAATTACATATAATATGACTATTAGCTTATCATCAATAATCCAAAAGACTAAAGTAGAAAAATAAATCACAAAATCAATAATATGTTAAGACCAAAATGTATGTTATTGTCTTACTAATGAGAAATTCAATATATTCCTTTCCAGTAATTGTCACCAATGATAACTCCAAATAACTCTCTCTTGTATGACTCATTCTCATGTAGCATGTACAATGAATTATGGCTAGTCTACCTTTATCTCTACTAAAACTAGTGCTATTTCAACTACTAGTACATATTGAATGCAACGTCTCTTATATATTATAATTAGATATTATAATTATCAATGAACAAAACAAAATTAATAAAAAAAAAATGATCACATATAATATGACTATTAGCTTATCATCAATAATCCAAAAGACTAAAGTAGAAAAATAAATCACAAAATCAATAATATGTTAAGACCAAAATGTATGTTATTGTCTTACTAATGAGGAATTCAATATATTTCTTTCCAGTAATTGTCACCAATGATAACTCCAAATAACTCTCTCTTGTATGACTCATTCTCATGTAGCATGTACAATGAATTATGGCTAGTCTACCTTTATCTCTACTAAAACTAGTGCTATTTCAACTACTAGTACATATTGAATGCAACGTCTCTTATATATCACAGTTTGTCTCGTATATATCAAACTAATTGATAATATAATTCTGGGATGATGAAAAACTATCAATCATCCAGGACCTAACTGCGAAATGATAAAAATTAATTAGTAATGAGTACTGAAAATATTATATCAAGGAATCAATTCATCTACTGCACTCTTTCAGATGCATCAATTTGTACTTGCATAGTCACCAAGAACTGCAAAGCAAGCTAAGTGACCTCATCATGCTTGGCATGAGCTACACTTGCATCCTTTGAAGGACCATTGGTCTGTATTAATGCTCGAGCTATCTTTGCATGCCTGGTGAGACTTGTGACCTGGACTAATGCCCAGACATGAATCAAGCCTGAAGCAGGCATGACTCCAAACAGATATGAGCACGACTCCAGCCTGGAGTGAGCACAACTCGAGCAAAGGAGCGAGCACAACTCGAGCAAAGGAGCGAGCACTGCTCAAGCAAGGGCACCAGCAAGACTTAAGCAAGGGCATGGGCACGACTCAAGCAAGAGAACATGCACGACTCAAACAAGGGTGTGGGCACAGCTCGAGCAAGGATGTGAGCACGGCTCAAGCAATGGTGTTGGTACGGCTCAAGCAATGGTTTTAGTATGGCTCAAGCCAGATATATGCACAACTTGAGCCAAAGAACAAGCACGACTAGAGCTAGAGGTGAGCACAGCCCAAGCTAGGGATATGAATAGAAGTGTCATACGGGCCAGGCAGCACGCTACGATTCGGCCTTGCCAGGCCCGGCCCTACACGGGAATTTCTCGTGCCCGTGTCGTGCCAAGGCCAACCGGGCATCATGTAGGGCCAGGCACAACCCGTGGGCACGGTTTCGCAGCACGAGCCGAGAACTCACCCGTAGCCCCAACAGATCTGAGAAGCTATGGGCCCCAATCCAGACCCACATATTTTAAAATCCAGGTCTGAGTCAATCACCCCCCCCCCCCCCCCCCCCCTCCAATACCCAACGGTAAAAACTTAAAAAAAAAAAATACAAAATTTGAATTTAAGCCATTGGATTTCACATCCAACGACTATGAGGCTGAATCTGATGGCTCACATGATTCTGCCCAAAAAAAAAATCATTAAAAAGTTAAAAATAATCAAAAAAATAATTTCTTTTTAAAAATTATATTATTATTGTATAACCCCCCCCCCTCTCTCTCTCTCTCTAATATTTATGTTTTTCAAAAAAATAAAATCTCATTCTCTCTCTCAAATCTCTTTTCTAATGTTCCCTCTCTTGAGACTTTAGCTAGGCTTTTCAAGACTCGCAGCTCGTACTCGGCTTTGGTTGGTATTTGGATTAGACTTTGAATTTGTGATGCACATATTTTACACTAATTTACGGGTATTTCTGTTTTTTTTAATTAGTCAACTCTAAATTCTATATTTTATTTTTTTAAAATTTTAGTATTTCACTTTCTCTCTCCACTCTACAATCTACCCTCATGTCTAAAAAAAATAAAAAACTAATAAATATTAATGAAATTAATTTAAATTTAGAAAATAAAATCCTACCCAAATATCCGAGACTACTGAAATATTGGTTTCTCCGGTCACCTCAAACCAAACATCTAAAAAATAAAAAACTAGAAAAATTTTTGTTGTTTAGACTAACTTTAATATAATAAAACATAAAAATATTAGAAGTATTGAAGAAAAAACGGCAAAATACAAATATTATAAAAAAATTTTAATTTGTAAGAGAATGTTTGATACTGGGCACCTTAAGAGGCATGCCGAAATATGCACCAAAAAACATGGTGCGTTGAATCCTATGTAAACCCTACTCAACGGTGAGTTGTTTAAGGATGAATCTAGTTCAATTTCAAAGTTAACCTCATTCATATACTGCAACGAGTTGGGTAGGAAAGACATGGTCAAACTTATCACCACAATGGGACTTCCAATCAGATTTTTAAAAAATCCAAGGATAGTGAACATCATGCAGACATATTTTTAGCCTGCTAATCGTATGATTACTAGGTCCACATCTAGGAACAACATGCTAAAATATTATAAGTTATACACAATAATTAATGAATTTTGGGTATTTAGTGGAGTGGTGTATGTGACGTCCGATATCTAAACAAATCACGATGATGTATTTTATGCATGTCTCACCACTCACTATGTAGATTCAAATTGAACTCTAAATAAAAAAATATTAGGATTCTCTTAAATTCACTATTCCAATAATAACTTAGCAATTTTTGAGTGCAAGATAAAAATCTTTAGGGAATATAAAATTCAAAATAAAATTTTTAATATCACATACGATAATACCGCTAATAATGAAGTAATTATTAACATATTTATTAAAAATATTAGAGATTGACCATTAGGAAAGATTTTCTATGTCAGATACATGTGTCACGTGATTAACTTAATTGTACAAGCATAGATGAATGTATATTTCCCCACTTTGGAAAATATACGTAACTCACTAAAATACATTCGCACGTCTCGCAGACAACAGAAGTTTGGTAGCCTCTATTTGTCTGCAAATCTTAAGAAGAAGAAATTTCAATCGAATGTGAGATACCATTGGAATTACACGTACCTGATGTTGGAGTCATGTATTAGATACGAACACGTGATATCTAACTACGTCAATAGTAAGAGTGACAAAATTATTATTGACAACACTGATTGGGCTACAAGAATTTCATTTATAAAATTCCTGCAGATTTTTTATGACACGACGAATATGTGTTCGTCAATTTATACTCTCACAACTAATATTTATCTCAAGTACATATGTAATATTAGTAGCATATTTAGGAAGTATCGAACTTACCCGACACTTGGTCATATTGTTGTAGAGATAAAAACTAAGTACTTAAAGTACAAGTTCACCAATTCATCTCTTTATTGTCTAACTACATACATAGACCCTATAATTAAGGTAGAAGGGATAGATAATGTTTTGACTTATATTTCCTTATGCATAAACCTAAAAGACCCAGCTGAAAGGATTCATTCACGAGAAATTGACTGAGTTTTTCACATACTACGATACTATGTATAATGGTAGCAGTAGTGAGGCTCCGAGTATGGACATGAATACCATATTCGGAGATGACTTTTTAATTCAGTTAGCGAGGAAAAAATGATGAGGTAGACCATCAAATAGGAGCGAACTGTCTCTGTACTTAGATGCTGATTACTGCTCAATCCTATCATATTCAAATACTAACAATTTGTATATATTTTAGTGGTGAAAATTATACGAGTTCACCTTTCTCATGCTATCTAGAATGATATGATATCTATTGACTCCTCCGATATCAAGCGTAGCATCAGAGTCTGTTTTTTTTTGTTGTAGTGAATGTAATTTCGGATAAGAGATCGAGATTACGTCTAAATATTATTGAGACTTTAGTATGCATAAAGGATTGAGAGGATTCAAGTTTGAACATTCAGGATCATATTGGGACTGAGACTGTAGTGAAAATGGAGAAGTTGATTATTAATGATGATCCATATGATAGTGATTTTAATATTGAGATTGAGGATAATAATGATACGATGATGGGTGATTGATGACGTTACCACTTGATGCCTAACAATTGATAATTGAGAGATTTCGACAAGTATATTATGTTTATGAGTTATGCATGATTTTGATTTTTAATTTCGATATATTGTACTGTACTCATTTTTATTTATATTATATTTTCCATTTGGTTTGGTTTAACTTTTTTATTTGATTTAAATTTTTATTCATATTTAAGTTTTAATTATTTAATATTTTATTATTTTATATATAAATTCTATTTCTAATAATCTACTAATTAATATAAAACTAAAACAAACATACAAAATAAAAACTTTTAAACAATTAAAAGTTTATAATTTACAATTTAAAAATTTTTAAACATTAACTATTTTTTAACTACATAAAAAATAATAAAAAAATTATTTAAAAAAAAATTAATTTTTTAAACCAGCCTGTAAGGGTTTGTTATGGCTTGTATGGGCCTGATTTGGCACGGTAAAAAATCAGCCGTGCCTACGGGCCATGCCGGACCTGGCCTTTGAAGAAACTGTGCCATGTCTGGCCCAGCACGGTAGCCTAGTTGGGCAGCCTAAAACTGTGCCAGCCCAACCCAACACGGCCTGTTTGACACCTCTAGATGGGAACATCTCGAGTCAAGGATGGGAACAGTTCAAGCCAAGGCATGGGCACTGCTCAATTCAAGGCATGGACACGGCTCAATCTAGGGTATGAGCACCATTTGAACTAGGGTGCATGTATGGCTTAAATTAAGGCACAGGCACAACACGAGCACACTGCACATGCACGGACTCGGATGTGAACTCACCCCTAGGAAAGGGTGCTAGCCTGGACACAAAGGTTGAATCAAACAGGCATTGATCTTAGCATGAGCACTGACTCGGGGCACATGAGCTAATCCTAGCAAAAGCACCAACCTAGGCACAGACCAGAGCATATGTGCTATCCTGGGCACTAACCCAGGCATGGACCTGAGGCATAAGTGCTATCTAAGGCACATACCCTGGCACAGGAAATGAAATGAAAATAAACCTAAGCACCAGAATGAACCAAAGCATGGACACTGACTTGGGAATGAGCACAAACCTGGGCATGGGTGCTAACCTGGGAATGAACCCAAGCATGAACACTAACTGGGTCACAATTCTAGACATGAGTACTAACCCCAGCATGGGGGTTGATATGGTTGTGGACACTACCTTAAGAATGAACATGAGCTTGAGCAATAATTTGGGCCCAGCCTCATACCCTGGCATGGGCACTGGCTTGAGCTGCCATGTTTCATGTGTCACAAACTTAGTCATAGCACAATTTCTTGAATCAGACACGACCATACCTAGAACATATCATGCTTGTGTGCCACTTTCCATGTCAACCCAACATGGCATAAATCCAACACATTTTTTCTCTAATGGACTAACATGTCATGCTGGGCCGCCACATCTTGAGGCTTGTCGGGTTTTGATGGATCGCCTCTTTTTGTGGTAGATGAAGCCATGCCCAACTCAACATGAAAACCTATTTAGCCAAAAAAATAGTTATGTCAACCCAGCAGGGGCTATTTGATATCTCTATACAATCATTAATTAAAATAAAAAAATATTTTAATTTATTTCTAGTTTTAATTTTACTAGGTCCCAAAATATATGAATGAATCAAATTTAATAATCATTATTCATATGAGACTTGCAAGTAGGATATAAAATATTAGTATGCTTTCGTATTTGACAAAACTCACTATCTAATCTAGAATTATTTTTTATGTAAAAATCTAAAATTTTAAATTTAGCTAAAATAGATGATCAAGTTAATAATAAATCAATAAGAAATTAATAATGCTCAAACACCTAAAAAGTTTCTAATAAAATATTTAAAGACATACAAATCAACATGCTCAAAATCAAAGAGAGTCATCCTCAATTTTTTAATTCTGCAAAACATCACAAATAAAAAAAAAAGTAATAAGACGTTCAAAAATAGATAAAACTCAAGATAAAAATAGAATATCAATATCATCATTATCAAAGACTTCAAATATTTTATCATTAACTATGCTAATATTAAGAGAGCGTGTTGTAAAAATAATGAATATTGGATCATAGTATTAAAAGTATTTTTATACTATAATATGAGATATGTCAATTAAGAAAATATATAAATGTTTAATATCTAATCCATCATAATTGTATGAATAAGGGATCATTCAATTTGATATACTCATATATATAAGAAAATAATTGAGATGAGACTCAGGATGTATTTAAATACTTTATCATATTTATAGATAATTATATTCATTTCACCTAGTTAATTTTTTTTATTTTTGATCATTATTTTTTTTTATTTTTTAATGATTTTATAAAAAAATAAAAAAAATAATTTAATAAACACAAAAAATATTATGAGCAAAAATATATTAGATTACATGTTTAATAGTTTCAACACTTATTATAATGATCATGAGATGAGTACAAAATAAAATTGACACTCAAATAGAAAGAGTTATTCCTCGATTACTAGTAAGAGACTTGAGAACACCCATATGAAGGCATCGTATGGACCAACAAGTACCAAAAAATTGACTCTAAAGAGAGTAAGATTTCTTTAAGAAATGGGTCTCCCTCCAATCCACATAATCTTGTAGCTTCCCCAAGTCTACATTACTCCTAACTCAAGATGAATCAAAAATAAGAAGACTTGACCACCTAATACTTACCCTCAATATTAGAAGAATGAGACAAATATAGCTTATTCAGAGCAAATAAGAGTCTCATGGGAAGTCGGGTTATCTTATAGCCAACTCTTTAAAACTTGATCTTCTGATCATTATCCAAAAAAATAAAATAGGTATCCTCAACATCATGTTTCATAAATAGTATCATATTTACATTTTATTCCTTCTTTAGCCTATTTTATTATTTCTTTTGATGATATTATAATATTCATATCATTTTCTGAAGTATTATTATATTCAAGATAATACAAAATCATGTTGAAAAAGATAAATATCATTCACTTCAATGAAACCTGAAAACTAATATCTTGATATACATGAATATCTTTAATTGGTTACAAGTAAGTATTTACTGTAAATACTAATTTAGATAATAAAATAAATTACATTAAGGTAAAACTGATTATGAAAAGAATCACACATAAGCTTTATGTAGATTACTAGTGCACTCTCTCTAATAACCAAGATGACCTCAGTATGAATTCTCATATCAATGACAATATTTCAGAGATTAAAAAAATTTTAACTAAATATAAAGAATATTTTTCTCCAATTTTACTTTGAAGAGAAATTATATTTGGAGTAGTCACCTAAATTCTGAGTAGTACAATCACACTCAATTTACAAATTACGAAAGATATTATTTGGCCTAAATTAATTAACAATGACCTGATTTATAAAATTTTAATTAGCAACTATTTCTTTTGAATAGCATGAGTATGTTATAGATCTTTCATATTTTTTCATAGAAGCTCAAATGATAAATTGATCCTACTAATTATATATGTTGATGAAATTTTTATTACAAGAAACGAGTTATGAATTACCCAACTCAAAGAATACTTTCAATTCTAGACAAAAGGTTTTAAGAGTCTTAGAAACTTTATTTAGATAGGAGTTAAAATTCTATGAAAGGTATTGCATTATCACATATGAGATATATCATTAATATTGTTATAAATATTGATCTTTTGAGTTGTGTTTTAATTGATACTCTAATTAAGTCATATAATAATTTCTTATCTGATATGACTTCTTTAGTTAACTTTTATATATATAGGAGAATCAAATAAAAATTTAATTATTTAAATATCATCATATTAGACAAAACTTGTGCATTTAGTATAGTTAATTATTTTTAAGATTATCCACAATATAGTCACCTAAATGCATCTCTTCATATACTAAGATGTGTGAGAAAATTTTTAGACCTTGAAATTTCTTTCAAAGATCATATGCACTTATAATTAGTAATGTATTTAATTTAAGTTGGACATCAACTTATACCAAAAAGAAATTTACTATTAATTTTTGTACTTTCTTATAAGCAATCTCTAAGAAGCACGGACATGGATACGAGGATATGATACAGCAGGATACGGGAACACGGCAAATTCAAAAAAACTAAGATACGGATACAACATGATAAAAAAAATAAAAATAAAAATTATTCTTTATAAATATTATGTATTTTATAAAATAAAATAAAATAATATATTTTATTTTATTAAATAAATATATTTTTATATATATATTTATTTTATTAAATATGGGGACACTGCCAAAATCATGCCTTGGCTCCCACAAATCGCGCCCGCCTCCTGCCCCCTCCACAGAATTGCGCCCACCCCCTCCGCCCCACAGAATCCCGCTCACTTGCACTACCTCACATAATCAGCCATTGGCCGTTATGGGTGATGTCGTCGGCCTTTGTAGGCATGAATACGGCAGCCGACACATCCGGCCGATACGCCACGTGGCGTATCGGATACGGATTGATCAACGGTAAGCCACGTGGCATATCAAACACGTATCCATATCGTGTCTGTACCGTGTTCACGTATCCAGGTGTCCTACACATGGACACGCCTATAGAAAGCCGTATCCGTGCTTCCTTGGGCAATCTTATTTACTATAAAAATAAGATACAAGTAGTAATTTTAAGATTCAACGTAGAAATAAAATTCAAGATGATAGCGATAATCAGCTACATGATACTTTGAATCAAACATCTCTTAAAGAGTTTGAATACTCTCTTATCATTTTATTTTTTAGTATGATAGTCATATAATAATAACTATAGCTTCCAATCTAATATTTCACAAGGAGTCGAAACACATAGAGGTGAATATGTTTTTTCCTCAAAAAAAAAAATTTAATGATGAAACTATTGTTATAGCTTATGTTCCTACATCAAATAAGCTAACAAATATTTTTACGAAAATATTGAAAAGACTTCAGCTTACTTTTTATTTTCTTTAAGTAGAATATTTTAGATATTTATGCATCAATCCAAAAAGGATATTATAGTTTTTTTTTAATTTATGTCTTTTTCCTTTATTTTTTATGTTATGGATAAAAGCAACTAACATATAGGCAACCCTAATCCAATGTTAGGTTATATACTCATTATACATTCATATTTCTACATTAGAGTGAATTTCATTTATTTTATTATTTACATTTCCTAAGGATATGTTTTCTACAATATTTATGCATTTTTTTATTACTCATTAATATTTTATTGTGTTAATGGGAATATCCAACAAGTGACCTGGCTCAATCCAAGTTCTAATAGATATCATATTAAATTAACAAAAAAATTAAATATAAAACAGTAATTATAATCATGAGTACAATGAGAAGAAAAAACAAGAAATACATCATGAGCATTTTTCTGATAAGTAATAATACACATAAATAATCTATCAATAATATACTAATACATTGATAGTGTAATTTTGACCAAACATGGAATCATCCCAGTTGTAACTATCAAAATTTGACTCAGAAAAACCACACATTTTAATAAAACAGAAGGGTTCTCCAGTCTGTATGCTAGGGCTAAACTAGGGATCATTCCATTTAGAGCATTTTCAGAACACCAGTTTAGGATACTTTCAAGTAAAGTTAATCCTAATCACAAATTATGTTGGCTATGAATCCTCTGACAACCTATCTCCTCTAAGGGGCTGAAGTATGTATATTTTGCAAAAATATCACTCTCCATGTCATGCAATTTCTCTTCACCAGTGAAATGAGTAGATCTCACATACTACAAACTATGAAAATTTCACATACTGCTGGCCGTCAGGACTTGCACAAATCAAAAGTAGAAAAAATGTGTTTGCCAAAGAAAAGATTTTACCTCCTCCAATATCAATATAGTTATTAATAGTCCGAATAATTCCTGTAACTGTCACCACATCTCCAGGTATGCATGCATCAACAAGATCTTCAGTCATCTCACATTCTACAGTTCGAGGCACCCGCCCTTCTTCATGCTCTTCAGGAATTAACAACTCCTGAAGCCTGCATGTATAGTTTACGCATTACTATTAGTACTTCAGCCCTGACTCCTCATCACTGGAAAATGAAACAATACAAGAAATAGTTAAGAGTGCTCACCTTATTTTCTGGAAGTCTACAGCACGAGCAGAAGACCGAATTGGATGGAAAGTCCTGCTTTTGCACCCATTGATATTGCAAATAACAGGAGGTGAGAATCTTCCATCGGGAAATATTCTTACAGTGTCAGATTTACACTTTGCACAATAAAAATTCATTTGCGTCACCAGAGGCCTAACAGTGCTTATTTTCACCACTGTCCCCCTCACCGCAACAAGTTTGTCTGAGATGTAAGAAAGATGTATCATTCGCATCATTTCACTAAGAATGTAAGTTTTGAATTGACTAAACACAAAATCATTGACAAAGGGATAAAAAATTACCAGTTTATAATGAATGTTACCTATATAAGCAGCCTTTAAATTTCTCAGAGCTATTGTAGATGAACCATAGTTATGAAGTCGAATATTTATTATTTTCATGCCAGTTTCCAACATATTATTTCCCAATTTGGTAAGAAGTACCTGTTCAAATACCATAAATTGTTAAAATATAAATATTACATCATCATTAGAGTATACATGAGACATCTTTCTTTTATATTATTTTAAATTTTATCCTTGTGAGTTCCTCACATATTCATCTGAACATACACAATTCTATTTCATCATCTTATAAATATTATATCTCATAAAAAGTTAATATTCTAAATCATAAAATATGATCAGTTGAATAATTATTTTATAATATTTTTATATTATATGGAACTCCTTATGTCATCTTTAATTCTATTTAACTAATATTAATCTTATAAGTTATATTTTTATTTATTTTTAAAATTACAGATCTTAATATCGAAAAAATCATATTTTTAGACCGCTGGCATCGAGGGCGAGCAAGGATTAGCAGTAGGTCAGGTCAAGCACGAAATCATCGTGGTTGGCCCAGTCACGTCAGATTGACATGAGTCCAACCTGACTCATTATGGCCCAGCACATCCTGTTTTCCTTCTCAGTCACCTTGTCTATCCTAATATCATCAATATAAGTAGTAAAAAAAATAAAAAAAATATTAATACTATAAAATTTATGAAATCAAGTACTAAGCACCAACTCTGTTATTCATTCATGAAAGTGATCAGAATATCAAGATTAGATGGAATAAATGCAATATCAACTAGCTCCTTAGTAGATTCGTATTTAGTTTGAGTAGATTGTGTATAATCTCTTATTCTAATATAAGACTCTAAGTTTTATATGGAAAGGTCTCTTAATCTTTGACTCGTTAAAAGTCTGAACTAGAATAGACTTGTAGACTATTATATCATCATATAGACCCAAATGAGATTTTCACTCATAAGATAACATATTCTTTTCAAAATCAACATGATCTATACATGTTGATATATATGATAATATAGAGTTTCGACTTAATATGAACTAACAAGTTCAAATAAATATATAGTTGATGGGTCACTCTCTCTACTAATAAGAGATCCAGGTGGGACTACAAAAAAGAAAGAAAATATAATGAGACCAAATATAACTTATGGACTCACCAATTTTTTAAGCTCACTAAAAAATAAGACTTGCTCAAAAAAAAATCTAATATTAGAACTCACTAACACTCCAAGTTCTGGTGAAAAATACTTGAATTATTTTTGAATATTAGAATATCCAAAAAATATACAACTCAAAATCTTACATATTAGCTTATTCTATCCTATAGAGAAATCATGAACAAATTAAATACTCAAAAATTATGAGACAAGTAATTAATTACTTTCTATGATGTAGGATCTTAAAAAACACATACCGAGAAAGGATAAAAGATAATATTTAATTAATAATATAGTTTATGATTAGTAATATATCTCTCCAAAAATATTTTAGAATACTCGTATCAAATAAAGGTGCTTGGGTTATCCCAATCATATATTTATTTTTTCCTTTCTAAAACCTCATTTTATAGGAGTGTATCATTAAAAAAAATGTGATATATGATTATGCAATTCATATAGTAAATATTGAAACTACTTGACATATACTTTAATGCATTGTCACTTCTAATTTTTTTTAATATTTTTATTGAATTAATTTTTTATCATTTTATATAATATCTAAAAACTAAAAAATATTTATGATTAGAGGAGAAAAAAATATTCATGTAAATTAAGAATAATCATCGATAAAGATAACAAAATATCTAAATCACTCTCTAGTCTCATCTCTATTGCATCCTCATATATTTTAGCATATCAAATTGAATATGTCTTTATATACACCAGCATAACATCCAAAATAGCAATCTTTAGTATACTTTTTTAGCTAACATACCTCATACTTCCAAATTGAAATACCTTTAAGAGTAAAGATAATAATTCTCAACTTATAAAGTAATAAGTAACCAAATTGAGGATGCATAATCAAAAAATACAACATACTCAAATACTTAGTAGAAGATCCTACCATATAAACAAAGACATAAAATTCATCTCACTCAAACTGAAAGGAAGACATCATCAAAATATTTTGATCTTACAAATAAATATCAATAAAAATTAAATTTTCTAAAAAGTAAACTTATAGAAAGAAAACTAACATGACGATCAAAAATAAACATCACATATGAAAAAAAATAATGGATCTAAGTGAATATTATCGCATTTAATAACTTTTGAAGAAATGTTAATGGTTGCCACAATATTAAAGAAATATGAAAAGAATATTATGAAAATGAAAGAAATACTAATAATAAAAGGATTAGCTCATATGTCAACAAATCAAGAGTCTAAAATAAAAATACTAGTAACAAACCTTGTAGTAGCTAAAAAATGAGTTTTTTATACTCATTTTTAGTAAGCATCATAGTGAATAAACTTTATATAACATTTAAATAATTTTGATAGTCAACGAATCTCTCTTAATACTATGTAGTAACGAATCTCTCTCAATGGGTTTGTTACTATAAATACTATGTAGAAATACTATAAACTCATTTGTATACTAGTAATGAATCTCTCTCAATGGGTTGTGCCAACCCAACACATCCCCTATTTTTAAGGCATAGCCAGACCATGGAATCATGTCGGACATGGCATGGCCATCCCCAAGTCGTGTCATGTCGGCATGGTAGCAAGGAAGGAAGGCTAGGCATGATCCAATGGCATATTTGAAGAAATAGATCATGTCGAGCCATGTTGGATCAAGATGGGCCCGAATCACTTCCAACACGATTGAGTCAAAGAGTTATCCAATCACTATCAATATTGATTTTTAGAGGTCAACCATTGCAAAGGCAATGACCTTTTTTTAAATGGGATGAGTGCACTCCTCTAGCCTCTATTAATATAATATAATAAAAATTGTGTGTGCTTCACCCACCTTTTTTATTGAATCCAGCATGACAGACACGTTCAATCCATGTGTCATGCTTGATCATGCCAAATATATCGGGTCCTGTTATGTGTCGGTACATCAGCCATTTTACCCGACATGACATGGAACATTCCACTGGACAACCCGCACACAGAGCATGCATGACTTTTGCTTGAGCTATGTCATGTTGTGCTTGACACGGCTTTTTCAGGTAGTCCCAAACTAAGTTTGGACTGCCCAACCCATTTGACATCTTTATTTATATTATAGTATTCTCAGTCATCTCTATAATAAATAACTGTCAACACCTCTCTAATATGTTTATTCCTCCTATAATATGTATATTATAAAAAAAATTCTTACATCTACATACATCATATCATAACTCTTAAATTGACACCAACAATTAAAATACATTTCTGCTCTTCAAAATAAAATTAGAACTATAAAATTTAACACAAATTAAACTAAAATAATAAAAAATCATGTCAAAATTATATATCATATATCATTATATAATTGGTATAAATGATTAGGACAATCTCCGAGTTGGATATTATCATCAAAAATATAAAAAAAAATAAATTAGATAATTAAAAAAAAACTACAATATCTCACTTTACATTAATGCATATGAGTCCATAATACCAAGCTTAAAAGAAAGAATGATAAGTTAAAATCTCTTCAAGATATTCGAGAAAAATTATGTTGACTAAATAGTTGTCTAAATGTATACTTTGATCTTATTGTGAATCTTCTCCTTAAGGAAGAAGTAATACACATCTAATGTGTTTTGTATGTCATGAAACACAAGATTAAAAGTTATATATATATATATATATCATTGTCTGACTATTATAGCTTGTGAGAAAAGAGAATATATACTTGATTTCTTAAAGCAGATGTCATATCCAAAATATCTTACAAATAACTATTATTATCCCTCTAAAATTTATTTCTATACTAGATCTTAAAATAAATACATATTTTTTATTTTTTCAGGAAACAAGATTACCTCTAAAAAAATGTAAAATTATGTTGTAGATTCCCTATTAGTACATATTGGTGCCCAGCTCAAGTTAGAATATTAAACCAATAGTAAGTATTCTTGATCCCTTAAATAAATTTCAAATCCTTGTGATTTTTTCACTCACTTCAATATATAAAAAATTAAATCACGATAAACATACCGAGAAAAATCTAGGAAACAACAATTAAATTGATTGCATATGATATATATTGTATGTGCATAATCAGAAAATTAATCATTCTTATGATTTTTCTATAAATAGAGTAATTGAAAAGGTTGTATCGAAATAAAGTTAGTACATAAATTAATATTAGTATATGCTAGAGTACAACACAAAAATATAACCTCTATAATAATATCAATTATATATATCCTCTAAGACAAGATTATACCTCTCATAAAATAAGTTATCTTCATACTAAGAAAATATTCAAGCCTTATAAGATCATTCGTCTAAAACTATATCTGAAAGTACTTCACAAGTTGAATGATTCTCAATTCATCATCTTGTATTATTAAAATATTATTCATATAGATAATCAATAAAATTATTTTTTTATTAAGACTACTCTAGAAGAGCAAATAAAAGTGAGTAATATATTTGTATAACTTAAATAAGATGATTATTTATGAAAATATCATAAATCAAACTCTCGATAACTATTTCAAGCAGTATGACTTTCACAATCTACAAATTGTACTTAATTATAATACTCAAAACCTAGGAGACTTTCTTATATACACCTCTTTAAGATCACCTGAAAAAATACATTATTCACAAATAATTAATGTATCTTCCAATTATGAGATATTAGAAAAGAAATATATATTGAGATCATCTTCATCACTGAAGAATATGTCTGCTAATAATCCACATCAAATATCTAAGTATATCTATTCACAGGAATGCTCGCCTTAAAGCGATCTACCTTCCTATCTGATCATGTCTTTACAAAAAGTACTCGCCTGCAACTAACAATTGACTTTCTTAAAGATCATAATGCTAGTTTCCAAGTCTCATTAGAATAAAGGACATATATCTCTTCAATTTTGGTTTGGAATCATCTTAGATGAAATAATATCTCACCAAAAGGCTTGAGTATTCTAATATTATCAAGAAAAGTAATTAAAAAAAATAAAAAAAAGAATTAATATGAGTACCACAAACTCATGTCATCGAGTGCTGAGTACTACTCATTTGTCCCTTCCAGAGAGCGAACAAAATGACAAGAATAGAAGAACGAACTATTAGATCATCTAACATCTAAGAAATTTGGACATGTCTCTCTCCATTAGTATAAACTCAAATTATGGGTGATCAAGTCTCCTAGTTATAATCTCAATATAAGTATGTACTAGTGAAGACTAGTGAACCACTATATCATTTGGATCTGGATAAGATCTCCCTACTCAAGACATCTTATTTTATTCAGACTCAACCTGATATAAATTTATCTATAATGATGACCATATAAAAGTAATATCATACTGAGTACCAACAAGCTCGAATGTAGTTGATGGATGACTCTCATTACTAACTGATGGTCTAGATAGAGCTACAAGTAAGGGAGAGAGAGTAATGGACATGAATGAAACATTTAGATTCACACACTTCTTAGGCTCGCAAAAAAAATTATATCCTCACATATTAAAATCCTACCAATTTTTGGTGAGAAATAAATATACCCTTTTTGAATACTAGCATATCTAAGAAAAATACATTTCAAAACTATGAATACCACTTTGTCTCATCTTGAAGAGCAATGAAGGACAACATAAGTACATCCAAAAACTTTATGAGACAAGCCAATAAGTCTCTCTTCAAGTTGTAAAATTAGACAAGATATACAATAAAAACAAGTAGGTGAGGACATTCAATTGATAAAGTAAATTATTATATAAATCATATCATTCCAAAAATATTTTAAAATATTCTTTTTAAGTAAGAGTGTCTAAGTCATCCTAATCAGATATTGCTTCTTAATTTTTTAAAAAGCCAAAAAAATAGAAAATACATATTATCTATCATGATATATATATATATATATATATATATATATATATATATTAAGGAGTCATATACAAAAATTATAAGATATCAAAATCACTCTCTAATTGCATCTCTATTCTCTACTAGACTTTTATATGTCGGGGTATATCAGACCAAATAACATATAGGATAGGAAGCTCTAGTAAACTTTATTAATTGACATATTTCATATTCTAAAAGTAAATACCTTTAAGACTAAGATACAATGTTATTAATTTCATCAATAATGAATGATCAAGCTGAGAAAACACATGTAATGAGTAGAAAACACACAAACATTTAGAATGAGATCTTATCGTTAAAATAAGAATATATATAATTTAGTCTACTCAATCACAACTAAAATATTCTTCAAAGTCTCCAAATCCTAGAAATAAACATAAGAGTAAAAATAAAATCAAACTTAAAATATTTATAAAATAAATCACAGAGGATAAACTAACAGAACCAATGAATAAGCATAAAACAAAAAATAAAAAAGATTAATATTAAATAATATCATATCCAATGATTTTCAAATATTTTTAATTTGCTACAATAATATTTCCAAAATAAAAAAAACAATATAAAATATAAGGTAAGATTATCAATTTTATAAAATATATTATTTTGAAAATATAAAATATTTCCAAAATAAAATATAAGGTATGATTATTTTATAAAAAATAATATAAAATATTATGTAAATATTTTCTCTTGTGTCAATAATATAAGAGCTAAAGTAAGAGCACAAATAAAATAACTATTAACACCTAAAAATAGAAAAGAATTTGTTGATTCCTTAAAGAGAAGTTTTGCACACTTTTATCTAGTAAACATCATAGTAAATGAACTCTGTAAAATTTTTTGAATGACTCTAGTAGTCAACATATCTCTCTCATTATCTCTGCTGTAATAATCTATATTAATTCCTTTAAAAAACAAAATTGTATTAAACCCAAATTAAGGTTTAATTTCTCCTTTTTTTTCCTTAGCATAAAAAAGAATACCCAAATAAAGGTTTCTTCCACGTATCATTGTGGTCACCACCATGCATCTCTGCTCGGTTTAGATTCACCACCACGTGTGCATGTTGTGTGTGTGTGTGCATGCATGTGCATGCATTTTGTGTGCTTGTGCATGCCTACTATGTGCCTGCATGCATCATTGCGCACGTTTTGCATCTGCATGTACCTACTATGCAAAAAAAAAAAAAATTCAAATAGTGCATGTATACTTGTATTGTACATACTACACATATTTTCTATCTAATATTTTGAACTTCACTTTGATATCATATAAAATTTAACATAAACTAAAATATAACAAGAATTCTCACATCAAAATCATACATCATATATTGTCATATAAAGGACAAAAATTATTGAGAAAACTTATAGGTCATATTCTCTCATCAAAATTACAAAAAAAAAATTAAAATGAATAATAAGAAAACCACATGGATTTCTATCCTAAATAAATTAAAACCCTAATTTTAATTATGTGAATATTAAGAACCCTAATTATTGAAAAGCACAATTGTGTTTTTCGACACTGTCTTGCACTTATGGTGCTGAATCATTGAGTATGGATGCTCATCACACACAATCGGTCTATGACATGGACCAAAGTGGCACACACGACTATGCCCCTCTGAAATATTACACTTTGATGTGCATTAATTAGTACAATGCACATGATCCCTCACAAATCCTTGGTTTAGCACCCCTAAAGTTTTGGCTCTAATACCAAGTTGAAATTTAGATTACAAAACACTAAAAACATAAATAGAACTCAATACAAAAGTGTATATAAAAGAGACTTATACATTGGCCCATTTATATTGGGGTAACCCATGAATCGGGAGCTCTCATCTATGATAGAAAAAAAAATAAAAATAAAAAGTTATAAATTGTAACAGTAAACAGCTTTAAATCAATTAGGAAGATCACAAAATTTCCTCAATGATTTTTTATATTCATATTCACGCCTAAAAAGAAACACGAGTAGACAATTGTCAAAATTAAAACTACATAACAAAAAGGCCATACAAACTAATTGGAATCAATGTACAAATAGAATATCCAAAACATTGACACTAACTAGATTGGGCAACCTACATAGACACTGGTATATAAATATACAGGACATCAAATTTTAAAGAAAAAAAGTAAATTGATACATCTTCAAGAGTTTGGTAAAATATCAACTGACTGATATGCTATATAAATATAGATTGTAATAATAGTTTCATCATATATCTTCTTTATGAAAATGAGGTAATTTACTTTATGTATTTCACACACTTATTAAATACTATTTTGGAGCAGAATTTGTCTCGCTATTTAATTATCATAGTAAATATGAAAGAAGAAATTTGGTACTTAATCTTTTCAAGGAGATATATGATCAAAAATATCATGCAAATAATTATCATAATTATCCAAAAATATACTTTTGTAATAGATCTCGAAAGTATTATTTTTTGCTTACTTTTTTATAAGAATTCTCCAAAAAAAAGTATATAGCCTTGTAATAGACATCCACTTAATGTAAAATAATATCCAACTTGAATCTAAATAATTAACTAGTTGAATGTGCTCATAATCATTGAATGAGATATAAGGCCCAGATATTTCTTCACTTACCTCAATATGTCAATAGTTATATATAAATGAATCTGTCATAAAAAATTTAAATACTAAATAATAATATTGACAGTATAAGTTATATATAGTTTAATAATAGTCATATAATTAATCTTTCATATAATAATCTTACATATAGTGAAGTAGATTTGAAAGTTAACATCAGACAAGAAATCAATATCTAAAAATAAAAATATTTACTAGAACATAACTCATAAAACATATTTTGGAGAGTATCAACTGCATATATTTTCTAAGACAACACAATACCTCTTCAATATTATGACATCACTATTATAAAAAAATATCTGAGTTTCTTAAGATCTTTCATCTAAAAAAATAATAAACACTCTTTCAATTAGATGATTCTCAATGTATTATCTTATAAAATAAAGATTTCATTCACGTGCACAATAAATAATATAAATATATCATTTGAACTTCTCCCAAATATAAAGAGTACTTTATTATATACTTATATAAATCAAATGAGTTGATCACTAGTTAAAATCTTACAAATCACATTCCTAGTAACTACTTCATGCCATATAATTTTTTTCACTATCTACAAACTGGATTTGACTATACTGCTCAAAATCTAGGTGGTTGCTTCATATACACACTTACTCTTAAAAGTCACCATGAAAAAAAATATTATTTAAATCTAATTAATATATTTATCATCTATGAGAAGTTAGCAATAACATAAGTATTTATAGAGAAATCATCTTAGTTATGTGTGAAGAAATATCTTAATATTCTACTTTTAACATCAGAATAAATCTCATCGCAATAATTTCACATTTACGTAATCTACCTTTCAATCTAGACTAATTTTCAAAGTAAACAATCACATGAAACTAACATCAAATTTTTTCAAAGATTAAGACCCTAATTTACACAACCCATTAGATTAGATGGTATTTAGTTTAGAGGATAATATTTCTAAAAGAAACTTGTATAAAATTTATACTATAATCAATCTATTTTATTGATTATAATTAAAAACTAAATAAAAGAATACTCGAATTTCAGGATATATTTTATTCTTATGATGAACATGTTATACATAAGAGTCTTTAGAGAAAATGAAATATAAAATAAAATTTATACTATGATATTTAATAATATTTCAAATAATAATATCTATGTGAGTATATTCGTAAGAACTATTTAAGAAGATATTCTAAATGAGATTTTTCAAATCAGATATATATATATATATATAATATATCTAATTATACAATCAGACTTAAAAATAATTTCATTCATTAGAACAAATGAGAAATATATTTATAATATATTATAACATCTAGCAAAGTACAAAAATTTTATAATTAATAAAAGTTAGTAAGCCTAAAAAAATTATTACTAAATATCAGACATCATTAGAATTCAATATATTTAATATTAGATTCATGTGTTGATTACTGATACATGATATACGACTTCATTAATAATAAAATCGGTAAAATAATAATTAATAAATCAAATTAAACTATAAGATTTCTTGTTTAAAATTCATAATATTTTTTTACAATATTATAAACTTGTGTTTAGATATAGATATAAACTTGTGTTTAGATTAAAAAATCAAATTAAATTATTACCATATAGATATAAACTTGTGTTTGTCAATATACTCTCTCACATCGTACAATGCATTTAGACTAAGAAGCAAGGACATGGACACGGACACGGACACGGGGATACGACACGGCAGGAAACGGGAATACGATAAATTTTAAAAAACTAGGATACGGATACGGCTAGGATACGACATGATAAAAAAAAATAAAAATAAAAATAAAAAATATTAATTATAAATATTAGGTATTTTATAACATTCATTAAATTAAATTAAATTAAATTAAAATATTTTATTATATAAAATAAATATATATTATTTATTTTATAAAATAAAAATATTTTATTTTATTAAAATATTTTATTTTATTTTATTTTATAAAAATATTTTATTTTATGCACATCCCCACACAAATACGCCCTCCCCTGCCTCCCCTTCAAACACGTCTTCCCCTGTCTCTCCCCTCAATTTGCGCCGCCCCTGCCTCTCCCCTCAATTTGCGCAGCCTCTTCCTCTCCCCTCAAATCACGCCCGCTCCTGCCTCTCCCTCAAATCGCATCCGCTCCCTACCTCACCCTCAAATCGCGCCCGCCCCCTGCCAGTGGCCAATGTCACCCATGCGGCAACGTTGGTCACCCGACGTCGTCGGACGTCAGGCACTATAGGCATGGATACGGCTGCTGTCTGCCGACGCAACCATCCGATACACAACCTGGCGTATCGGATATGAATTGTGCAATGATATGCCACGTGGCATATCAGACACGTATCCGTGCCGTGTCCACGTGTCCAGGTGTCGGACACGCAGACACGACTGTAGGGAGCCATGTCTGTGCTTCCTTGCATTTAGATACACATACAATATGACTAGTGTGTTTGACCAATAAAATCAAAGAATACTCATATTTTGATGACATAGTCATTAAGATAAAAATAAAATATTTAAAATACTAAGTTATAATTTCATATCTATATGGTCTAACTGCATGTATGAATCACAAAATTAAAATTAAATGAATAAAAAATACTATAATATATATATATATATAGTTGGATTAATCGATGACAATAATTAGATGATAAAATTTATGAACAATTAAAAAAACTTATTTAAAATTGACAAAAATATTTATGATAATTTAATGAATCTCCGAATATAAAAATTAATGATGTATTTAAAGATGATGATTTTTTTAATTTTATTTAATATAAGGAAATAATGAGATAGTTCATCGAATCAATGAATTTTTAAGAAATTTAGATATCAATTATTATTCTATTTTATCTTAAAATGATATAAATTATTTTTATATATTGAATTAATAAAAATCATATATAATCTTAAAAAATTGACAAATAATCTACTAGCCTTTCTAGTATCAAGTATTGTATCAGAATAATTTTTCTCTAACTAAAAATATTATTTCAGATAAAAAAAATAAAATTACAACTAAATATTATAAAATTATTATTATACTTGAAGAATTATGAAGATATACGAATAAATCTTCAAGATCAAATTCAAATATTAAAACTAAATGTAAATTATAATTTACACAATAAAATTTTAAACTATAAAAATTGAAACTAGTCATAATGACATACGACAATCATTATTTAGCAATCAGCACTATGCGCAATGTATAACCTTTACCACTTTATTGCTTTACTATATCATATTTTTTTTTATTTTTAAAGATAATATTGTCAGTTTGTATTATAAGAGTGTATGTTTATGTAAAATTTTTTTAATATATTTTAATTCATATTACAATTTAAAATTAAATAATATTTATGATATTATTTAGCTTTTTTAAAAGTTTCATAATTTTAAATATTATATTGTAAAACTAATTATATATATATATATATATTGGGCAATTATGCTTCCACAGTAGTGATATTAAGATAAGAAACAACAAAAACAACAAAAAACAAACAATATATATATTCAATCCAGCAACTAACCACGGCAGAATCAAAAAAAATGAGAAATAAACACCAAAAATAACGTGGTTCGCTAGTTGCTCGGTACGACTATCTACATCCACCAGAAAATACTTATACGTTACAGATTAAACCAACCAAAATAATCTTACAGTATGCAGCGCACAGAGCAGTCGCGATAAATCGCACAGAGAAGAGAGAGAGAGATGATAAACAATTCCCCGTGTCCAAAAAATAATCACCCAAAATTAAAATTACAAATATTTTATAATAAAAAAAAATTTCTCGGTTCATTTAACCGGATCAGGTCAGATCATGAAACGGGTCAGGCTCAGCTCCAAAAATTTCGGTCCGCTGACCGAACAGTGGGACCTCCGTTATAGTGCTACTGCTACATCCCCGACCTCTTAATATTTTATTTCCTGTACTTAAATGAAAATATTAAAACAGAAACAAAAATATTTAATTATACAAACAGATTATCAAAAAATAAATTACATAAACAACAATATATATATATATATACATACAAATGCAGTGCACTGCAGCCTGCACTTGCATATGCAAGCTTGCAGTAGCAGCCAGTTTCCAGCACAACACTCCAGCAAAAAGCAGCCAGCAGGTTGCAGCAGCATGCAGCTGCTTCCTGCTGGAATAGGTCAGGGCCCCTGGCCCCTAGAGCCCAGGGGTGACTGGCTCGCCTAGTTCTCACTCAAGCTAGCCAAGGTTAGGCACGAGCTAAGCTGAGTGTGATCCATGCCCACAGGCCTGGTCATGCCAGCTTTTTTTCTGGATTTACTTGAATCATCATGGTAGGCATGAGTAGAGGTGTCAAATAAGTCGGGCGGCCCAGACACAGCCCGGTTAAGCCGTGCCTTGCCCGGCACGGCACGATTTGGAACCATGCCTCAAGCCAAGGTGGGCCACCCCTCGGCATGGTTCATGCCGTGTCGAGCCAGCACCAGCCATGCCTCATGCAAGGCCGGGCATGGCTAGTGTGCCTAGCCCGACAACAGGGTAAACCAGCCCAGGAACCCATAGCTGTATTTTTTTAAATAAAGCTAGAAAAACCGAGTACAACTCGAGCTGACCCGGCAAGTCCAAGCAAGACCTAGCCCGAACTGAATATAAGCCAAACCGGCGGGCTTTTCCTGGCCCAGGACCACCCAAAAATGGACCGGGCCTACATGGTCTTACCTGTTTGACACCTCTAGGCATGACCCAATTTGAAATTAGGCCTACATGTCATACTGGGCCACCCTTAATTTCAAATGTGCCAGCAAAGGCATGGCACGACAATCACACCTTGCCATGCTCGGCACGGCAAAGATAGCATTATTGGGCCACCAAAAAGAAAGTAGTGCTTGCCTAGGACGGCTCATTTGTCACCTATAGGTGCTGCTTGTTCCAGGCAAAAAAATTTTATATCTACTATTCCTTCTACTTATTACTCATGTAACATATAATTGCACTCCATTTATTTCAATTAGAGTTTAAAGTGTCTACTATTATCATGGCTAATAACATTGTTGAACATGCAAAAAAGCATGACAATATCAATTTTGAGTCATTTCATTTGACATATATTTTTTTTCAAATTTTTATCATAATTTTTTTTGCCAATTATTTTATTAAGCAACTGGATTGTGACATATTAGCCAATATTAATCTACTAATGAATTCACTAGAAATTGAGCGACATAACTTGTATATATTTTTATCCACTCACAAAATCCCTCTTAGTACCTAACCAATATTAATCCACGAATCATGCACTCTTATCTTGAACATTCATCATTAGACAAACAAAAAAAATTTAAATCAATCATCAAGAAAGTAATTTCTATTAACTATGAGGTATATCATTTTAAAAAAACATAATAGAGCCTCCAATTTGACATGTCAAGAAAGAGTTACGAAAGATTTATTTCATCTAATTTATTCAGATATTTAGAGATCATATAGGATAACCACACATAATAGTCTAAGATATTTTATTACTGTTACAACCAATTATGATTTTAGTCATGCTGGAATTTGAGAATGAAGAGAGAAAAGGGAGAGAGAACAAAAAGAAAAGAAAAAAATAACATAGATGAAACTATTTTGAAAATATATATCATATATAATTTAAGACAACTCACGTATAAGATGCTTCCAAATAATGAAAGAGATAAAAAAAGAAAATATATAACAAAGAAAAAACAAAATCAAGCCTCAATACCCCCACTTCAAGTTGGTTTGCACAAGTCGTGAAAAACTAGCTTGGACAAGAGGAAAGCAACATATGGTCCTATGAGAAACTTCGTGAAAATATTTGTAATCTGATAACAAAAAGTACATAGACAGTGGCCATCGACACATCATGGATCTTTTCTAGCATAAAGTAATAATCAATATCAATATGTTTCATTCGCTCATAAAACATCTAGTTAACTGTAATGTGTTGAGCTGCTGGCTGTCATCCTTCTCTAAACTAGTAAGTAAAGTTCTTCCAAAAAGTAATTATTCCACTAAATCTCACAATTAGTCGACAGCATAACTATGCACTATGCTTCTACATTAGAACTAAAAATAAATGTTTGTCCCTTATTTTTCATAAAAGCAAGATTGTCGTTATAAAAAGTATGGAAATTGTGGCATATCTCCTCTTTATGATCATCGAAGCCCAATTGAAATTTAAATATACACCTACCTAGTTATGCCCCTAATCTATAAATATAATCAGCATATACTACTAATACACATATTGATCTCATTATTCACATAAAAAATAGGAATAATTTAACATACATTTACTAAAAGACTACTTCAAGTCATAAAGGACTTTCTGTAATCTACATAACATACATAAGCTCATTCTTATTGTTACATAAATAATTTTTCCTTGATATCATCATGAAGAAATGCAATCATTACATCTAATTGATATATAGTCCACAAGTAGGATACAACAATAAAAAATATCAACCTAATATTTGTTATTTTTACTACAAGGAAAAATATATCACAGTGATCAACATAATATCATAAGTTTGTATAAATCTTCTTGCAATTAACCTGACCTTAAATCGATCAACCATTCCTTCAGGTTTTATCTTTATTTAGTATTCTCATCTACATCCCACTAATGGTTTATCAAACATTTTGGAACAAGAACTAAACTATATGTGATTGTACTTAATTCATCTAACATAATATATCATCATATTAGATAACTAAGTGCGATAAAAAGAATATTTGAAATATTAGAGTTATAGAGAAAGAATATTTGAAATATTAGAGTTATCGAGGAAGAATAAAAAACTAGAATATATAATATCAAAACGAATATAAGAGAGTACCCGAGACAACATGTACTAAGTAGGATATGTCATTGATTTCTTCCATAATACAATCAGGAGGTTCAAGTCACTACTCCAAACAAAAATAGCTAATGCAACATAAAGTTTATTTCAAAAAGCGCATTCATCTTATATATATCTTTAAATTGAAATCAACAAGACTTTCAAAATGTAACTCTCCTAGGAAGACTAACATCTCATGTACAATGAGACACTAACACTAGACTACTCTCCTTGGTACAACATCACATGTAAGGCGTCAATATTCTTCTCGAATCAAGTCATGATAGTAGTATGAGGTCTAGGCATAGGAGCAAGATCAACAATTACCTATACATGAGAAGTAATAACTGAACATGAGAATAAGTCTACTACTACAGTGTTTAAACATGTATTCTCTTAGATCAAATTCTTAAAAATGATGTCTTTGAAGATTATCACATTAGTACTTGTAATAATCCTCAGGATCTTTGGTAAATAACATATATATCCATTTTAAGTATTAGTGTCTAATAAAAGCCCACTTGATGGTACGGACAAACATCTTCACCCTGCCTAGAAAATCTTGAACATTATAAATATATACAAAAAACCTTAGATAAAAGATGAAAGAGCCTTTCTTGGATATACGAGCTAGTAAAAGATATGATCTGAGAGAACAAAAAATAATATTTGATTGATTAGAAAGTAAATAATTAACATTATTTTTCTTCATAAACATCTAGGAACACTCCTATGAAATAAAAGTGTCCTAATCATCTCAATCAGATGTCAACTCTTCCTCTCAACTATTATATTATATATAAAAGTATAAGTACATAATGTCTAATAAATTATCTCGTCCTCATCAAAAAAAATTAATGAGAAATATATTATAGAACTTCATCACTTCTCAATATTTTAATATCACCAACAAATTGAGTTTTTATTTTTTTATGAAATTTTATATAAATAATAAAAATGAGAACTTTCCTTTAATACTGACAACCATATATATAAAGTATAATAATCAATAAAATTAAAATATATATATTTCAAACCATCATATGAGATCATCCTACAATATCCTCAAATACACGAGCAAGTCAAATGAAATTAGTTCCTCCTAGTATCCTCCTGACATGTCAAATAGGAAATTCTAGTATATTTTTCTAATTAATACATCTCATAATCAATATTTATCACTCATCTAATTCTCAACTCTAAATTATTTAATCATCCAAAAATTGATGTCTCAGTCAAGAGTATATCACTAGTTGATCAATAATATACAGATATCTAAAAGAGCTTTTGTGGGTCAAGAAAAATATATACATGGTCTAACTCATTCAATCCCCAAAGAAATAATCGATATGATTTATCAATTTTGCATATAAACAATATAAAAAAATAAAACTATATCATAATCTTGTTTCTTAGTAATTAATAAAGGTGTCAAACAGGCCGGGCGGTCTGAGCATGCCCAGAGCCCAACCTGATTCAACAATGTCTGGTCCAAGATGGCACAATCTAGAACCATGCCTCAGGCCAGGCCGAGTTGCCCTTTGGCACGATTCATGCCGTGTTGAGCCAGCATGAACCATGCCTCGTGCCGAGCAGTCACCTTGGTCATTTTATTTTTTTTAATTTTAAATTCAACTGCTCAGTCATGGGGCAATCCATTTTTTTTAAAAAAAATACAACCACATGGCCATTTTTTTCTACGGCATGGTTGGCATGGTCGTGCCCACCGTGTTGTACTAGGTTGGTAGACCGCACACCATGTCGTTCCCGGCACAGCACGGTTGCATGACCGTGCCTAGAAAAAATGGGTCGTGTCAACATGACACATCCCATTTAACACCTCTAGCAAATAAACTGACATAGAATCAATTAAACTATATAATACATCTAAAATATACATCAAAAGAAAAAAAAATCAATATTATCATTGTCATACCCTATGACTTATACAACGATATTATTGATCATGATAATATCAAAAATAAGACTCAACAAAAGAAATAAAAAAATTGAAATTACCTATTACATAAATATTCACTCCTAAATCTATGACCCATTAATTTGGAGTGATATGATGAACAAAAAGAATGATAGATGCATATCAACCTAAGATAGTAGCACTAAAAGAATCGAGTCTATTATATTCATCTTGAAAAGATATAAGTATAACAAGATCAATAGACATGATCATAAAGAAACCAACCCAAGTAGCTCTAATAATTTGTTCTATAGCCTCTAAACCTCAAAAATATTATAAGTCAAGATACAACGTTCATCATCCCTCCTGAGTAAGTCCCAATTTCAACTATCAGCTCTCTCAGTGATACTATGTGATAAAAATACCATAGTGTTATGATTGATTATATCAACTATGCTCACCCTAGGTGTAATTGTAGATGTCTAATATTTTAAAGGTTAGAAAAATTAAATCTTAAACTTTTTTTTTAATCAAGCTAGTCACTGTTATCAAAATCATGTGATTCATAATTCGATTCATGATTTATGAGATAAACGATTTGACTCTTTAAAAAAATCAAAAATATGCATGAATCGAAGACTAAATCGTTGAATCACGAATCAATTTATATGAATTAATTTAATACTGATGCTCAAGTGATCAAAATTATCAAAAAATAACAAAAATAAAAATTAAGATACTAATAGAAATTATCAACTATATGAATTAATTAACGTGGAAAAAAAAATAATTTCAATCTTTGCTATTACGAATGTAACATAAAAAATTTATAAAATAACAAAAAAGTCACAAAAATAAAAATTAAAATATAAAAAAAATATTAACTATAGAAAATATGAATTAATTAATATGACAAAAAATCACAAAAAATTCAATTTACAATTTGATTCGATTCTTAATTATTAATTCATTGATCAAGCATTTTAATTCTCAATTCGAATCTTGATTTAACAACTATGATACAAACAAAATTTTTTAATCATACAATCTTTTAATCATGACTTTTTAATCATGCACCCCTTCCACCCACACATTTCCACATCCACATGTTGCACCTCTCAAATTAGTACCTAGTATCTATCAATTCTCTGAATCTCCCAGCTCTTAGGCTATGAACTTGCCACTATTTCATACATAGGCAAAGAACCCCATATCACTCCTTTTATCCCTATTGCAACCTCAAAATTTTAAGAGCATTCCAGATTTTTCTTCTCTTTATCAAGTTTTGAGAACTTGGCTTCCTTTTCACATCATATTTACTGACTTTTCTTCACTCCATTTCATTATCTTCAAGCATTTCAACATTTCTTTCACAAACTCCACCATATGCATTCCCAGCCACTAGATAAACTCAATCATACAATTCCACCATATCACCTTCTGACACCACCAAGGCTCTTCCAAAATTTCCTACCTTAGAAAGACCCAGGATTCACAAAACAACTCCAGTCTTTTGCAAAGCCAACTCATCTTCCATCCCATCTACTAAAATTACTCTCAAGCCTCGGCCAATTCACATCTAAGCATTCACCCTCTTTCCCAAACTCCCACAAGCATCATGATCCACAAAAGCAGTCAACACCAACCTTTCAGCCCTAGAGAAAGGAAAAGGGCATTCACGCTCTTCTCCCAGCCCCCCAAGGGTTTAACTCTCCATTTACAATCACCACAATCATTTCAGTCAAACTCATTTGAACAAAACCCAGCAAAGAACATTAAAAACAATTCCTAAAATTCATCTCATTGGAACACATGTAAATGAATGACACATACATTTCAGACATAAAATACTTTTGAATAAAAGTCTAGTTAAAATTCATTCGAGCATGTTTGAGTGATGATTACAAAATCACAATTAAGTTTTGTTACAATTTTCCTTTGTTGTTATTCTATTTTCTTTTTTATTTTATGATTTAGGGATTGGAATATCAAACATGTTGGATGTCATAATCCAAACCCTAATTTTATATGCTACCATTGTATATGATAATTAAAGTTTTTTATTGAGATTTGAATTTCTACATGGTCGCAAATCTAAATCTTAGATAAAAAAAAAGTAAATCTTAAGAGTTTCTTAGAGAAAGATGTGTGCAGTGTGACATCACGGTGTACGTCAGTACGCGTGAACACACGTGTAATGGTGCACATGTAAACACACGTGTAATGGTGCACATGTATACACATGTGTAATGGTGCACATGTATACACATGTGTAATGGTGCACATGTATATACACGTGTAATGGTGCACATGTAAACACACGTGTAACAGTGCACGTGTAATGGTGCACATTTAAACACACATGTAATGGTGCACATGTAAACACAAATGTAATGGCGCATGTGTGTGTTAAATAGGCACAAAGATGTGGATCTCCGTCACACCTCCACCATGTTTGACAAGCATTAACACACACTATATTAACATGCACGGTGCATTGTGGGTGCAGTTAAGGTGCATCATGTTTGTAGCTAGCATAGTGGGGATGCAAAGTGAGTGCAGTGAAAATTCACTATGGGTGCAGTGATTATGCAAGCAAGTACAATGTGTTGTTGACCGGATAAGTGTAGTGTGTAAAATATATGTGCAGTGCACACTGTGACTTGGTGTCATTATTTAGTTTGTTTCGTGGTGTGTCATGTATTTATTCACCTAAAGAGAAAGTCAAGATTATGATGATTACTACACTAGTTGTTTGGGCACAAAACTTATTCACAATAAGTTATAAAAATTAGCACATGATTCTTTAGTTAAGAAATGAAAGAGCACCTGACAAAAGAGTTGTAAATACAGATGACTTCCTGTTGATTTATTCACAATGATATGCATGTGAAAAATATATTTTACAATTTCATAGCTTAAGTAATTGAGTAGAGGTGCCAATGGGCCGGACAATCAAAGTACAGCCCACAACATGGCCCATGAAAGCATGATTACAGCACGACATGGTTAAAACCATTACTAGAACAAGTGAAAGCTAGCCCATGACATGATTTGAGTTGTGTTGGGCCAAGGTTTGTAACCCACGTGATACAAAAGAAGCAGCACGACATGGCCTAGCACACCAACCAATGTTAGATGGTTTTGGGATGATTAGCCAAACTAGACAAGTATTAACCTGACCCAAGCTAGCCTAGAATGAATCTAGGCTAGCCAGGATCAAGCGATGCCTAGTGCCCAGGCATGCCTAGTTTAGATTGACATGACTTAGACAGCCAATGGGCCAATGGGACATGCTGAGTTGCCCTTTTTTAAAAATCATATCAGCATAGCAGTGCCTATACTAAAAACCATATCATGCCCAGCTTGACATGATGGCTTAGTTGGACCTAAAAAAATAGGTCATACCAGCTCGACATAGCCTATTGAACACCTCTATGACTGAGACTAGATGATCCTGGAAAGTCTAAGCAAGTTACTATTAACTTTGCCTATTTCACTCAGCTTTTATATAGTTCTTGAAATTATGCCAGTAGAGATCAATGTAACCAAAAGAATGAAACAGATATAGCAATTTATTGGCATTATATTTTTGTACTTACTAGTTACTACTAGCAATTTTTCCATATTCCATAAACAGGTTCTCAATGATCAAAAAATTCCTACTAAACTAGATATATATTACCGATCAATTTCATATATAAAAGATAAATTGAGATCTACTTGAAAGATATTTCACTCAACATGTACTAACAGTTGAGGGAGCACATATCATAGTAGAGACAGATATATGAAAGTTTAAGTCAAGTGCAAACACAGAGAGTTATTGAGAATTATTTTTAGAGATGAGAATAAGAGTACTACAAACTATTGAGTGGGACAAACCAACTATCATAGTTATCAAGAGATCATCATTGAATTCTATCTTTATGATCTTTACTTGAAAGGAATAAACAAAATTTATTGCAAATAAGATAGCAACAAATACTTTCTAATCTTCAAATGATATAAGTTTTGTTATTATATTTTTTCTTTAAACTCATAGATTATTAACTTAATAACCAACATCTATATCACAAATAATTATCTTTTTTTCTCTTGTTCACTAAATATTATAATAATCAATCAAAGTCATCAAAAATCTTTGGTTACGACAAGATTCAAATTAGTTTTTTATTTCTTGCAGATATTCTATTTTTTCATAGTTGTTCAATTATCCTTCTTTCTGTGAGCTTACTTTTAAGTCATCTCAACTCTGATTTTATTTTTTTCTTCTACTAATTTTTATTTGCATGATCAAAATACTTTTTTTGAAATTATGTTGGGTGACCTATATATTCTTACTTTTATAATAGAATATCTCACTAGATTTTTGAGTTGTATTGATTCATTACTTGCTCATTCTCAATTTGATCAATTACCAATGATCAAACTGAAAATAATGAATCTAGTATCAGAAATGTAACTACATTGAGCGTTAGGCATGTAATGTAACTTGAAATCCAATCAACAGACTTATGTGAGTAATGATTCATTCAATCTAATAAACTCTAATATCTGAGAACTTAGAAAAGAAGAGAATCGAGATTAATGTAGATATTTTATCATATTTATTTATGATTATATGCATTTTACTTAGTTTATACTTTTTATTTTAGACCATAAATTTTCTTTATTTTTTAGTTAGTTCATAAAAAAATAAAATTTTAATAAGAATATAAAAAGTATTAGAAGTGATAAAATATTTCAGTATACATTTGAAAGTTTCAGCACCCACCATATTGATCATAAAATTATATATTAGACTTTTTGTGCTAGTATATCCTTATAAATTATGGTTGAAAAAAAGAAAAATAAGAATTTAATTAATACAACTCATACACACATCTTTAATAAAAGTGTTACAAAATATTTTTGGAAATATATAATTTTTATTATAAAATACATCATCAATCAAATACTTTCTTGTGTCATTTCTTACTATGTGTCTTTCCAAATCTTGCATCCTATAATGAAATTATTAAACTTGCCTCCTAGAGTCATTGGAAATACTTATATTGTTCAATGTCTCTACCTAAAATAGGATAAAATGATATCAAAGATAATAAAATATATACTTTTTAGTTACTCTAGTACTAAAAAAGAATATAAATATTACTCATCAAAATTGATAAAGTATTAATAAATATTGTTGGGCAATCGCACTTCCACGGGTAGTGAGATTAATAACAGAAAACACAGAAACAACACAAAAATGAGCAATATATATATCTCAATCCACAAACATCCACGACAGAATCAAAACGAAGAAAAACAACACAGCAAATAACGTGGTTCGCTAGTCGCTCAGTACGACTAGCTACCTCCACCAGAAAACGCTCATGCGTTACAGATTAAAACCAAGAAATGTAAGTCTTACAGTATGCAGCACGACAGTCGCGAAAAATCACGCAGAGAGAGAGGAGAAGAGACGATGAATAGTTCAACCGGGTCAAAAAACAGCCACCCGAAAAATAAATACAAATGTTTTTATACAGAAAATAAACAGCCGGTTCATTTAACCGAAACGGGTCGGATCATGGACCGGGCCAGGCTCTGCTCCAAAAATTTCGGCCCGCTGACCGGACAGCAAGACCTCCGTTATTGTGCTACTGCTGCATCCCCGAGCTTTTAATATTTCATTTCCTGCACTTACATAAAAATATTAAAACAGATTATTAAATTAAAACAAATTACATATACAGCAAATATTGATATTATATTTTTAGCATGACTCATTTTTTGATGAGCATTGGATTAATATATATCTAGAAGATTCATTTATATTTATTAATTATTATTTTTTTTCTTACTCCTTTATAGTACCAATTGACCTCCAATCAAGAGATAAAGTCATTTATTCATCATATCTGAATTTATTAGTCAACATTATAATGACACTTTTATAAAATTATCATATACAAAAATAAGTAAAACCATGTTAATTATAAAGAGAGTGAGATTTTTCAATATAAAAAATATTTTTCAAGTTCAAATGATCTATTAGTTCAAGATGTCTACGCTAGTTGTGGCTCAAGATGAGTCAAATACAAAAAGACTTGATCACACATAACTTAGATTGTATACTAAGAAAAAAAGATATAAATAACTCGATTTGAGTGGAGAAGAGTCTCTCAAAAAATCAAATGACCTTCCAACTAGTTTTTTTGATTTTGATCTTCCAACTAGTTTTTTTGATTTTGATCTTCCAACTAGTTTTTTTGATTTTGATCTTCCAACTACTTTTTTAAAAATCAAATGCAAGGTACTAACAAATTTTTGAATTATCTCTTCTTTTACTATATCTCTTGATGGTAACAAGATACTCATATCTCTTTTTGAAGTATTAACTCATCCAAGTTGGCTTCAAGCCATGATAAAAGAAATATATATGATATATCTTTCATTCCAATATAAGTTGGAACTAGTACTTCAACTTTCAAAAATATTTATTGTTGATCACAGATAAGTATTCATTATGAAGACCATCCCAAATGAGAAGATAAATCATTTAAACACAAGACTTGTTAAAATTTGTTTACTCAAATATTTAGTGTGAGTTATTATGATATTTAGTGTGACCTCTATATAAATTCTTACTCAATTATTAATCTCATAAATGAATGATATATCAATTATATGTGAAAAATATTTTTCTTCATATGGCCTTGAAAAAAATGCATATATGAGTAGTCATACATGCTTCAAGTAGTATAATCAAACTCAGTTTATAAATTATAAAAAATATTAAATAGTTTAAAATATACATCATAAGTTTAGTTTTTGAGATTTTCACTCAGTTATTCTTTTGATTTACACGAACATTTTATAAATTTCTCTTTAATTTTTTGAAATAGTCCATATAATATGTTCGTCAAAATTTTTGTGAACTATAATAATATTCTTATTATCAAAGGCGATGAATTAGAAATTCATTAACTCAAGAAGTATCTTCAATTACTGTTCCAAATAAAAGATCTTGAAAATTCAGATATTATTTTAGAATTGAATAATCATAGAGAAGATATACGATTAATACTCTCATATAGATTTATCTTTTAAGTTATACTCTAATATATACTTTAATTAAATCAAACATTAATTTCTTGACTAATTTGACTCCTCTAGTTAATTTTATTATGTATATGAAAATTATATGAAAATTTAACTATCTAACTATTATCACACTAAATATAATATATACAATTAATATAATAAGTCTTTTCTTTAATTCTCCATTACATTTACACCTATACACAATTTTTTGTATATTAAGGTATGTCAAAAAATCTCTTGACCTTTAGATTTCTTTTAGTGATCAAGAATACTTATAGTTAAGCATGTATTCAATTCAAGTTAGATAGTAACATATATCAAAAAAAGATCACCTATAAGTTTGTGCATTTTTTTTGGAGGCAATTTCGTTTCCTAGAAAAGTAAGATAGAAAAAGTTATGGTTAAAGGCAAGGGAGACAGTGACAAGTGAGATACTTTGAATCAAATACATCTTTGAAGAGATCAAGTACTCAATTTCTTGTCTCACTACTCTCTACCATAATAGTCAACCAGCAAAACAAATAGCCTTCAATTTGATATTTCACAAGTAAATAAAATACAGAGCTAAATTAATTCTTTCTCATGAAATTAACTCAGGATGAAACTATTACATTAGTTTATGCTTCTACAACAAATCAACTAGTATATATTTTCACAAAAACTTTAAAGATACCTCGACTTATTTTTCTTTCATCTAAAATTGTATATTGGATAAAATATACCATCTTGATAGAGAGTATTATGATTTACCTTTATTATTATTTTATTGTGTTTTTTATTTTATGCTTTATGGATAAAAATACTCAAAATATGGGCTACCTCAATCCAAACTCTAGCTTTATATGCTCTCATTGTACATGGCATTTTAGAGTTTTCTATTGAGCTTTGATATTTTATGTTTTGAGTTTCTACAAGTTTGAAAATAATTTTAAAATCTAATCTAAACACAATTTCCTTAATGTTGACAAAAAACTAATCGATATAAAAATACAAACTTATCTATACTTATAAACTTATCAATAAATGATACTAATGAATAATATCAATGAATTGTAGTAGGACAGTCAAAAAATATGGCTCTAACACAATGTACAAAAATAGATTATTTAAGAAACATACAATGATGTGATAATATGCATACAATAATGATATCATGTAAACATGGAATAAAACTTATTGGAGCACTCTCATGCTATAGAAAAAATAAATCACAAAATTATCTCATAATGTATAAATATTCAGAGTAACAAAAAATAAAATAGACTATGCCATAATAATATAAACAAGATCCTAAGTTATATGTAAAAAGAAAAAAGTACAAGGATAGCCCATAGGTTTGGTGTTATCATCACAAACATAAAAAAATAAATAAAAAAAACACTGCTCTACCCATCAAGCAGGTGCGCATATATCTAGTACACCAAGATTGGTGGTGTTTATGAATGAGCTGCACACACACAGTGCACATGTTCACACACACACTGCACATCTTCACTCACACCATCATCACACTACCACGGCACACATTCACACGCTACACACATACCATTGTGTACTACTTCAACACTGTCGCACACACACACTGCACTGTTTATAAAAAATGTGTTGTCATCACAAAAAAAATGCCAGTTGCTCATCCCTCACTGTGTGCACTTCCATTGTGTATGCTTCCAGTGTGCGCGTGTTACTGTGCATGTGCATCACTGCATTCCTCCACTGCATACATGTCACTGCATGTCTCCACTGTGTGAATACCTACGACACACGGCACACACAACACCAATGAATTGTGTTTTCCCTACACACTGTACACACAAGTTGTGATTTTCCATACATACTGCACACATACCGCCACTGTAACACCTACATTACTGTTACACACATCCACACACTATTACACACATGTACAATCGTTAGGGTTTACAGATTCTATCTGCAATACAATATAGTTTAGAATTTTGCTAGCTCAAAATTCTAGACTATATATAAAAAAGAAAAAGGAGCAGCCAACAAGTTAGGTGTTCCCATTACAATTATAAAAAAGATAAAGTAAAAACATTTGGGAGATTTCGACATGAAATATTGGTGACTGAGCAGAGAATATATATTTATAAAAGAAAAGCAAGTGAAACTAGATAATAAAAAGCTAACAATTACATATGCAACATAAAAAAAATGAAAGAAAAGACAACTTTGTACCTTGTGAACTGCTGCACCCATGCATGAAAGGACCATTCTGGGTTTTTCTGTTACAGTTGCATACAGTTCCTCAAGATCACATATTTTTTGGAAATGTTGGAAGTCAATCGACAAAAAGAAAGTCCCATTTTCTTCTTTTACCTATTCAATAATCCAAATGAGAATTTTAATAATTTTATCCTAAATATTTTCCTTGAGTAAGAAATAACTTATCTCTATATATTTTATCTATTTGTAAAATACTATATTGGAGGCTATATGTCTCACTATCTAATTATCACGATAAAGAATTATGAGAAAAAAAATTAAGCATTCAACCTTCTCAAGTAGATGTTGGATCCAGAGTATCTCACATATGACTATCATGAATATGATTAACTTTATTTTTGTATTGAATTTTAAAACAATTGACTGTCTCTTACTTTTTTCAATGGACATGATTATCACTATTTAGAAATTTAGTTTGTGCCAAACTCATTCCTAAAAGCTAACTTTCACAATTACTTTGAATATTCCAAAGTGAGATATTTTAATATCTCTTTAAAAAGAATAAAAGCTTATAGCATATCTCTTCTTAGTATAAGTTAATACTCAACTCGTATCTAAATACTTAGTTAACTATAAATAGACATAATTGGCAAAATAAATTCCAACCCCAAGAGATTTCTTTGAATATATTAGTTTGTGAAAGAACTACATCTAGGTGAACATGTCATGAATAATATAAAAAAAAACTAATTTTACAAATTGCATAGGTTTTATCTAGTCTAGTAATAATCATATAGTTAATATTTCATATAATTCTCCTATATGTAATAAAGTTATATTTACATAATAATTTGTGCAATTATCATATTACTTCAAAATTTAAAATTTATATAATTAACTATAGTTATATATAAAACATAATGTAATTATTATTAAAAAAGGTTTAATTCTACATGAATAAGCAATACGTCCCAGGACGAATAAAGGAGGTGTGTGTGTGTGTGTGTGGGGGAAGGGGTATGGGTGTGAATGTGTGTGGATGCTTTTGTATGTGCTTGTGTGTGTGTGTGTGTGTGTGTGTGCATATGTATTAGTCCTTCACCTTGTGTGACCTATGCTTGCATTGCAGATCCCAAGCCCAAAAAAAAGAAGAGTGTGGCATCAAGTAGACACCCGACACTAATAGACTTGTCAAAATTTTTCTATAAATCCAGAAATATATATGCACGCTGATGCTAGGAAGCCTGAATGTAGTAGCCTGGCAAGGATTGTTGCAACACTGTCTAATCGTAGTGACAACAAATTAAGGGTTCAAGCACTTGCTTGGATAAGAACATATAAAAAAATTAGCTCAAATTAATATGTTTAAGTTAGGTTTTAAAAATATTTGGTCATTAAATTAAAATTAGTTGATACACTTAAGCATAAATATATCAACATATGATGTTTACAAGAGACTAAATAGAATAGTGAAAGATCTAAGAATATAAGATAAATAATGATGTTTAAGATTATAAGCTCATTAATATGAGCAATAAGATAAATAATAGTGACGTTGAAATAATTATGAACGAACACTTAAAAAATAAAATTATAGAGGTCAAAAAACTAATAATATACTCACATCAATCAAATTTATAGTTGGTGAAGGAATCCTAAATATGATTAACAAGTAAGACTCAATGAAAAAATAAATAAAAATTTTTAAGAAAATAAAAATTAGTACAGAATATGAAAATATACCAAGAAAAAAAAATTATATTTAGTTGAAACTTAAATAGGTATGCATGTATAAGTAATAGAGATTATGAGAGACATCGTGGAGAATATAGGTTGGTGAAAGAAATGGGGATGTGGATAGTAATCTTAGATTTTACTTTAGCTTATGACCTTTTTGCAGCTACTATCAATATTAAGAAGAGAGAAGAATACTTTATAACCTTTAAAAATGATTCTAATATGAGTGGAATATATTCTTTTCTTATTGAGAGAGATAATAAAATATTATATGACAACCATAAAATAATATCATGTAAGGGGCTAACCACTCAATATAGAGTAGTCATAATTAACATGATAAGTATAATCATAGAGAAACTTCAAATAAATATCTAAAGAGATTCTAGGCGTGTCTAAAGAAAACAATAAATCATATAGAGAAACCTAGTAGCATAAACTAGTAATTCAGCAAATTATAAGAAATCATCCCTTGATATAATTACTTACAGATAATATATTGTTGGTTGTTAAAGCTAGAGACTGATCAAATAGGAAAGTAAAAATCTAGAAGATTATACTTAGGTTCAAGGAGTTGAGGAGTAATCATAACAATATAATACTTGAAATATTAGTTTAATCATATTAAAAGTGATAATGATAAGTTAATCAAAATGAGAAATCAAAAAATATCAAATATTAGTAATTTAAGAAATTAAAATCTATATTAAATAAAAATAAAAAGATTGACAATGATATATCATATGGAATTAACATTGAATTGACCAAATATAGAACTGTATTAAAAATTCTTTTGTGAATGATGAATATCAAATAGATTAAAAAAATATAATACAACTATAAGACCAAATCATATAGTATGAAGTGAATATTGAGCAATCGAGAAACAAAATATTCAAAGGATAAGGATAATAAAGATAAAAAAAGGTCAAGATACACGTGTGGTAAGACTGAATGACAAAATTAAAAATAAAATTATTAAAAAGAAAATTAATATTATTTTTATAGATGATAAAATAAATAAGAATCTTAAAAGGTGATTAATCACAACCAACACAGATCTCCTAATGCTTAATGTAGGAAATGTAAGATAATTCAAGTGGAGAGAAAAAAAAAACTAAAGATAAGTCTAAGAGAAATTAAATAAAAATTATAAAAAATAATTTAATAGCTAAAAGATTAAAAGTATACATAATTTTTAATAAAGTTAATTAAAAAAATATAATTCATAAAAATCAACCCAAAGTAATTAGGATAAAACTTAATTGATGATACTTATTATTAAGGTTTGATTTAGTTGTTTTGTTTATTTTTTATTTCATTGTGTGGGAACGACCAACATCAGGGTTGTCCCAAACCATATATATAATAATTATTATATTTTCATGTTTTCAATAATACGAATTATATTATCCTCTCTTATCATTCTCTTCTCCTTCTCTCCACTTTCTCTTCCCCTACCTGAACTAATACAAGGCTGAAACCCTATAAATTACTCCAAACATGGTATTGAATCTTCCTTCCAATAGATAATGAAGTGTTAAGCCGCATGAGTGGTGGTGCTCCTTCCACAAGTGCTGGAAATAGTATGTGCTGGTGAGTGTCACCAATGACAGTGGTACCACCTTATTGTATAGGTAAAGGTACTCTCTCCTTGATATTTTTTCCATTATTTTTGGGTGAAGTATGGCCGTCATAATTGCAATGATGATATTTCAATGGTCCTGAAGTTAACGGAAGTTCAAACAGCATATTCCATGGTGATTGGCATGACGATGCTGGTACAGCTATGGTACAGTGTGGTTCTTTTTTGATTTAAAGTGAGGGGCTTTTAGTTTGGAAGTATGACATCGAGCCATGATTGTTGGTGATGTTTTATGTCCATTTAGTATTTTTGCCAATTTTCCTTAGTGGCGTGGCTTTCATACAAGGTAGATATGTATTTCTTGTAAGTTACATCCATGGGGATCTAGTTTGTGATCCAAGATTACATGAATTACCTATTGGAAGAACCACCACAAGTCAATTGATAACTAGATAATAATTAATACACAATTATTAATGCATATCTAGCAGTCAATTGATCATAATATACTATTTTTTGAGCAAAAGGTGACACATGTTTTCATTACAGGAGACATGTTTTGGTCTCTCTTGTCTGGTCTGACAAATTTTTGTGGTAGTAGGCAAGCCATCATCTCTGCTATTTAACATGCCATATTTTCACGATAATAAGCAATCATGTTGTAGTCTTTAGTATGCAAGACAAACTTAAGATTTTCCCTATATTAAAAGTTCAGATTGAACATCCTATCTTGGCTTGCAGAACAAATTTGTATTTTGATGATTTTGTGATTTATTTTTTATGAATTGAACGAAAATTTCATATATTAAATTTGAAAACCAAAATTATTCATAGTAGAACATTAATCACAACAAAGTCTGATATAAGAGAGTCTCAATTCAGCATACACACTGCAGAAGGATATATCACACAAAATAATTATTAGATATTATTTTAATAAATAAGATTAAAAATATTACCCAATATTACGAAAGATAAATTAACTACCGGAATCATCTGAGTATTCTCATAAAGTCTTCCAATTATAAGTAATATTAAAGAAGGTTATTAGATATTCCTCCACAATAAAAGTATCAATTGGGTCGGGCAGTCCAAGCACAACACAAGAGATAGCACAACATGGGTCGGGCAGTCCAAAATCAAGCTTGGACTATGGTCGTGTCAAGCCAAGGTTTCTAGCCCGTTATAGGTATCAAGTGGGTCGGGCACTATATGGCCCAAACTAGTCATGCCTAGCCCAGCTAAGCCCAAATTAGCCGTGCCTAGGCTGAGGTCCTGCCAGCCCGAGGCACGGCTCATGTTGTGCTAAGTCGTGGCCAATAATACCTTGTGTCAGGCTAGGCACAGCCCGCATGCATGGCCGTTTAGGCACGGTCTAAAGACACGTGATACATGATCTCTAGGGGTCATGGGTAGTCAAAAAATAAAAAGTCCTAGACCAAATTTTTTTAAAAAAATAGCTTTTTGACTTCTATCAAGCCCCATGGTAGCGCTCATTACGTTTTCACATAAAGGACATAGACACGAAAAGTGATAAGTATGGCATGTTGATTTCAGTGTCGGCTTAAAAAATTTTTTTATAATTTTTATAATCATTGGATTTGTTTTCAATAGCTACCACCATAAATTTAACAGTTATATGATTTCTGCCCATTTAAATTTTAAAAAATAAAAAAAAATTATAATATATGTATGTGTATGTGTATATATATATATATTAAAAAATTAAAAAAAATAATAATAAAATTTAATGAATTTCATTCTTTCTACTTCTATTCTCTTCCTCTCATCCCTCTGCTCTCCTATTCTAGTATAAGAAATGATAAAAATTGAAGATGAAAACTAAAAAGCAGAATACAAACATGGGGCATGGGCTTCTACTGAATAAATTAATGCAGTTGTGGTTGTAGTACATATTTTTTTATTTATTCTTTATATTTTGTTATTAATAATATAAAATTTAAAATATAAATAAAAAAATAATAAATAATGAATTTAATATAAATTTAGATAATAATAATAATAAGCATCCTACTAAAATGTCAGAGGCCAAAACTAAATTTTCTTTAATATTCTCAATAGAAATTCATTTGCCTAAAATTCTAAAACTAGGCAAACTACAATAATAAGAACTCACTTTAAAATTAAAAAAAATTAGAAATATTAAAGAAAAATTAGCACAATATATATATTATAAAGAAATATAAATACCTAGGAGTGCATGTAGCACTAATCACCTTACAAGACATGTTGATCAATACAACTAAAAATATGATGCATTATATCTCAAGCAAACTCAACTGAGCGGCGGAATCTTTGAAGTTGGATTAAATTCAAATTAATTAACTCTATTTATATATCGTAATGATTTTGTGAAGAAAGACAAGATCAAACTAATTATAATCATTAATCTTACAATTAATCAAAATCTTAGCAAGTCTACACTCTGCATGCAAACTCAAACTTGCAAATGATCTACCCCATAAATTTGTTTAACTTAAAAAAACTTAGAATGAGCTTGGGGAGATTGTAAAATATGTTCCACAAAATTCAACTCCAACAACAAACTTGATTTCATATCCAAACTTTGTGATGAACAACTTCTTGGAAAACTAAACTTTTTAATATCTTGCTATCATGATATAGATATGAAGATTAACAAAAGAGAAACAATTTTAACTAAAAAGTTTGTCAAGATTTATCTCTCTCATACCTACATGCCAGGAGCCTTGTACACAAGAAACAATTTTTTTCATTCTTTGCACACAAAAGATAGTCAATCATCATAGCTCCTGACACCGCACATTTTATTATAGCACTTTGTAACCTATGGTAAATCATATGTATCTTGTCCTGTGAACTTTATTTCTTTGTTGAACTTTTCTTTGCATAGCATGGATATATTGAAATTTTATTGGGAAAGTGAATGTGTGGATCCATAACTTGGCATTGACCAGTGCATTTTTTCTCAGAATTTCCTGATTCGTGGCATAAAAACAGAGCATAAGTTTTAGTCGAGCAAAGACTATAGATACCTTTCAAAAATACAGCCTACTGTGACAATCACCCACAATCCTGATCAATAGTAGTAATTTGTTTCATTAACGCAGCCCAGGTGTACAAATTGATTGACATTGTGCAATTCATGGTCTTCTCAAGATCTTATCGAACTAAGTGGTTTTATGACAAAGCTAGCAAACTCAATCCAGTGGATTATTTGTCTGCTGCAAGTTTGAGAGGGATGTAAGTGATGATTCCAATCTAGGGATTGTGTCAGGCTGTCTATATATTTCTGTATCCATTTTTAACCTATACAACCCTTCTAGTTTACGCCTGACCACCTCGGGAAACGCTCCTTTTGCTCTATTTTCATTCATTATATTGAAAAGCATTGCATTGTTCCTTAGAGGAAACAAATAAATGAGGAACCTGCAAAGCGAGATCCTCCCCAGGGGGGGTGGAGAAGAAGTGAATAAGGCTAGAAGTGAGCATTAACTTCTCCTCGTCGACTTTAAACTCGTTGGAGGGAAAGTAATTGGCCATGATATCGAAGATAGCGCTTGTATCGTTCGCAGAAAGGGAGTACTGTTGCTTATTTTTCCTAGTTTCCCATTGCACCCTCGACATCTTGCTTGAAGGCCTCAGTTCGCAAGAGAAGAGGTTCTCGGCACAAATGGAACGTATTATTTTTGGCGGGAGGCAGAACCTCACTGCCGCTGTAACTGTAATCGGGGGACAAACTTCCTCGTTTTTCATAAAATTTAAACAGACATATAAATAGAGAGAGACAAGTAAAAAATAGTGCCATGTTGAGAAAAATTTCTTGCTGATTTATTGCAGATATTGATATTCTAATTTTTTTTTCTCATTTATTTATGGTAGGCTACAAAGCTATGGAAGAAGAACAATATAGAAAAATAGGCCTTATTTATGAGGAATAAATTAATTTTTTTTTTTTTTTGCATTATTTTACAGTCTACCTTGTAAAACTCCTAGCAAAAACATGATAAAATATTCTTCAATTATATTTTTCCTTTTAATATGGCATTAACTTGTGAATGATGGATGAATTAATATTCACATTACCGAGATAAAAAAAAAATGAATGCTTTAGCTGAGTACATCACCACTAATACAAATATAAGAGATTAGCTCTCTTTGGCTAATAAATTTTTAGATAATAAATTTTTGAAATCCATGGGCACACAAATTTCATGGACCCAATAAATTTTGATAGGCACTCTCTTTACAACAAAATGATTATGTTTTATCTATCAAATATGAGTGCGCACACACGCACAAATACATAAACACACACACACATCTATACTTATTGGCCCATAAACCACCTTAATAGGGGTGAAAGTAGAGGCGTCGAATGGGTCGGGTGGCTTGTGCATTACCGACCCGGTTCAGCAGTACATGGCCCAACACAATAGTATCTAATGTCGTGCCTTGGGCAGGGCCGGGCCATCCCTTGACATGGATCATGTTGTACTAAGCTAGTATGAACCACGCGCGCTAGTGTGTGTGCATGTGTGTGTGTGTGTGTGTGTGTATTTTATTTTACAACCGGCACGCACGCGCTAGTGTGTGTGCATGCGCTAGTGTGTGTGTATTTGACACCTCTTTACGATATCAGAATCTATTTTTTTTTATTTTACATTTCTTAATAAATAAAAATTATTTAAATAGAACTCAGGGTACAAAGAGCATCTCCAACCATACTCAACAAAATAACTTGAAAAAAAATATTTAAATAATCAATTCAATATTTTAGCTAGCAAATCTTCAAATTTTATTACAAACCACGCTCATCAAAATAGATAAATATCTCAACTAACTTTAAATTATTTTCAAAAATATAATTAAAAAAATATCATAATTTAAAACAATAAATTTGTCTTAATGAATATGTGTTGTGTCATGTCATCAAATTTAAAACAGTGAAATAAAAAAAAAATAAATCCAAACATTCATTCATAAATTTAACTTGAATATTCATAAAAAAAATAATCAATTCAATATTCATAATTCCATCTGGAGACATTTAGAATATTCAGCTTGAATCGGAGGAAGGACACTCGTATCGATGCACATTATTTTTTGTTGCTCCTTCATTTTCTCGAGTTGTACCTTCTATTGTTCAATAACTAATTCCTCTTGTTCGACGACCACCATTTTTTCCATGAAAGTTATTTTCTTCCCTGTCATCTTCTTTTTCTCTTCCTTCATTTCTTCAAACATTTTAATAAAATAAGATGAAATTGAATTATTATCTTCAAATTGTTTGCTCTTTAATTTTGTTTACCCACTTTTTCATAGTCTTCCTTCCAATTAGACTCTCCAAGTCAACACTATCATCTTCTATGTTTACTAATTCTGGTGTTAAAGGATTAGAGCTGCTAGTAGTTGCACCACTTTTTGTTTTTTGTTTCTTTGATTGAGAATCCTCTATCCATTTTGGGGTATACCACAACTCATTCTAATAATATTCAAATGAAAAAGATGATTTATAAAGTTCATTGTACACTTTCTTTGCATCACAGACCTGAAATTTATATATTATGGTGCATATCTAAAATAAAAATTATACAATTATACTATGTATCATAATAATATTATCACACTTGAAATTAAAATATATTCATACATTATCTTTCTCAGTCAGTCCACTTTAATTCAACCTTTCAATTTGGTCAAAACAACTACAAAATTTATTGGTGGCCAGTTGAATTGAAGACCAACGATTCATCAAAGAAACTTGATCTTGATTACAATCTGATTTATGTTTATATTTGTTGAAGTACTCCCAAACCCTTTACTAAAACCATTTAGATTTTTGCTCATTCCCATTCACGGCATCCACACTAGTATTCAGCCAGCCCGATATTAAAACTAAGTCCTCAATTGAAAAGTTGCCGCCTCGATACTTTTTGGTGGTTGATTCTTTTTGAGGTGATATTGGTGAAGACTAAGTTATTTGTTCTACAGATTGAGTGTTAAACTCACCTACGTTTGTTGCCTCATACAATAGATTGGTAAGGTAATATCCATGTTCATCCATCAAAGCACTTACATTATTGAAGATCAAAGATGAATTGGGGTTAACCACATAAAAGAAATATTTATCTACATGAATAGAAATAATTAATATCAAATCCAACAAGGAGTCTTAAATAATAAACTTGAATTTATCAAACAAAAAACATAATTTATCAAAACACTTAATCAACTTTGAATCAAAGAATTAATTATCCATTATTCTAAATATCAAATAACAATAAAAACACATAATTTATCAAAACAGAATATATAAATAAATCATTTATATGCATAATTCTGAATCCAAGAACTTAAAATACATTTTTATCGCATTACATGTAATCAAATCATCATCTACCAATAAGTTTATGCAACTAGTTACTGGATAAGTTTCAACTAGTTTTAGCACTAAAAACATAAATTATCAACTTGTAAAACTAAAAAAATTGGATGAAGATTTTGTAAACATTATGTAATGGAGAAGAATGATGCTGAAAAATTGAAAATCACGATTATGACATGATTTTGTAATGGAGAAGAATGATGATTGGTTCAACGGGGTTTTCCTCCTTTTTTTTTTTACAGAATGAGGAATGGTTAAGCACAATTCTGTAATTATTCAACGCCGAAGAATTGTCAACTAGTTTTACCTAGAAGTTTATGCAAACATTCTGTAAATATTTTTATAGAATCAAACACAATTCTATAAAGGAGAAGAATGACACCGAATAATTGAAAATTAATACATGATTATGTAAATATTTTTACAGAATGAGGATTGGTTAAACGGGGCTTTCCTTCTTTTTTTTCGGTATTGACAACAGCTCCTGCAACAACAAAAATGTCGATTGACGCCGATGAACCAGCTTCTACCACTAACACTAATTAGGAGGCTGATCTTCCTCAACAGCTCACATCGACGGAAAGGTTAGGCACACCATGCTCGAACGAGCTCACTGAGGCGTTACTGGAAGGTTAGGTGAAGGAGTGGGTAAGCGATTGAAAATCTATGTAATTGATTTTCTAACCAGTAGTAAGCCGAAGAAGGGAGCAAAGGTTTTCGAATGTTCGGCAAAATTTTGCAGGTGATGAATAGTATTGGTGAGCGATAAACACTCACTATATTTGTTGAGCAAGAAGTGGATGGGACAAAAACGCAAGCAGAATAGCAAGCACGTTGGAGCCTTATTTTTATAAGTACACTCAATAAAATATCGATATTAATGTTTTTAGCAAGCCCGTTGGAGATGCTTTAAGAGCATCTCCAACTCGCTCTCTATTTTTTACTTTTAACTATTTTAGCTAGTCAAACACACAAAAATTTTCTCCAACCCACTCTTTATTTCACTCTTTATTTCCTATTTTATTCAAATAGCTCAACAAATCTGGAGAGTCATTTGAGCTTTCTAAATTTTCTCTCCCTTCTTTCTCTGTATCTATCTCTATATACATGTTTGACTTTTAAAAAAATACTGGAAGTTAGGTGTAAAATAGAGAATGTGGTTAGAGTGTAATCTGAAAAATTGATAGCTAAAATAATGAATTTAATATTTAAATATATTTTGAGTAGATATTTTGTTAAGTATTGTTGGAGATGCTCTAATATTGACATCATAGTATACATTATTATTTTTAAAATTTTATAAATCCAATTCTTTTTGAAACGCCAGCACTCAATCTTTTTTAGATGTATTAGAGCAAGATTGGTTGAGTTATTTTGTGGTGGTTGATTTTTTTTGTAATTGATTAAAATTTTTGGTTAAGTCTCCAACACAAGTTCAAGAGAGGAGGTTGAGAAATTTATTTAATTAAATTTCATTAATTTATAATTTATATAAATTTAATATGTTTAAACCCCAATTGTCTTTATAAAAAAAAATAAAAAAATAAAAAAATAAAAAAATAAAAAAAATAAAAAAATAAAAAAATAAAAAAAAATAAAAAAATAAAAAAATAAAAAAATAAAAAAATAAAAAATAAAAAATAAAAAAATAAAAAAATAAAAAAATAAAAAAAATAAAAAATAAAAAATAAAAAAATAAAAAATAAAAAATAAAAAAATAAAAAAATAAAAAAATAAAAAAATAAAAAATAAAAAAATAAAAAAATAAAAAAATAAAAAATAAAAAAATAAAAAATAAAAAAAAAAAAATAAAAAAAATAAAAAAATAAAAAATAAAAAATAAAAAAATAAAAAATAAAAAATAAAAAAATAAAAAATAAAAAAATAAAAAATAAAAAAATAAAAAATAAAAAAAATAAAAAATTAAAAAAATAAAAAAATAAAAAAATAAAAAAAAAATAAAAAAATAAAAAATAAAAATAAAAAAATAAAAAAATAAAAAATAAAAAAATAAAAAATAAAAAAAATAAAAAAAATAAAAAAATAAAAAATAAAAAAATAAAAAATAAAAAAATAAAAAAATAAAAAAATAAAAGACTAAAAGAATAAAAGAATAAAAGAATAAAAAAATAAAAAAATAAAAAAATAAAAAAATAAAAAAATAAAAAATAAAAAAATAAAAAAATAAAAAAATAAAAAAAATAAAAAAATAAAAATAAAAAATAAAAAATAAAAAATAAAAAATAAAAAATAAAAAAATAAAAAAATAAAAAATAAAAAAATAAAAAAAAATAAAAAAATAAAAAAATAAAAAAAATAAAAAAAATAAAAAAATAAAAAAAATAAAAAAAATAAAAAAAATAAAAAAATAAGAAATAAAGAAATAAAGAAAAATAAAGAAATAAAGAAATAAAGAAATAAAGAAATAAAGAAATAAGAATAAAGAAATAAAGAATAAGAAATAAGAAATAAGAAGAAATAAAGAAATAAAGAAATAAAGAAATAAGAAATAAAGAAATAAAGAAATAAAAAATAAGAAATAAAGAAATAAAGAAATAAAGAAATAAAGAAATAAAGAAATAAAGAAATAAAATAAAGAAATAAAGAAATAAAAAAAAAAAAAAAAAAAAATAAAGAAATAAAGAAATAAAGAAATAAAGAATAAAGAAAGAAAGAAATAAATAAATAAAATAAAGAAATAAAAGAATAAAGAAATAAAGAAATAAAGAATAAAGAAATAAAAAATAAAGAAATAAAGAAATAAAGAAATAAAGAAATAACGAAATAAGAAATAAAGAAATAAAGAAAAGAATAAGAAATAAAGAAAAGAAATAAAGAAATAAAAAATAAAAATAAAGAAATAAAGAAATAAAAAAAATAAAGAAATAAAGAAATAAAGAAATAAAGACAAAGAAATAAAGAAATAAAAAAATAAAAAAATAAAAAAATAAAGAAATAAAGAAATAAAAATAAAAAATAAAGAAATAAAGAAATAAAGAAATAAAAAAAATAAAAAAATAAAGAAATAAAAAATTAAAAAAATAAAAAAATAAAAAAATAAAAAAATAAAAAAATAAAAAAATAAAAAAATAAATAAAAAAACTAAAAAAAAACTAAAAAAAACAAAAAAAAAACTAAAAAAAAACTAAAAAAAAACTATAAAAAATATAAAAAATATAAAAAATATAAAAAATATAAAAAATAAAAAAAATAAAAAAAATATATGTTTGTATTTATACTCAAATTTGTTTTAATTTAAAATGCTAGCCTTGCCTGGTTGCTAATCTGTTTTGACAAACATGAGTATCCTTGTCTCAACTTCAGGTGTCTTTCTCTCTCTCTCTGAAGCAAGTATTGTTGAGGATTCCAGTTTATCTGATTTAATTCCTCACCGAGTTCATTTCAATTAATGGCGTCCAATTTAGTAGAGGTGGCCCCTCACTTTCTGGCGCTTCTCCATTCAGATCAAGGTATCATCATTCTCGAATTCAATCAAGTAGTCAATTACCTTTCTCAATTTATATGTTCCGGGTTCATTGCAGTGATGGGCTTGTTCCTAGATCTGTTTGAGTTATGGTGAAACACATTTACCGATGGATTCAATTAACGGGGACTTGGAGGATGGCATCATGATCTCAGAGATCAAGTTAGGCAACTGAAGAAGGTGAGCAGAACTTACAGATTGATCTAAATTTTAATGTCTGCTGTCTATCATTGCATTTCTGTTATCACTGTTAATGCTGAGATCTTGTTTTTGGCTTACTTATGAAAACTTATTTATATAGATGTTAAATTTCAGTTTCTAATTTGGCATAGTAATAAGCTTTTCTTGCTCATGAAATCATAATTTCACACTGTGTTCATATTGCAGTTGATCTTTTTTACCATGATAAATATTTAAGGATGTGAACACAAATGAAAATTGAAATATAAGAAATGTTACAATAAATAAAACAGATGCATAATGATAACTATAATATAGCAAAAAATGTTAATACATATCACAACATATAAATGTGCAAGACAATATCTCTTGTCATAAAAAAATGTTGTTTTGTGAAAAAAATTGAATTCCAATTTTCTATTGACCATCATGGAAAAAAAAAATTATTATCATCAATGTGTTCCTATACATTGCAACATTACATTTACAACACACTACTAGGTTAAGCCCTAGCAATAAACTATTAGGGCTTACCTAACCTGAGACCATGATTAAGCTAGACTCAATTTATATTGGTTTAGGCTAGGCAATTATTTCAATTTGATATTAAAATAAAATTCTATTTTATTTTTTACTATTCTTTGAATTTATGTCACAATTTTTATTCTTGGTATGTTTCAACATATTCTAATATTAATAAATTTTAATTATATTATTTTTATATTATATTTTTATATTGGATCTATACTCGTATTTAATTCACCTTTTACTTGATTTATCTTATCACAATTTATATTTAAAAAAAAATAGAAATAAAAACTAATTTTTTTTCGTTTATCCTTATAAAATTATTATACCTATTTTTTTATATGAGTATTTTATTTTCTATCTTAACTTTTATGAAAAATCTTAGGTTAAAGAAATTAATTAGAGAATTAAAGGATCAGATAAAAGAATTAAAATGAGATAATTATGTTATTTATTGTTTATAATAGTAAAATTTATTCTTCTAAAAATTATTCTAGACTATGTGTTACTTGTGCATGCTGCTAGCTTCTCTTGACTAAATATATGCTCAAGCATGAGTGTTGCTTGCTCATTCTAGTGTCTTTAATTTCATAGTTGTGTGAAATGAGCTATGTCGTATTGGTATGACTCATTTTTTATGATTAAGGTAGGTCATTGTGTTGTGCTTAGAATGACACGACATCCATATGTCTAGGTTCGGCATAAATCATTTGGCTTTCAATTGGTCAAATCCATATCAGGTTATGCTGAGCCTTGCTTGGTCGAGCCGGATCGTGCTAATTATGGGCAGGGCAACAACATCTTGAATTGAATATGCACTGTTAAAATATTTGAAATTTTAATTTTATATTTATTAAAAAAATCAAAATATTATATTTATATATCAAAATAATATAATTAAAAAAAATAAAGCATATGTGCAATGTGCATTAAAGATTTATATTACATTAAAAAAATTAAATGAATTAAAATCAAATCAATAATTAAAAAAATTATTTAACAATACGATTAACAGTTAATTCCAAAGTGAAAATATTGAATAAAAAAATAATTCATAAATATAATATGATGCATAATATAACATGAAACATAACTGATAAAAATCTAAAAACAAAAAAAAATATTGTATTGTTTGAAAAAAAATAATTCAAAATTATGTAATTTATTAATCCATATCTGTAGTATGATAGTATAGATCCAGATCATCATCATCATCATCATACATGTGTTTGAATGTATTATTAGTTGTTGTCTTAATATCCTCGATCTCAATGTCTCGTGAATTATTATTTGCTTATAATATTTTTCTTTTATCTTGAATGTGTAATCTTAAATCTTTACAGTCTTTCACGCATGTAATTATTTATATGATATATAGTTGTAATCTTAATATTTTATTTGAAATAATATAAAATATTTCTTGGTTATGTCAATGATATATTTGGATATTTTCATTCATGGTTATGGAAAATAAAAATAAAAATAACTTTCATAAAGGATAATTTTTTTGTAATGTTTGGTAAATAGCCCATGGGTTAATGATAGTATGATAAAATGGATGACAACACAATTATTAATTTGTATTTGTCACTTAGCAATGAAATATTATCTATTGTTGCAAAAAGTGACATTGTAGGAAGTAGCTAGAGCTGTTGTGAATTGTAATTGACTTAAAAATATTAATGAAGATGTGGACTGACTAGCCATGTGATTATTCCCATTTTTATATATTTGAAAGTCTTGGTTATTGTTAGAGTTAGGTGATTTTTGGAGAAAGAGGAGGAGAAAGAAGAGAGGAGATAGAAGAGAGAAGGAGAAAATGAAATTTTTTTATCAATTTTGGAAAAAAAATCAACATAACTATTAAAGTCAACTAGTTAGAGTTTAATTATGATAGGTGTCAAGAAGAAGAAAATAAAAGAAAAAGAAATATAAGAAAAAAAAAAGAATTGTATCAATTAAAAAGATTATCTAGAATATAACATAAATTATATGTATATATATATGTGTGTGTGTGTGTGATTTGGGATAACTTACAAGTTGAGTTCTTTAAAATAATAAAAAAATATAAATAAATAAATAAACTAAATCTAAATATTATTTTTCAAGCTGGTGTGTATATGTTGCATATATATAACTTGAAAGAGAGAAGAATAACTTGTGGTCCTCAGAGAATATTTATAAAGATATCTATAATTTGCTTGTTGATATGTATATATCCAATAACATTCCAACTAGTCTGGAACTAGATCTTCTCACAAATGAAGTGATCATCAATATTAATATGTTTTGTATGCACATAAAACACAAGGTTAGCAATAATATGTCGAGTTGTTTAATGTCACAATAAATTATCTTTATTTTTGAATTGGTAGGAAAAACTTATTCATGAAGTAATTAGTCCACTAAAACTCACAAGTAGTTAGCATAATAATATGTATATTATGTTTTGTACTTAATTTTGAAATAATTATCTATCTCTTATTTTTTAATGAAATAAAATTACTCACAAAAAAAAATAAAAATATATGGTGAATCTTCTCTATAATTGTAAGAGTCTAATCAAAATCTAAATATTTTTTATTTGGTTATATCTATGCTCTTTAAACATAATCATATGTCTTAAAACTCTTTACATATGACATACCTGAGAATTCTAAGCCCTACTTCCATATGAAATTGTCTAGGATAATTTAGAAATCATTAACTATATTAATAATGTATATAATATTTCGTCTAATTATTGTCATATAATTTAATCTTTTTACAATAATCCTATTTCTAAGAGTCAATTGTTGAATTAACATCTATAAGTAAGTTGATATTTGAATCAAATGATGAATTAACAAATGCATATCATGATATATTGAGATTAGATAAAATATATAAAATATATTTATTTGAGAATGAAATATTATACCTCATCAATATTTGATTATTACTAAGAAAATATTTCAGAAGTCCAAAATTCTTTTTTTTGAAATTTAATTTATAGAAATAATTTGATTGTAATATACTCAATTAAAAAATTCTTGTAATCAGACTATCATTGACATATATGATTATTAATTAATATTTACATAGTTGCTCATTAATTTATGTCGGAAAAAATAAGAATAATATGACACATATCTCCTAAGATTAAAGGTAACAAGTGCTAAAGCAAATTTGTTAATCATATCCCAGATGATTGTTTTAGGTCATATAGAACCTTTACAATATTTATATCATACCTAAGCTCAAAAGAACTATTAATCAAGGTGTTAGATAGATAATTTTTTAAGGTCATAATGAAAGAATACATTCATTATATTTATATGTAACTGTCCATTTATGTGACATTGAAATAGAAGGTAAACATGATATGATTTATTTAGTCACAAGAGAGAATGTATTTTATTAGTCAAGCCATAGATTGAGTAAAAGCTTTTAGTATCAACTTAGTCTTGATTGATTGACCTTTGCTTCATGTCTCATTTTTTATGGTGTACATCTATCCATCTACTATTGACTTACATATCAATTTTGAAATGAGTTTATATGCTCGATTTTATATGATTATATTTAATTCTTGTAATAATATAGTTTTTTGCTATTTTGGATAATAGAATTTTAGAAGAGTTAATAATCTTGTAACAATTATTTGAAAATAAGAAACTAAATTCATAATTCATCTATCAACATCACTTAGTTTGACTTTCAATATAACTTGTTTTATTTCGGATAATTAATTTTTAAAACAGTTCATATCTTGTAACAATTATTTGAAAACATGAAAATTAATTTTTTTTGTATTAAAACAAGAATAAAAGAGTACTTGAAATAAAGATGGTGAGTATGACATATTTTTATTCCTTTCAAATGTAATCGAAAGATCCAAATTATTACTCTGAGTTGGATCAACTAATACAACAGAAGCTTCTTCTAAAAAAGATTATGGGTTATCATCAAGTATATGCCTAAGATTGAGATCATCAAGTCTCTCAACTCTCTCTCTTGGGAGATTCACATCTTGTATTTTGTGGGACCACACCCAACTTCTATCCTTGGTGGACGACTTGAAGAGGTGTCACCAAGGACACGGACACGGCTCCCTATAGCCGTGTCTACATGCCGACACCTGGACACGACACGGATACGGCACGATACCTGCGATACGCCATGTGGCGTATCATTGCACAATCCGTATCCGATACCCCTGACGTATCGGATGGTTGCGTTGGCAGCCGTATCCACTATATAGTGCCCGACGTCCGACGTCGGTGGCTAGCGTTGGCCACTGGCAGGGGGCGGGCACGATTTGAGGGAAGGGGAAGGGGCGGCGCGATTTGAGGGAAGGCAGGGGCTGGCATGTTGGAGGGAGAGGCAGGGGCGGGCGGGCGTGCTTGAGGGGAGAGGCAGTGGCATAAAATAAAATATTTTTATAAAATAAAATAAAAATATATTTTTATATAATAAATTATAAAATTATTTTTTATAAAATAAAATAAATATAAATATTATCTTATAAAATAAATAAATATAAATATTATCTTATAAAATAAAATAAATATAAATATTATCTTATAAAATAAAATAAAATATTTTATTTTATAAAATAAATAATAATATTATTATATATAATAAAATATTTTAATTTAATTTAATTTAACAAATTTTATAAAATACATAATAT